>OX579645.1:6868944-7468944 GCA_951230895.1 Carpatolechia fugitivella
CCGCCATTGCACATCCCAAATTTTCGACACCAAACACCTCTGTCACCAGAAATGTCACAAATCGTGAAAAAGCTCATAGAACAAGGCGTATTAGAACAAGTTCGGGTAACGCCCAGCTTCACTTCCACGATATTCTTACGACCAAAGAGCGACGGCACGTCAAGGCCAATCTTCAACCTAAAGAGGTTAAACAAGTTTGTTCATGCTGGAAAGTTTCGGCTAGTAAATGTCCAAAGAATACCGGATTTCATACAAGACGGCGACTGGATGGCAAAGATAGATCTGCATCAGGCTTACTTTCACTTGCCCGTAGCCAAAGTTCACAGACGTTTTCTTCGTCTCATTTACGCCAACAAGCTATGGCAAATGACATGTTTGCCCTTCGGGCTCAGTTCGGCTCCAAAAGCATTTGCTTGTCTGACAAACTGGATAGCTCAGTGCCTACGGAACCGCGGTGTACGCATTCTAGTCTACCTCGACGACTTCTGCTTGGTAAATCAAAATCCAGCCGCATTGCGCAATCACGTGGCCATCACTATAGAACTGCTACAGTCGATGGGCTGGGAAATAAACACAGAGAAGTCTATTCTCACACCGCAAAAGTCTTTAGAGTTCCTTGGCTTAATCTGGGATCCATGGGGGAACCTAAAATACCTGCCACACAGATTGGTGACAAAAATCGAAATGTTAATCAATGCCCTATTAATCAGAAAGAAGGCCACCTTGATCGACCTGCAAAGAATAATAGGCTCGATGAACTTTGCGAGTTTCGTTGTAACGAGAGGACGTCTTCATTACCGCGCTCTTCAAACTCTATGCAACAAAATGCTAAAAGTACGCTCTGTAAAGACTTTTCACTTGCCTCCGCAAACTTTGTCCGAGCTAACCTGGTGGCAACACAATTGTCGGACTCGTTCACAGTTACATGCTCCAACCCCAAGCCATTATCTAGTGACGGATGCGAGCGATCTGGGCTGGGGAGCCATGTTAAACAACAAACAACTCAGGGGATCATGGACAACCGACCAACAGAACTTGCACTGCAACCAGAAGGAAATGTTGGCGATACTGAACGTGCTCAAGCTTCGTGGGAAGTCCCTCGCCTCGGGGGGTCTGGTAATACAATCGGACAACAGATCTGTGATAGCTTACCTTCGCAACGAAGGCGGTACAAAATCAATAGCCCTAACGGACCTTACCAAGAAATTTTATCAAATATTGGATCAATACCAAATCCAGATAACCGTTTACCATATTCCAGGATGCTACAATTGTCACGCAGACCGCTTATCTCGCCAGAAAAATCCCCCAGAATGGCACTTGCTTCCATCCGCAACACAGATTGTGTTCAAAAAATGGGGTACGCCAGTAGTCGACCTTTTCGCGTCGCAACACGCGCACGTAGTGCCGACATACTGCTCTCTGGATCGGACCGACAAGCAAGCGACTTTTCACGACGCCCTGAGCTTGACATGGAATTTCCATCTAGCTTGGCTGTTTCCACCACCGCACCTCATACCAAAAGTCCTCGCACACCTAAACAAGGCAAGCGGGACTTATCTGATAGTGGCACCACGTTGGAAGGGTGCCTATTGGAGACCAGACTTGAAGAGTCGCACCCGGGACGCTCCATTTACAATCAAGAACCTACCGCTGGTCCTAGTAGACGTAACAACGAGTCTCCCCCCACAGAAAGTATCGGAAATGGTTCTGGAAGTATGGAAATGTGGGGGTGGAGTCAACAACTAAGCGACTGGACTGACGAGCAGAGGTCTTTACTATCCTCAAGCTGGCGTAAATCCACCCTTAGAACATATAAACCAGCTTGGTCTAGATGGTTATCTTGGGCGCAAGAAAAAGGTATAAGTGTCCATAATCCTACTGGATCTAATTTAGCCCGCTATTTAATTGATCTCCATCAAAAAGAACGCCTTTCTTTAAGCACGATTCTGGTGCATAAGTCTGTAGTGGCCACCTTTTCTAACCCCGATATGCAAGAAACTCTGAGTTCGCACTTTCTTGTGAAGCAAGTTCTAAAATCTATCGCTTTGGCTAAACCTAAGACTAACAAACCACCTGTCTGGGACACTGACGCTGTAATGCAACATTTAAGTACCAGAGATGCCGATACAACAAACTTTTATGAGGCATCGAAGTGCACAGCAGCCATTCTTTTACTCTGCTCTGGGAGAAGAGTACATGATTTAACTCTTTTGAAGATCTCGCCGCAACATTGCACCGTTGAAGAAGATTTTGTTATTCTTATGCCAAGTTTTGGTTCTAAAACAGATTCTTGCTCTCACAGACAATCAGCATGGAAGTTAGCTGTGAATAAAGATAACAGACGTCTTTGCCCTGTACACTGGATCAAACACCTTATTCAATTATCTAAAGACAGAAGAGAGTTAGCTAAATCGGATAGTCTATTTTTAGCTCTAACTGGAAAACCTCGCCCAGCATCGCGTACCATAATAGCAGGATGGGTAAAGAAACTTCTCCAGGAAGCTGGTATAGAAGCAACCGCAGGAAGTTTTAGATCAGCTGTTGCTTCAAAAAATTGGGTTGAAAATTTTTCATTGGACGACATTTTAGCTCGCGGAAATTGGAAGTCAGCAAATACTTTTAGAAAATTTTACTTCCGGAACATTTCTAGCAACAGTGGTGATACTATGTCACTGTCACGATTGTTTACACCAGTTAATGATTAACTTGTCATATCAGACGACGTGATTGTTTGTTTTCTTAAAATGGTTATGGTTGCTGAATGACCTATATTTTTCTTTTTGTCGTACTTCTATCATACTTAATTATTGAATGCACTTTGTATATAAAAGTAATCTGTTTGTCACTATTTCTTATTTACCTATAGAACATGTATTGTAACATGGTTTAAATAAAACACGATATTTGTAATTGGTATGTTTGATAATGTTTATTTTGAGCTTACAAAATACTTACCTGCCAGTCTGTATGAGTTACACTACTTACGCTGGAAGGTAAATCACTTTAATAGTAACTACTTACAACCCAATTATTATAAATAATTTCTTATCACATTGGCGTTTTGCTTCGCGCCACCAGGCGATAGTAAACACGTCTCTCATATTTTATTAGGCTTCGAATGACGGTACAGTACTGTTTAATAGCTACGTTTTACCTGAAATTAAAACGTTTATTAAACATACTTACCTAATTCGAAGCCTAATAATTTTTTAACCCTGCCTGGCGACTTAGAGACGCAATGAAGATATAAAATTTTAGTCGAAACCTCAACTGCTTTGGTGGCGCTCGCATTGGAGTGAAGTTGGTGGGGAGACAAAGGAAGGGAACGGGGGCCGGGGGCCGGGGGGAGGTGGATGGACCGGAAGTACGCTATGAGCACAGTAAGAAAACGAACGCTACTCTCTCATATTTTATTAGGCTTCGAATTAGGTAAGTATGTTTAATAAACGTTTTAATTTCAGGTAAAACGTAGCTATTGCCAATCGATCTGGCACCAATACATTTGGGTTGGTTGGATACGAATTATCGGGTCGTGTATTATGCCACCCCGAACGAATGTAATACAACAGTTCATTCATTCAACCTACTATTTCATTTGTCATTTGTCTGTCTGTCTGTCAGTTCAATTACGTAATGGCTGCCAAGTAAGTCCGCTGTATCAGTAAAATTTCATAATTTGTGATAATTTCCTGTTCTATATTATATGATGGCGGTGTCAATGCGGATTCTTTCCCGAGTTAGAGGTAATTATTGTAATAATAAAACATACAAACTTTATAGAACTGGTCTTTCTACATCTTTTAGGTTAAACGAGGCTCGAAGGTTACGTTAGCTTTGCAGAATATTATAATTGCTCCGCGACGAACAGAAAGAACAATATAATATTTTTATAAACACGCAATAAATTTTTACAGTTATTAATTTATATTAACAATCTGAACTAAGTTTATTGGCGATTATACAAGCTAGTTCTTCAATGTCGAATTCATTATGTGTATCAGAGACCTTCAGCTAAAAATATAATGTCGATTCGGACATTTCACTTTGATTTTTACTTACATAAAATACATTCAAATCGTGTTTTAGATTTATCGGTGTAGTTTTGGAAGGTGTTCTTTGTAGCGACGGGAATTTAGATAAAGTTGTGATAGATCAATATGTTGGCTGACCTTTGTAACTGTCGTATTTGCTGTAATATCAGTTTTACTTCGCGTGTGTCGTTAAAAGATATAAGAAACATTGTTTTTTTAAGTCTGGCATATTTTTTGACCAGTGAATATGAAGCAAAAATCTCTTCTAAATCTACATCACTAAAGGTATATTTGATTTTGGACATATTTGTGTCTGATAATAAAACAGAAACTAAACATGATGATAATTAAACAGTTTTATCTATTGTTATGCTAAAGTACTTTATGTTTTATAAAGTATTGTAGAACTTTAGTCTGTGATGTCCTGTTTTTTTGTTTAACTATGTGACCACATTCCATATACAGGATGGAAACATTGAGTGTGTCCATACAATTATTTCATCAATTTTAATGATATTGCAAAACTGTAAAATGATACAGGAACTGCATCGCTTAATGCATAAAATGATATAAAAATACTGAAAAAAGAAATAGCCATGTGTTCAGAAATTATACTTTGGAACTTATTCCGTATCACTTTACAGCTGTGCAATATCTTTAAAATTGACAAAATAATCATCTGGACACACTTAACTTTTCCACCCTGTATATTGGTCAGCGATATAATGAAATGCTAACTAGCTTTTAAAACATTTTACATATTTATTCTTATTAGAGAACTTCTAGCTGCAAGCTAATAATAGAATATATTTTGATTACCATACATAGTACAACATACATATTATAAAATATACATTCTTACTTCTAAGTTGCAAGTTTCTCTACTACTTCTGTAGGTGTAACCAACAATAATATGGTTAAATAAATAAATGAACTCACTAGCCAGTCCCTAGTAAGTGTTATTCTTTATTAAACAAATTCTTCTTATCAAGTCAATCATAACCAAGGATTGGAATTTTGGTGGTCATTCTATTATGTGAACTCCATTCATCAACGCCCGTTACAGTCCACTGCTGGACTATGAGCCTTCTCCACTTAGTGGAGGGTTTTGCCATAATCTACACGCTTGGCAGGCGGGTTGGAGATTGCAGAATAAAAGGTTACTGTATCAGAGAGCGCTGCTGCCCGCTCCCTGTTCAATGTGTAGTCCCTAAGTCGCCTCTTACGACACCCACGGGAAGAGTAGGGGTTGGTGACAATTATTTTGATTTAGTTACATTTTATTATTAGATTGTTTTTTATTATTCAGGGTGCAAGTAAAAAACTGCATTCCCTTTAATCACTTGTTGTGTCTGTAGGAAACATACAATTTCTTAATTCACAAAGAAAAACAACTAAATTTACAAAAAAATATACATTAAGGATAAGCATATAGGATATGGACTACTTTTTTTTATTTTATAAATCCAAACTTCTTAGTTTCTGCTATCGAACACTAAAATAATTTTTGCTCTATCTTTAAAATTGACCGAGTTATAAAGGTTTGAAATTCAAGATTAGACAGAGAGGCACATACCCACTTGTGACATCATTTGTTAGTAACGCCATATAATCTCCATACAAAAAATCGTTTTTGAAAGAGACAGACATATTGAAACTTTAAAAAATCACTGTAAATTCGTTTTTCAACCGATACATTTTTTTGTTACTACTAATCTTTATTTTAAAAATAATTCACAAAATATGGTGAACAGTCCGACCCCCTATTAGTATTTAGGTCTTTGCCCGCCCATATAGAAAGAAAGTAAATTTATGATTTATTCTATATTAAAATAAACCAGAGGTGATATACATTTGTCGTGTAGTGACGGCAGAGTATGTATGTACGAGTATGTATGTATGTCTAGAGGGGGACGCCTGCGACGGAGCGCAGACGAGTGACCTGCTCTTTTTGAAAGAACTATTTCACCCCTAATTCGCAGCTCGGTTGTCGCCCTTCGGACTCGCGTTGCATCGGACATTTTCTCCCCGTTCCCTCGCTCTCCCTGAGCGAGTTCTACCCCCACACGTATTCTCTCCCACCGCTCCAGGTAAGCGCTTGCTGGAGCGTCCTAGCCGATTCACCCCAGACAGAAGGGGGCACCGCTCCGCAGGAAGGTGATCTGAAGATTCTCCTCCACGGAGTTCTCCCCCCCCGTTCTGATGTTCCTTGGTAGTGCTCCCACACTCCCTTAGCGTGGGATCCTCCGGATCGCATGGTGTCACCGATATCGCCCATTGATGCGGTCCAATAGGTCGGTCATTGTTCCCTATCGATCCTATCGGTTCCTAGTATCTCCCATCTTGGTAGAGAATACATAGAGCATTCCGCGATTAGGTGAATGCTCGCCTCTTCTTCCCCACATTCAGGACATGATGGATCTGTGGCTTTCTTCATTATAGTGTGATGTCTGTTCAGTGCACAGTGTCCAGTAATTATCCCTGTGACCAGCCTCGCTTCGTTTTTCTTGCATTCTAGTTTGGTCTGCCTTTTATCAATCGCCTCGATGAACAGTTTTGACTGTCGGCGACCTTTTGTTTCTTTCCATCTGGCGTTTGTTTCTGTGGTAATTTTCTTTTTGATCACTCCAGTTGATATTCTTTGAGGTATTGGTAGCTGTGGTTCCGGGCCAGTAAAGGTTTCATCCGTACCCGTTCTGGCCAGTTCATCCGCTATCTCAATACCCTCGGTAACTTGGTGTCCCGGTACCTATGCTAGTGTAATATTTCTTCTCCTTGATAGTAAATTTAATGCTAGTTTGCATTCTTTTACCAGGGCTGACGTGGTTTCTGGCTTGTCTAGCGCCTTCAAGGCCGCTTGACTGTCTCTGTAAATGATCACATTGTCTTTGTGGCCAGATTCCTCTGTATGGAGTTGTCTGGTGCATTCTAGAATGGCAAATATCTAAGCCTGAAATACGCTTGCAAATTTGCCTAGTCTTTCCGATATCTTTCTAGGTGTATTATCGGTGATGTATATGCCTGCACCAGATAGTCCTGTTGATTCTTTTCTTGAGCCGTCTGTGAAGCACATTATTGTGTCCTCCCCTTGACTTAGTTCCCAATTCTCTCTTCACCCTATGTGTATTCTGTATTTCTTATCAAAGATTCTTTGCTTCTTGATGAGATCATTATTGGCAAAAATCATTGACATTTTTTCTTCAAATTCCTTTTCTATAGCCGCGTGTCCTCCATTTGCATGTTTTGGTTTCCACATTCCAAAGGATCTCAGTCTATAGAATTGTTCTAATGCCTTCTTTTTTATTTCTAAATCTGGTGGATTAAATCCTAGAATCATGTCCATTGCGGCTGTCGGCGTGGTTCTGATCGCCCCTGTTATCATAAGGCCCGCCAATCTTAGTACTTGGTTAAGTTCTTTGAGATTGCTTTTAATACTGGCCCTGTGCCACCAGACAATTGCTCCGTAAAGGAGTCTCGGGAGGATTATGGCTTTATATATCCAGTGCGATAATACCTGGCCTCAGTCCCCAAGTCTTGCTTATGGCCCGGCTGCATTGTATCATGGCTATTTTAGCTTTCGTACATTGTGTCTTTATGTGTAAATTAAACAGTAGTTTACTATTTTATTTCTTTGGTTATCTCTAGTTTAGTTCCGTCTATTGAGACAGAAATGTTTGACGGCAGAGTATAATATATTTGTCACCATCCCCTACTCTTCCCGTGGTTGTCGTTAGAGGCGACTTAGGGACTACACATTAAACAGGGAACGGGCAGCAGCGCTCTCTGATACAGTAACCTTATAATCTGCGATCTCCAACCCGCCTGCCAAGCGTGGAAATTATGGCAAAACCCTCCACTTAAGTGGAGGCTCATAGTCCAGCAGTAGACTGAACGGGCCGTTGATATACATGACATATTGTGACACTAATGCATTATAATATTGTAAATGTAATTTTCCACTATTTTCTAGATGGCGCCATCTTCAACACCGTCAGATATAATTCGCAGTACTCTCAAACTAGGAAAAATTTAGTGTTAACAAAAGATACAAAAGTGATTATACAGGGATTTACTGGCAAGCAGGGGACCTTCCATAGCCAACAAGCTCTTGATTATGGTACGAAAATTGTTGGTGGGGTTTCGCCTAAGAAAGCGGGAACAGAGCATCTTGGCAAGCCTGTCTTTGCAACAGTTAAGGAAGCGAAAGACAAGACCGGTTGTGACGCTACTGCAATTTATGTGCCTCCATCTGCAGCAGCAAAGGCAATCCTCGAGGCTATTGAGGCAGAGGTGCCACTCATTGTGTGCATCACAGAGGGAGTGCCGCAACATGTAAGTTATCAGAAATATATTTCAATACTTAAAAGGTACTTCTCAGTCAGTAAATCTAAATTGATTAATTTAAATTTTATTTTTAGGACATGGTCCGAGTAAAGCACGCGTTGTTAAGACAAAGCAAGTCGCGGCTGATTGGCCCCAACTGCCCTGGAATCATCGCGCCCGAGAAATGCAAGATCGGCATCATGCCTGGATCAGTGCACAAACAGGGGTGCATCGGAGTGGTCTCCAGGTCTGGTACACTCACTTATGAGGCTGTTCACCAAACGACAGTGGTAAGGTTTTTTTTGCCAAGGTGTAGGTTTATTATTGATTGCCCCAACTGAAATTTCTTTTTTAAACTTTAAAGCAACTCCATAGTAATAAAAACTTAACATTGGCATACCTCGAACGCTCCATGCATCTGCCGCGTTTTACTCAATATTTCTGATTCTGAACTTGTTTACTCAAAAAATATTGATTAGCACTAAAGCACTAACTTCAAATGTATAGGTAAATAGTTAACCCAACTTTTTTTTACTCAATCACAAAAATTATTGCAGATAAATATAATTAATAAATTCCTTATTCTGTGTAGAAAACATTATATTTAATGTCATGAAACATCTGCTTCCATTATAAAGTTGATGCAAAATTGCTGCTGACATTACTTTTCTCTACTGTCTAGCTTTAACTTAGCTCTAAGCTTGAGAACTGACTAGACCCCTGTGTTGTAAGCCGCCGTTATACCTTCCAATCGCCAGAAGTTCTATAGGCCAAGTACTTGCATGTGGTGTGCGAGCAGCGGATTTAATTATTTATTTCATTATTTGTAGACTGGCCTTGGTCAAACACTTTGCGTCGGTATTGGCGGTGATCCATTCAATGGAACAGACTTCATTGATTGCCTGGAAGTGTTCCTCAATGATCCACAGACCAAAGGCATCATCCTCATTGGCGAGATTGGCGGCAATGCTGAGGAGTTAGCATCTGAATATCTCACTCAGCATAACACAGTAAGATTTGAACATAAAATTTAACAGTATGGCTCGTCTTATTCTTTTAATTCTTTATTTTAAATTGAGAATTTGTTATCCATTCACAGCCCAAGGTAAATGAGAAATCTGGGAGACTGAACACTTCTTAGAGGTTTTATAATTTTATCATATTGTTATTCATTAGGTATACACATATTCTTGCTTTTCATTTTATAGTGCCCTGCGAATGTAGTATGATCAGGATATGTTTAAGACTTAGGATTTACTCGAAAAAAAAAACAAATTATTTAGTCCATAATAATGACACCAAATACAAAATTTAAAAAGCGAATCTTTACCTTGAAATAGGTTTGTATCAAAAGAAATCAGTGGTCGAAAAAGTCCACACTATACCTAAGATGTTTATGTAAGGCGACTACCCAGGCAACTCCCTACAAAAGTGATTAGCGTCTATGCGTTTATCTTTTAAGTGATCACCATCCAACCGTTTATCTTTTTGGTCATGTGCATTCGATTCCAAAAAGTGATGGAGAGTTCTTCCTCACATGATACAAGGTCATACTATATTTCCCATGACATTCTATAAAAGAAGGCTCATATACACTAGCCACTTAGATATGAGACAAGTAAGCTCATCATCCATACATAATTTTAAATTTTAGACTATCAGCGTGGATTTGACGTAGTTCATTCTGTGTTATCTTAATTTTACATTATTCATGATATTTGGTGTTTGGGAGAGACCTGTTACCTCCAAACTGGTTATTTCTCAGGACAAGCGTTTATCATGTTACCAGACCTAGACCAAAACAAAACTAGTTTTTTTAATAACATTGTTATTACAAAACTCAAAAATTGTCATATTGGAGTTAATAGGTCTCTTCCAAATACATTATTGTTGAACTTTATATAGTATTATATGTTGATTTAGATTGTATTTTGTTCATTAACGGTATCAAATAGTTCCTTGAAGATAGACGACTGATTGAGGTGGTTTGATTGCAGGGTCAGAAGGCTAAGCCTGTGGTATCGTTCATCGCTGGTCTGACGGCGCCTCCCGGCAGGCGGATGGGTCACGCCGGAGCCATCATTTCTGGGGGGAAAGGCGGCGCGATGGACAAAATCAAAGCTTTAGAAAACGCAAACGTAATCGTCACTCGCTCCCCAGCTAAGATGGGCGTAGAGCTCTTCAAAGAGATGAAGCGACTAGAAATTGTTTAAACGCTGCTTTTAATAACCATATACAATATACTGTACGTTAACTTTGTATCAAATTTAGTAATCTGTAATTACATCAATCTATTTATTTCTGAATGTTGTTTCAGTTGTTTAGGGCTCAGGTCACAAATCGTGATGCCTATTTAATTAATCACGTGAGTCGATGCAACATGTCCTATTTCTTACACAGGAAGTAGCGGAATGATGGTATTCAGTTACAGCAACTGTAACTCACTTCTTGAAAATCTACAACGGTCTACATGAAGTCTTTACAGGTTAGCTCTTTATATTCTTTATGAAAAAAAAAAACTTTAGAGCTCTCATGAACGTTGCTGAAGCACTACTACATTCTCTTACGACCTGCGTGTGAGTTGTTATTAATAACATTTTAAAAATCTCAATGTGAAAATTGCACGTTACTAGTTCGTCATGCACTTTAACTCGAATAGTAGTAAGTACATAGTAATTAAATATGTTTATGAACTTCACGTTTCTATATAATTATAAGCGTTACTTGTAACTTGTTACGACCTTTCCATTTGCTATTGCTAAGCATTAAATAGTCTATATAGATAATACAATACAGTATAAAATAGAATGTTTCTGGTTAAGCTTGGCCTTAAAGGATAATTAAGTACCTGTTCGAAATACATGCATATATAGTAACATAACTATCTACTCTTTTATTGTTCCTTGGTATATTGTGTTGCGGCTCGTAACGCCTTAAGGATCATAGTTTATTTTGTAAAATCTTGTTGATTGCTTTTCTATTCTTTTATCAGGAGTTTTCATAACGTTTTAGTGTTCAATATAACCACCATCTATCTTTACTTTGCATTTGACCTTTGTCCTAGTGACATCAAAATTATTATATTTTTCTATAATTCATAATACCAGCCATTTAAAATTAAGCCATTACCAGCCATTATCATTCATTACGCCCCATTTATGTGTTGAAACAGTTTTTAATTTTCTATTTTGCTGAATTTTTAAGTGTCTTGATTTTCGAATTATCAAAAAGTAATTCAAACAAAGGCTGTGTGTGAAGTCGACCAACCCGCACTGGGCCAGCGTGGTCAACTCGGAGTAGGCTCGATCCCCTCGGTGGGGACATATATGAGCTGTTGATTTGATGAAATATTTAAGAGATGGATTTATATTTTTGTCGAACCAAATAACTTTCGTCCCAAACCCCATAGAGGACAAAATTAAAAAAAGTCCTTCCTTAGTGCGCACCGAACAAGTACCAAAACTACATAAAGAATTTCAGTGCAACATTTTGTGCTTCTAGATCCACCGGTTTAGGTTATGCGTTGTACTCGACGACGTAAAAAGAACTAAAAACAACACCTTTTTTGTCTTCTGCACAAAAATGTCCAGGATTTGCTCAGGCAAACTTATAGCTCTAAGAAGCCAATCTTGTTCTGAACCTTCAATTTTTTTTTATTAAACTTAAACATATAATAGTAGTTGAGACCTCCTATAGCATGTACTTATCCTAGTGTATCTTGGTATATTACGTAAGCTTAATCTTGGTATATTACGTAAGCTTAATCTTGGTATATTACGTAAGCTTAGAGCGGCCCGCCCTCGTACTAAAATGGAAAGGGTCTATTGTATAACTGTTTTAAGCGTTAATCTGTAGCTAGGTAGGTGAGTAGTACCTTAATACAATTTTAAAGCTCATAATAATACTTTTAAGTATATAACATGTATGCAAAAAAATCTTTAAACCTGTATTGCTACTAGAATGTATTCCAAACGTAGGTTTTCTATATACCTACATAATTAGAGAATCTTACCTAAATCTACATTTTGATCAAATATAACATGTTTAAGTTTTTTTTATTTATAAATAATACTTACTGAGCACAAATTTATCTAACGTTAGTTTTTTTAGTATTGTTAGGCACATTTTTATTATTGTATGCCAAATCTGGTAAAGGGCCACTCAATTTTAAATAAATTAAAACATCAGTACTTACCACGTAGACAAATTGTACTTAAATATTTTTTTCACATTTATTTAATAGGTAGGTACATCAAGAATAAACATTCATCTAAAATTCTAAAAATTTAACTTTTAAATAAACATTAGACAAGAGAAAATAATCTCATCTTAAATCTGAATCCAATCTAAGAAAAAAGATTACAATAGGGGATCGGACTACTTTTTTTTATATTTTATAAATCCAAACTTGTCAGTTTCTGCTTTGTTAGTTTCATCTTTAAAATTGATCGAGATATAAAGGTTTGAAATTCAAGATTAGACAGAGAGGCGCATATCCACTTGTAACGTCATTTGTTAGTAACGCCATATATCTCCATGCAAAAAATCGTTTTTGTAAGAGACAGACATATTGAAACTTTGAAAAATCACAGTAAATTAGTTTTGCAACCGATTCTGTTTTTTTCTTCGCGAATCGTCTGCTACTAATCTATATTTTAAAAATAATTCATAAAATATGGAAAATTTAGGAACAGTCCGATCTCCTATTGTGTTTTCGAGTGTCAAGTGAATATAATTTTGAATTTCTTAAATTAGTACAGAACTCTGGGAATATACTTGGCCTCGCTAAGTTAAATCACAAGTTAAAATTTGGCCTGAATTAAAGCTTTAAAAGATTTTTTTACTAAAACAGTAAACAGTTTCACATCACGGCTCGAACCGCTACGTCTACAACAATTTTAACATTTATTTCTAACGTCTAAGAAGGCGCACTTAGCGCAATTTATAATAACGTTTTCTCTTTTTTAAAAACGATTATTTTCCTTTTCCCATAAATATCGTTACATAATATCATCAGGACCCCATTTCACGAAGCAACAAGTTACAATTTGATATACATTGCGTAGCCAATTCGCCTAAACTTTAAGCCCTTATCGTTTTATCTAATCGTCTACGCAATGTACGTCAAATTGTACTTGTAGCTTCGTGAAACGGCCCCCAGTCCCTTATTTTTTGCTTCTATCAAAACCCAAATACAAAAACAGGCTGAAATGATGATGATGATGATGTGTTTTTCAAAAACCAATAGAATCGCTTCATTTACCTTGCCTCGCTCAGCACAGCTCTGGCGGCGGCGTAGTGATTCTATTGGTTCTTGAAAAACACATCCCTTGCAACGCGTCCTCCCTCGCACATCTCTGGTGGAAAATACCAACCGAACCCAAATCCGCGCCGCACAGCACAACAAAGTTCAAACCCCCTTATATCCTCTGGGCTGTTCTGGAATCTTTGCAGCGATGCCAAGTCGATTGGCGGTACGTGGAGGTACTGAGAAGCCTGTACAGTATGGCGTCGATGTCCGTCCAAGTACAGAATCATAAAACAAAACCCATCCAGTTGCTCAGAGGAGTGAGACAGGGGGATGTCATCTCTCCGAAACTGTTCTCCAACGCACTGGAGGATGTCTTCAAAACCCTAGACTGGAACGGATTGGAGTCACCTCCGCTTTGCCGACGACATAGTCATAATGCCTGAATCGTTGCAGGATCTGCAAAAAATGCTGCACAGTCCCAACGCTGCCTCACTGTCAGTCGGTCTCCGGATGAACTTGGACAAGACTAAGGTCATGTTCAACGAACTAATCACTCCGGAACCGATCTCGATCAATGGCGAAGTGCTCGAAGTTGTCCAAGAATATGTCTACCTCGGGCAGACATTGCAGTTGGGTAGAGACAACTTTGAGCGTGAAATCGCAAGACGAGTACAGTTGGGCTGGGCAGCATTCGGAAAACTGCGTCATATCTTCTCGTCGCCGCTACCGCAATGCCTGAAAAGCAGGGTTTATAACCAGTGTGTCCTACCCGTTTTAACATACGGAGCCGAGACGTGGAACATGACGGTGAAGCTGGCCCACCGGCTACATGTCACTCAGCGAGCTATGGAAAGATCTATGCTTGGTATTTCGCTACGGGATAAAATCCGAAACAAAATCATCCGGCAGAGGACCAAGGTGGTGGATATTGTCCAGAAATGTAGCAAGCAGAAGTGGCAGTGGGCTGGCCACGTCTGTCGCAGAATCGAGGAGCGTTGGAGCAGACAAGGTCGCTGGTGGTGGCTGGATGAGGAAAGCGGGTGATCGTGCGCTTTGGCGTACCCTTGGGGAGGCCTACGTCCAGCAGTGGACTGCAATAGGCTGATTGATTGATATATCCTCTTTGGTTCAAACGTGCGCGGCGGTGCTTACAGCAAATCAATGTCGCTCTGAAAGAAACCAATTTTGTTTTTTTTTCGCAACAATCGATATTTTATGTATACCTATAGATAGATTTATCTTATTAGACTCGAGTCTTCAAGATAAAAAAAGGGTCATCACAGGCCGTTTCACGAAGCTACAAGTTACAAATTACAAGTACAATTCGGCGTACATTGCGTAGACGATTAGATAAAACAATAAGAGCTTACAGTTAAGGCGAATAATTGGCTACGCAATGTACGCCGAATTGTACTTGTAATTTGTAACTTGTTTGTGAAACGGTGCTCAGGCATGGACGTATTTTTTTTTCTTGTAGCAACCGTCTACCCATTTTTGGGGACATTTTGCCAGCGTCGGGTAATATAATTTATTGTACAATATCAATATAATACAGATAATATACGTAATTTACTAAGAAATATTATGGTGTTTTAAATATATACAAAGACTTTATATATATAATTTATTAGAAAGGGTCAATATACAAGAAGTATTTACAGGCAATGGAGCTTTCAATGAAATGAGGATATTGTATAATGATATTGACTGATATTTTGAACATATACAGAATGTGAAAAAGGTATAAATAAATAATTTTATCCATGTTTCCAGGTCAGGGAACTACAAAAAAAATCGTTCTATAGGGCGCATTCCGGATCAGACTTTTAGCGCTGTCAGCGATCAGAAAAGCAAAAAAATGTATGGCTGACAGTGATTCGGACGGAACGCTTAAATCGTCTCAATAAAAGTACCCGTAATCGCGTTCTGAATCACTGTCAGCAATATATTTTTTTGCTTTTGTGATCCCGACAGCGCTGAAAGTCTGATTCGGAATGCGCCCTTTTTTGCTTTTCTGATCGCTGACAGTGCTGAAAGTCTGATTCGGAATGCGCCCATTGTTTCTCATTCAATAAAGTGTTGCCAAGTTAAGCGACTTTCTGCCTCTTCGTCTATTCGGAATTATACTATGTCCCTACCAGTATCTCTGGATCAAAAAACAGTCTACGCAATGTTTTTTGTAGAGACTTCAATAAAAATGGCTATGGATAAAAAAAGAAGAAGGGATATCATATCACACAGAAATAAGTGTATAAAATATTTAAGTTTAAAACATAAATCTGTATCGAAGTTTAGAATCATTTTCTGACTAAACGTCTCAACGAATTGAAAGTTTTTTGCTGGAATAAGATGATCAAATTTCAATCAATTTTATGGTATATTTACTTTGCTTGTACATACCTCTGTTTGACGGGAATGGTCTTCACATCAAACGTCAAGCAGTAAGCCTCACCAAGGGGGTGTAATACCTTATAAATCATAATGACAGAGCCAGTCTATCTTGGTGAGGCTGCTAGCTAGACGTCGATCTAGGAGCCTCAGTAAGATACTCAAATATCTTCCAAAATACAATCAAACTTTTTCTGAGATGTATAAATAAATTTAATCAATCTCCAATAAATTTTTTAACATGGTTAAAACCATCAAAATCGATGGTGAGGCTGCTAGATGGACGGATACATAAATCTATAATTTGTGATTTTAATGAATCACAGCTTGTTTCCAAATGATAACGGAGCGAAGTATTCGCGGCTGTACTGATTACAAATAGCTGTCTCTTTCACTCTTCCGCTTTGCCTATTTCCTGTCGCACTTATAGCGTGTGTTTAGATATACAATATTATTAAATATGTGTGTATGTATATCTTTCGCGGAACAATTATGTTGTGTGTGCAGTATGAACATGACGTATCTTTCTAGAAATATCATTGGTCACAGGCCATATAATAATAGCCCACCGCAACACAGGCGAAAATATTCAGCTAATTAGGCTTTTCAAGTCTTGGCAACATTCATTCACCAGCTCACTCACTCGGTTATTTACTCACTCAATGCATGCAAGCAATGAATGACAACTAATGACAAGTAAGTCGAGTCGCCTGATTCGCCTGAGTCGCATCGCAATGGTCGCTCGATCTGGCTGGCTGTTTGCTCGCAGTTTAGTTTAGTTTCTTTCACAGCCCAAACAAGTTGGAACTTGGAAGGAAACTTATCCTGTTCTTCACATAAGAGGAATTATTATGAATTGAAAGTCATAATCATATCAGAAATAACCATACAAGTAATTTCAGATATCTGGATCACTGATCCTGATTCTCTTACGATATACGAATTCGGTCGGTTTACCATACATTTGATTGATCACAAGCGACGTCGGATAGGAGCACGAAATGAAAGGCGTTAGTAATTGACTATTTGTGGAGTGCGCAGTCAGTTGCAACCACGGAGAAGATGAGTAATTGGGCGCGGAGGATGCACCGGCGGGCAGCCACTCTGAGCAATGTGGTCACCTCCTGCGGACACCCTAACTCGCTGCCCTACCCTCGGAGACTGGAAAAAGTAAAGTTCGGCGTGCCACTGCAGGAAGTGTGTAAAGATGACATTCCTGGTCCTTTACTTGTGAGTTTGGTTTTGACCTATTTAAGTACTAACTAGAAATCTAAGTTTGATACCATTACTAACCGTTGGGATGTCTATAGGTGCTGATTCTGAAGCTGAACAAGGAAGCGCCGTTGCGGCGGGACGTGTTCCGCGCGCCAGGCCACCAGGGCGCCATGAAGAAGCTCATACACTTCCTGCAGACTGGCCGACTGGTCAACGTAGACAACTACTCGGTCTATACCATAGCAAGTGTACTCAAAAAGTTTTTGAGGTAAGAAGAAATCATTGTTTGTTTACATTTTATGCTGCTATTTACATACAAGATAGGCTATCTAATCTAGAAAGATTGTATTACTTTTGAAGATAAAATTAAGTAATCTGAAGAGTTCAAAAATTAAACAGTTAATTAAACATATTTAAAGTGTGTTAATAATGTGTGCAGGAAAATTCCTGGTGGGGTTTTTGGTCGTGAAGGTGAGATGCAGCTGTTTGCCGCTGTGCAGCTACCAGAAGAGCAACAGATCATCGAGATTCGCAGGTAAGATTAAATATTGTATTAAAATATAGGCCTTTTGTGTGTTTGGGTGTTCCACTATTTGACCACATCATTGCCTATGATCACTTGAGACTGGTCAAACATGAACCTATTCAGCATGTCCATATGGACACAAAATTATGAGGAAAACTAAAATGTATTCTCTGACCCTGATCCATGTAAATTATACAAGAAAATCTATTTTCTTGAAAAATAATAATAATTTGGGCATAACTGAGTTCATACATCTGTAATAAAATATAATTTGGTCTAAACAACATCTTCAGAAAAGTTGTATGGCTTATGCTTGATCTATGTATAGGATTTTGAGAGTTTCATAGAACAGAATTCAGAATGATAATAAAATAAATACACAACTATTGGTAGCTTTTTGGACAGTTTATATTGGTATAATTTATCCAATTGTTAAAATCAGTTTCCTGTTTTCTTTTCAAGCATATCACTGATTGAGTTACATCTAAATCATGTGTTGTAATGGTTAACAACAACTAAAATTCAACAATACAATTTTTTTATTTAATATGTTATGCTTAATATAAATATGTGTTTATAAACATACTTATTTCAGCTTATTAGTATTTGGGATACAAAATGCTATTTAGAAAACAAGTACATATTTAATTATTCACTATTCAGTAGTGTACAGGAGTCTTGTTGGATATGCCAAATAGAGGGAAAGTTATCTTGCTTGTAGGAAATTTTGTTGAAAGAAGACTTCATTTAATTGACTGAAGACATGATTTAAAAAATTATTAGGACTTCTTTCAAGGATTGCAAAATTACACCTGTACATGAAAAGAATTACTATTATGTATATTTCACCGTAAGATTATGAACGCCGTTAGTTTATAATCTTACTCGCGATATTATAAACTTACGGAAAATTGTGAACTGAAACCAACCATTTACAATTTAACGTATTATTTCTCGTTCTTACGATGTCAAACCGTCAAACTGTGAACTGATTAAAAAATGGCATGCGACGGAACGCACCTTGCACGCTGATTAGTTAAACGTTTGACGTGTCCAGCGCGGCTATTCTTGGCTGTCATTCTGTAGGTAGCTACTGCCAAAACCGACCAATCAGGAACACGGTTCACAATTTTACGGGTGATAAAACCCGACAGATTATGAACTCTGCACCTTTGTTTACAATTTGACGGTTTGACATCGTAAGATTATAAACTAACGAGAAATAATACGTAAAATTGTAAATGGTTGGTTTCAGTTCACAATTTTCCGTAAGTTTATAATATCGCGAGTAAGATTATAAACTAACGGCGTTTACAATCTTACGGTGACATATACAAAATAAAATTAAATAGTCTATACAAAAATATTTCTGTGATTGATACTTTTGATCAGTATCATATAAATCAGAATGTTTATCTTACTTCTGGAGAAGCATATGCCCAACGGTGGGCGAAATAAGTGCTGGAGAAGAAGAAGAAGATCTTTTCTCTATATTAATAAAAGAGAAAGAGACTGACAGATAGATCAATGCAGTTGAAACTAATGGGTCTTTAAACTTCAAATTTGGGCAGTAGGATGTATGCAAGAGCGTCGGTGCTCTAGTGGTTCGGACCGCTGTCTTCCGTCCGGGAGACGCGGGTTCGATCCCCACCACGTACCAATGTGTTTTCGAATTTCGAAATCATATGTACGTTTATTCGACGCTCTTACGATGAAGGAAAAAAAACATCGTGATGAAACCTACACACTCCTGCGAAGAAATTCAAAGGTTGTGTGTGAAGTCGACCAATCTGCAGTGGGCCAGCGTGGTCGACTAAGGTAGGCTCGAGCCCCTCATTAGGGACGTATATATGGGCTGTTGATGATGTAGGCAAGTACTAAGAGAGGAAATACTTTCCCTGGAACAATGTTTAGTACTGGGAGAACATGGGGTTTAAAGTATGAAAATTTGTTAATTCAAACGAAAACAACTCGAACGAAGTAGCGGGCGGCATGCTATTTATATTTCATATGCATAGAGTTCGATTCCTGTTTCAGGCAGGCGATTTTTTTAAATTATTATTATTATTATTATTTATTGTACACAATAAATTCCTTATTAGCTTATCTTGATTTTATTTTATTTATGAATAGATGTGCGGTGGCTGCGCCCGCCTTGTTTGCATTTTTTCCTGCGGTAAAGTACCAAATATCGTGGTACCAAATATGGTAGTTACCAAACTATCTTTGTATCAAACTTAATCAAATTCAGTTTACCCAGTTCAGTATATTCAGGTTTTTGTTTTGGCAAATGCTATGTTTATAAAGTTTGATCCTTTGCTTGAATAATAGGGAACATGCACAATTTTGAAAAAATCATTAATCGAAATATTTCAAGCTCCAGATAAACACACAAAAAATAATTTTCCAAATATCTTGTTCAGAAACAAAGCTAAAAGGCTTCAAAGTTGATGGTTAGACAGAGAGGTCCGACGACACATGTGACGTCATATGTGTCGCGGGCCATACATCCGCCATAGAAAATTTAGTTTTCGTAGAGAGGAACAGATATATTTGTTTAATAATGTTGCAACTAGTTTGTTTTTCGATCAATTGATTCTGTTTTGACTGTTAGTATTCTATATTTGTATACTTTCAGATGAACTATGAAAAAATATAATATTTTGTTATGCATGTTCCCTATTGCACTTTTTTATTATTTATTTCATCCTTTTATAATTTTGTTACTTATTTACCACTAATTTTGAACTGACTGCAACAGCGACTGTAAATTTCAAGCTCAGTGAATGCTTGCTGGATCTGTATTTGAGATGCTGCACATTGCTCTCATCGATAACAAACAAAACAAAATGTTTTATGCAAATCTTCTATCCACTGTGAAAATATATTAAAATGTTGAATTGAGTTCAGAACGAAATTATCTGCTTCGAAATACATATAGCGAGGTTACGCCATTATTATCATACCATGGGTAGCGCTTGTTTTACGATTTTCCTCCGTACGACTTTGATCGGCGAATAAAAAATATATATTGTATATTATTTTCAAATAGACTGCTCGAAAATTTTACTCACAATGGCGGCGGTAAACTTGACCGCCAGAGCAGTTTCGCACTACGACCAATCTGATTCCGATCCGAATCAGTGAAAATCGGTCCGGAGTATTCGTAGAACGATTTGTATGATAGTTTAGATGACGGAAATCTGATCTAGTGATTACAATTTGTTGAAAACATCGTCAGCCAGGATAATTCAAAAGTCAGAATCATATTTATTATCCATTTTATTATTATTATTTTTTGTAAAAAATAATACTATATTTCCTTTTTGACATAAAAAAGTAGGAATAAAAAAAATACATAATTGTTGGATAAAAATTTAAATTTTTATTTGTTGAAAATGAAGAGACTGAATTTTTGAGAGCCTTTGTACAATTATTTTATATACCTACGAAAGAAAACCTTGCGTAGTAGAGATTTGCTTGTAATTCGCGTTGTCGCTCGCTAAATTTGTAATATTTTGATTGTTGTTTTATAATCATAATCATCATTTTTATTTGCATGAAACATGGTTTACAAAAGGTCTTATTTAAAATAGTCAATGCACACCATGTCTCGCCTGATGCAGGCGTACAAATATTTGATTTGATCCTAATTTATCAAAGAATTAGAATTGCAAAAGAAAAATTAATATTAACAAATGAAATAGAATTGATCAAATAATGGCATACAAAGTCAAGTATGAGTTGGTTGGTAGTAGTTCAAGTGATGAAATACCTATTCTACGAGTTTTTACAACCTTTAATAACTACTTCAATTACTTACTTTGGTACTTTTCTTTCCATTTTCTTTTATGCACTATTTTATACATATTTATTTATTAAAATCTTTGGTAACAAAACAGATTATTTGTTTCCTTGAAAAAACACTTGAACAATAATAACAATATTGAATTGAACAATAATAACAGTCAACTAAAAATTTTAAAATGTCAGTCATATTTACTTTCTCCGACACGCTCGAAAATGTGATCATTACTGTAAAAAAACAGTACGCGAAGTGACTCATTTTTGGACGAAACATTGCCCCATACAAAACAGCGGCCGGCAAAGTAACTTTCGTTCAGAAATTTCAATGTTTTTGAGTCTCTTATAGCATACTCTTCATAAGTTTTAATGTTCTAAGTTCAAATTTTATATGACTCGTACACGACTCGTAGTAATTTGAGTTGGCTGTATGCTCTGTATGACACTGGCACAAAACAAACAAATTAAAAGTTTACAATATGGCGGTTTGTTTGTAATTCTCGCCGCTTTTATTTTTATCGTACTATATATATTTTGTTACTTATTTTTCATGATGGAGTTAACTAATCATTGAATTGGGGAAATATTATAACAATGAATGGTTCAAGAAATCAAAGTAGAAAGTGATAAAGATTAGAACTTATAAGTTTAGTGCGATACAAGTAGACATCTAAATTCAAGGTTCCACAATATTTTTAGTATTTTGTAATTCCCTCGCATATTTCAGAGAAAAGCACTATACAAGCCTCGGTCGCAATAACTCTTGCTGGACTCGTACACAATAAAAGTCCTCGCCTGCGCCTCGGGCTTTAAACGTGCCCTCGTCCAGCAATAACTAATTTTGCGGCCGCGGCAGTAATGTACTATTATTGAAAATCTTAGACCAAAATTTATAAAAGTTCAAATTTATAGAACGCGACAACGGCCTTGACGATTATTAAAAAATAAAATATGTACTATTCCTTATAATATTACTCGCTGTATCAAACTACCAAAATAAAAGCAACCTGTAATACTTTTTGGATCCTTTATTGATTTACATTAACTTATTTTTTTTACATTCTTTGATTTCTCCTTGCAAGGCGATAATTACTTGAGCTTGGCGAGTATTGATTCTGGATTTTTTGGTATTAAAGAAAATGTTTACGTATGTACAATTTTTGTGTATAATTGGAATGGTGCTTGATTTTGCTCATTCAGATCGAGTCTTAGAACTTCCAAAGCCCACTTGTGGGATGAATTATTTTATGAAATTCCTTTACTTTGATGTTCAGAACTTATTTTTAAAGTTCGATTTACACTTGCATAATAATGTAAATTCGTCAACTGCACGCTGTGTTTGAGTCAAAAATACAAAGTTTAACCAACAAGATTGGATTTATAAAATAAAATAAAAGTAGTCAAGTACCCTATTGCGACGACAACAAACAAAAAATTAAATTGAATAATAAAAAAAATACCTACTACCCTACAACTACCCTACACCTATTCTACACCTACCCTACACCTACTCTAACCTACCCTACACCTTCTTTTTTTTCATACATACCTTCTCCTGACAATAACGAACACTCATAAAAGAAAGATTGCAATTTGGTGCAGTCGTTTGGAAGTTATGCGTGTACAAACATTTCGGTGATAAATTTTTATATTATAGTAGATAGTAGATATTGTATGGCTTGCAATCTTTTCCAAGGATATTATTTACTTCCCCCGCCACTTATCTTTTCTTTTGATACTTAGTTGTCTTAAAATTGATTGAAAAACCCTCGTCTCTTGGGAATCTGGGGCGCTGTAAACAAGGAGAAAATGGATAAACTATTAATTACCGAGAGCTTTCAATGTTACATACCGTCCTTCTAATACGAGTAAATACAATTTCCTTGCTCCACGATGCAGTTATCGATCGAACAATGGGGTGTCGATTTTGTTAGTATGTTGTAATAATGATTATCCGGTAGTGAATTTGTACTTGGTTAACAATGAAAAAAAAAATAGGCTTTGTCTGGTCTTTAACCAGCCCGGGAAAAACGAGTGTATCGGACCAATTTGAGCAGAATAAACTTTTTTTTTAATACATTTTAAGGAACTTCTTATACGAATATTGTGATACAGAATGCGAATTGAAATTCGAATGCTCTAAAAATGCGTCTTCATACAGGGTCCAGGATTGACTACACAACAGGTGCCCTTTCAACTTACGTTTGACGCAGTTCCTTAATTATTACCAAGACTAATGCCACGCGCCTTCAACTGACGTCTGACGCAGCGATATTATATAGACGCATGTCTCGCGCTTTCAACTTACGTCTGACACAGGTGTCTATTATCCAGACACATGTCACGCGCTTTCAACTTACATCTGACGCAGGTGTCTATTATCCAGACACATGCCACGTGCCTTTAACTTACGTCTGACGCAGCGGTATTATATAGATGCATGTCTCGCGCTTTAAACTTACGTCTGATGCAGGTTTCTATTACCCAGACACATGCCACGCGCTTTCAACTTACTTCTGATGCAGCGCTATTATCCAGACACATGCCACGCGTCTTCAACTTACGTCTGACGCAGCGCTATTGCCCAGCCAGAAGCTTGCCTCGCCCTTTCAACTTGCATCTGACGCAGCGCTTTTAAACAGACACAATATGTCTCGCGATTTTAACTTACATCAGACGCAAGTGTCTATTATCCAGACGCATGTCACGCCCTTTCAACTTACGTCTGCGGAGCGCTATTACCCAGGTGCATGCCACGCGCTTTCAACTTACGTCGCGTCCGTCGATGCGAAAGGATTTCCATACTTTGCGCGCGTTTTGTATAGGCAAACCGTCGATCGCCGTCGGTCAGTCAGTGTGGCCCGACTCTTAAGCGAGACATGCGTCTGTATAATAGCGCCTGGGTCAGACGTAAGTTGAAGGCGCGTGGCATGCATCTGGGACGCATCGACGGACGCGGCGAAAGGATCTCCATACTTTGCTCGCGCGCGTTTTGCAAACCGCCTTCGATCAGTAGCCCGACCCTAACTTACGTCTGACGCACCGCTATTACCCAGACAGACGCGCTGGTTATCCAAACGCATCCCTGTGCTAAAACCTATACGAATGCAAGATTCATTTATTAAATTCATTCTTTCTGCAATTTCGATAGCGTACCAAATGCGCCGCCTACGCAAGTTGTAAGCGCTAGTTGAGCCTTGTTACAAGTTTTCGCTTCGTGTCATTATCATTATCCATTATCATTAACCTTCATTTTTCTTGTTGCCTTTTATTTATATTTAAACAATTTACAAAGCTAATTGTTTCATGGCGGAAATTAGATGAAGAAGCTGTCTTTGAAACAGTAACGTAAGTTAAAATTAAAAGATAATTGTGTTTCTCTTCGAAAGATTTCTTATCGCAGTTGCCGTAATGTATGAAATAATGTCTTGCGCGCGCGCCAGGTAGAGCACGTCGATCACAGAGTCTGTATTGAAAAGCAATTAAAAACTATCTACAAAATCTTAAATTCACATAATTTTAATCAGTGTAAATGAAATCGCTTATTCTTAATGCGCTTAACATAGTATGTTTTGTTATAACGCACCACTGTAACCCTTTTTAAAGCTTGGATCAACGACGCGTAGCTCTATCTGGTTATAATTTAAAAACTGCGATATAAAGAGAATAATGTGATTTTTGGAACCGAATGTTGAATTTGGAACTTTTAGTGATTTCAGTCGCTCTTAAAATTGTCAGAATACTTTTTAATTTAAGTGATTCAAAACATAACTCGTCTATTTTTGCGACTTTCCTGAGCATAAGCACTTTGTTAAATGCGTATACCTTCCGTATATTTAAATATCTTTCTTGTCGCATTGTCTATCACATCACATCACACTAATATTATAAACGTGAAAATATATTTGGATGTTTGTTCCGCTTTCACGCCTAAACTACTGAACGGATTTGGATGAAATTTGGCTTCATTGAAAGTAGAACCCGTAATACTATAATTTAGAGTTAAAAATTGTATGACGCACACGTTTAGTCGCGCATGCTCGCTCATACAAGCTTTGAACTATAGGTATATACGTTCCTAATTTCAATGAAATCAGTAAATTGCTCGAGTTTTTTTCTGTTGTCTGAACCGACCCTAAAGCCCAAGTCACACAGAACCGTGCCGGGGGCGGTCCGGGGCCGGGAAAGCGAGACGTTGCTATGGCCCCGTTTGTCCCGGCCCCGGACCGCGCCGCTCCCGCTCTGTGTGACTTGGGCTTTACTCTTTGCGCCACTCTTTCCCTACCGTGTACCTACATCATTTTATGCGTGTGTAATATAATAAAATTTGGGAATAGAAGCGTGTCGGCAAGCCCACACTTCCTCGATTAATTATCCACAGTGGTCTAATCAGGCGTAAACAATAGCACCAATTATAGTTAGTTAACATGTAAATGAACAGATGAGCTGGCGTGCTAAAGCGTACAGCACACAATAAATTTACTTGCATTAGAGCGACCGTGATCCGCCCTAAGAAAGCTTTCTTCATTCTTATTGGTTGTATCGAATGAAAACACGAACTTTGTTGTCTGTGTAAAAATGTGCAAATGTATTGTTTGTTTATTTTAGACTTTATGTAATGTAGGTAACATTATCTTTAGAAGGTAGAGGATTCTATTAGCAGCATTGATAAGGGACAGTATAGGTAGTGGGTTGGAATTGTATAACCTAGTATAACGACACCCCAGAATTCTGCAATTCGTATATGTTTACTATGATTTCCAACCTAAAAATAAAAAACCGGCCAAGCACGTGTCGGGCCACGCAAAGTGTAGGGTTCCGTAGTTGTTCAATACTACTTAAGTACCTGTTTAAGACAGTTAACATTCACCTAAATAATTTCTATGATTATTAAGTACCGAATCTCTCACTTGCACAAGTACATTTTATAAGTTGGTCTATTATTACTTTGAAACGAAATATTTCTAAAACGTACACTAGTATCGAAAAATGGTTTCACTAGTAGCAAACCCCTATTATTTTTAAAGAACCTATCCAACGATACATCACACTAAGGTAGTCGTGAATAAAAAAAACCCCGCTTCTCGTGTAACACAGGAACACTAAAGAATGTTTTTATAAGATTTTATTCTTTATCTTTTCGGCATGATTAATATGTAATCAGACTGTTCACCATATTTTATAAATTTACCATATTTAATTAATTATTTTTAAAATATAGATTAGTAGCAGACGATTCGCGAAGAAAAAAACAGAATCGGTTGAAAAACTAATATACTGTGTTTTTAAAGTTTCAATATGTCTGTCTCTTTCAAAAACGATTTTTTTGTATGGAGATTATATGGCGTTGCCTAACAAATGTCGTCACAAGTGGGTATGTGCCTCTCTGTCTAATCTTGAATTTCTAACTTTTATAACTCGGTCAATTTTAAAGATAGAGCAAAAATGTATTTTTGTGTTCGATAGCAGAAACTAAGAAGTTTGGATATATAAAATAAAAAAAGTAGTCCGATCCCCTATTACCATCCTCCATATCATAACGCGGATTTAAATAACACAGAGAAATGACTTACCACTTATTAAGGGTACTAAAATCAAATTACAGCATAAAATGAGCATCCGTGGCCTTTATTTCCACCACAATTAACTCAATTTGCCTGTTATTATCTCTACAAGCAAAATAAGATTAACCTTGGCCATGGCTTTGCATAACAAAAAGCATTCAGAGCCAAACTGCGAATACGAAATAAGGGCAATGCATAGATTTGAAAGCATTTAGGGTTTTCGCACACTTGTCAACCCCGCTCCTACCCGGCAACAGCGCCTCGCCATCAGCCAGGCGTCAACCCGCAGTCACGTGATCAAAGCGGCACATGCTTCCGAGCTGTTGCCACGGTTTCAGCTAGTTAGGGAAAAATTGGGTATTTGACTGTTCCTAGATTTACCATATTTAAACGATTCGTGAAGAAAAAACAAAGTTGGTTAGAAATCGAATTTACAATGTTTTTTTTTTTAAGTTTCAATATGTCTGTCTCTCTCTAAACGGTTTTTTGTTTGGAGATTGTATGGCGCTACTTGCTTGTGACGTCACTAGCCAGTATTTGCCTCTCTGTCTAATCTTGAATTTCAAACCTTTATAACTCGTTAAATTTTAAAGATAGAGCAAAATTTATTTTTTTGTTTGATAGTAGAAATTAACAAGTTTGGATTTATACAATTAAAAAACAGTCAAAGATCCGATTGGTCATAAGGGGACACGAGCGATTTTAACGCCATCCCCGCGCCGACCGCGAAACGAACGCGGTGGTCGCAAGTTGACCAACGAACCGCTCGTAGCTTATCCCGAGGCGAGGCGATGCCGTGATAGTGCTGTTAAGTACTTCTTATTTCTTAGACCATACAGTTTCGTTGTACCATAGAGTTTTATACAAAGAATATAGAACGACTAGCTCACGCCTCGAGTTGAGGCGATGCCGTGTAAGCCAGATAGATAAATGTGCGATAACCCTTATGCAAGTTCGTTCTGTGACATTTTACCGCACAATCGAACGTGTCGATGCGGTAATCTATAAAATATTTAGTTTTTCGTGTTTTTTTTATTATGTATTTTCCTTGCCTATTTTAATATCTATTGTATAAAAACGGTATTTCTCGCGTTTTCAATGAATATTAAATTTATTTCTTATTGCTTACTTGAGTAATATTATGCTTGAAGTTGGTTTATAAATATCGATTTCCGTCATAAATGCAGCATGCAGCGATTGTTATTGCAACTTATGGATACGTATCGTTAGGAGCGGTCATTGTGCGCAAGCAGAGATGGTAAGTATTGGTGGTATTGGCATCACTTTCACAATGTGCCGGTATTACAGCGGTGAACAATACCTTGTTTACACATCGGCAGTCTGAATTTGAATGCGGGAAGTTGACGAGTCAAGGGTGCGCCGGCGACGACGGCGGCGTCGAGCTGCCTGCGTCTTGTGCTCGAAGCATTGGCTACTTGCAATGGGATTTCGTTAGCCAAGATTAAGGTATCAATACAAAATAAAAATGCGATGAAAAAATAAGAAAGGATACTGAAGAAAACACACCGTTATATATATTCTTTTAAGAGTTGGTTTTGCAAGTGACACTAAAGGTTTTATTACTTCTCGCTTAACTCTTGTAAATACTTTACACAATCTCTAGCTTTGGCAAAAAAAAGTCATGTAATTATAAAATTGCGAAACATGTAGGCATCCAGCCATTACGCGACATATCCCGATATATCCGCATGTGGCTATTGATTGATCTGTTGAAAATATACTATAGAATCTTCTTTTAGTTTCACATCAATCACAATATGCTCTTGATTGCGTTTGCCCGGAGGCTGCCACTGAGCATTTGCATTTTTGGCGCTGCAACGCTCTAAAAATAGAGCGCGGCTACATGATCACGCTATTTGCTTTCTGCTCCCTGTCTGTCTAATGAGGAAAATGCTTTAGAGTTTATGTTAATGGGCGCCTCGTTTTTGTTACGAGGCTCTCGTTTATAATAAATAATAGATGTGAAATTTGGCTCAGTAAATTTTATGGAAGCATTCAGTTCTACAATATCTCTGCTGCTACGGAAATAACTGCAACACAAATTCTGTTTTTATGTTTCGTATTTGAAGATTGGGTCACTGCTTACTAAAAAGTTCACCTAAAGCCCGCTTCACTGGAACACGGTAGGAAAATGGGGTTTTTTGTATTTTCCATTTTTCGTTCTAGTTATCATCAACAGCTCATATACGTCCCCACCGAAAGGCTCGAGCCGAATTAGGGCGATCACACTTGCCCAGTTGGTCGACTTCACACACAACCTTTGAATTTCTTCGCAGGAGCGTGCGCGCAGGTTTCATCACGATGTTTTCCTTCACCGTAAGAGAGCGCCGAATAAACGTATATAGGTATATGAATTCGAAATTCGAAAACACATTGGTACGTGATGGGGATCGAACCCGCGTCTCCCGGACCGTCGTTCTACTTATTTGCTCGAAAATATGTAGTGTTTATTTTAACACTAAAATAGTTGAGCTTTTAGAGATTTTACACTTGAACTCATGCATATAAACCTTTTGAGTGTGAAATTAGACCTTTGGCGGCTCTAAGGTACTCATATAACACTGACACCAGATTTTGTGAGGTTGATTGTGGATCTTACAACCGACACGATGAAGAACAAGAAGTGCGGAATTAAAACTATTTTATATCATTTGTTTTAACAAAACTCACCCATAATGTTTAATGTTGTTCTATTATGTTGTAATAAACCGTCTCTGGAATTACGTTCTTTGAGTTAAACACAGTCAGGGCTGCGACGACTGTGGAGTTTCCGTCATTGTGTTAGTGAACTCAACCCAAAAATGACAAAATCAGAATAAAAAATAACCCATGTCTCCCCGTGGGTGTCGTATATAACGACTACGATTTGGGTTTAGTGCCACATAGGCGACAGCCTGGCAGCCTACGTGTACTAGAAAACGCTCGGAGGAATTTTTCCTCCGAGCGAAAACGCAAACATCAGTGCGCCTTCGCCGGGTTATTGCAAAAATTAGCCACTCAACGCGGTATAGTTGAAAGTTCAACCGACGCATTACTGAAATAACGTTCATATTAGCGTGCGATGCTTCACGGTGGTTACGTCCGACACTGCGCAGAAATCGTGCGAAAAACTCGTTTTTCTTGAACTCTTTTGCTTATTAATAGAAAATGACAAAGTTTATGAAAAATGTAATCGATTTAAAACCTAAGTCAATAATAGGCAAGTTATAATATTGAAAAAATAACTATGGTTATCGCTTTAAGTTACGAGATCTAGGACATAAAAAAAAATGCTGCTTTTTTAAAAAACTTGTGCTTCTTATTTCAAAATTATTATAATGTATTTAAAAATTCTACTCGATTTAAAATTTAGGATTATATTCTGTTAGCATATTTTTTTTTACATTTATAGTATCAGTAGAAGTGCTAGTATTTGATCGTCAAAGTAGCGACTATGGGCGGTATTTTCACATAACCCCGCCTTAAATGAATTGAATACCTATATAACACTACGATGTTGCCAAACGGGAGTTTTAATGTGTACTCAGCCAGCAGTCAGTTCTCTATAAATACTAGGTACACTCGACAGCAATGAATTCGGGTCATATGAAGACAGGTAGTTACCTGAAAATCTCGAAAACTGAATGCTATCTTAGTAATATTAAACACAATTATTGTGTTTAATAGACAATTAAACACACTTTAAATACTAAATAATAAACTTTAAATAAGACTTCTTGGTTATTGTTAACTTATGCCATCAGAAATAGCAAAATAAAAATGGGACTTTTCTAAGCGGATCTGCCGCATGACCTGGACAAAACGCATAACCGCGGTACCAACAGCTAGCACGTTACACAAAAAATAAACAAATTTTTATAAGATGGGGCTGGCATGTTTTTCTCTTTATGTAATTTTTGAAGAATAAATTACAAAGTAGCAAATACATTTTATTACTTTTTTCAATGAGTATTTATTTCCAGCCTATTACAGTCCACATACAAACACACACACACACACACACACACCGTATTAAACAATTAAGATATTTTAGAAATGCTCATTTTTGACAAGAACCTGTGAAAAAACAAACAAGTAAAACTCAATACTTTAGAAGTTTCATCATCATCAAAAGCTTACACAAATACATTAGGTATTAGTAAATAAGCAAAAAATAAATATGCTAAAAAATAAATTAGTTTTTGGTTGTTCATTGTAATATGTTACTTATTACTTTCAGAGTCGCCCTCATCTTGTATAACAAAATTAATACAATAAGACTTCCTCACAATAGAATGGTACTAATTTATACCAACTAAATAACGTAATTTGACCACAAAATATGTTTGAATTAATTGTGGTTTTTGCGCTGCGACGATAATGGAAGCTTTAATATTTATTACATTGGGCAAGTCATGGTCGTGTGGGACACGCAACATTCTATACAACGTGTTAGAGCTTACACTAAAATTGTCACAATTTTCCGGTTTTCGGGTTGTGTAATGAACAACCACGAAAATCTTAAAACGGTACTTCAACGGCCCGTTACAGTCCACTGCTGGACTATGAGCCTCCTCCACTTAAGTGGAGGGTTTTGCCATTATCTCCACGCTTGACAGGCGGGTTGGAGATCGCAGATTAAAAGGTTACTGTATCAGAGAGCGCTGCTGCCCGTTCCCTGTTCAATGTGTAGTCCCTAAAAAGGAACTTGATAATGCAAAACTTCTCTGTTGGTAGATCAGTCCGTGAAATAAACGACTTTTGTTCTAGATTTTTTTGTTTTCATTCTGATCGAGTCAATATATGTTTTTTTTTTTAAAGGTACATCCTAGAGCATTTGCGTGATTAGTTAACCCATTGTATAGAAAACCACGTTGCATGGGGATTTAAGGTTTACGTATTTAGATTTTCTGCAGATTTAGCTATAAAGAAAGAGTTACCATATGACTTTTAATTTATTCAATTTAGAGGAAGAGTGCAAGCTAATACAATACAATACATTTTTTAAATCATAATAATAGGTAACCATAGATCTTTTTTTCAAGTTATCAGTGGATGGATATAAAGTTTTTTTTTCTGACTGACCTAATTGCAAAGTGGCGGGCGCGGACTCGATGAATATAATAAAAAGAATACAAGCAGCATCAAAATAATCGCACTCTCGCCGCGCTCACTAAAACCTGCAAGAGATTTTTCACTCTATTTTCTGACTGAAATGTCCGGCATTCCATACTGACATTTCTTTCGAAATTAATGAAATGTTAATGGAAAAGACTTAGACGACCGGTAGTGAAAGCTAATTTTTCTTATCTAAGTAACTAAAAGCTTATAACATATAACTATGATAATAATGCCAGGTGGACTGATGACCTGAGGAAGGTCGCTGGTGGTGGCTGGATGAGGAAAGCGGATGAGCGTGCTCTTGGGGAGGCCTACGTCCAGCAGTGGACTGCAATAGGCTGATTGATTGATGATAATAATGATACAATCACTCATTCATGTGCTAGTTGTGGTATAATAGTGACTATTCTGGCGGATTATTCAAGACCTAAATAGGCGATGATGCTACTCGTGCTGTACCCTATGATATTATTCCGCTCTAAAAAGCTATACTTATGCCTAAATGTTAGAATAAAATAGACTTCTCTTCTTAGTTCCTAATCAGTGAAGCCGAAAGAACGAACTAACATACATAGAGGCAGGCTTATGGCTCAAATACACTCGACAACAAAGAATCCAGGTCGGGTAAAGAACACACCTGAAAATCTCGGAAACTAAGAATGTTTTTTTTTTATGTAGCCTGTAATGTGTCCCACTGCTGGGCAAAGGCCTCCCCTCTATTTTTCCACCATTCACGATCTTTAGCTTCCGTTTGCCACTCTGTCAGAAACGTGTCCAGGTCTCCGGGGTCTACCCCTTCGTCGGCGGCCATTGTCTGGCAACCAATCTGTGGTCATCCTCGCCCATCTATCAGGATGCATACGAGCAGCATGCCCTGCCCAATCCCACTTCAGCCGCGCGGACTTCATCCCGACATCCGTTATGCCAGTTTTAGAGCGTAGGGTGACGTTACTGACTCGATCAGTCCTTTCCACGCCCAATATGCTACGCTCCATGGCGCGTTGGCAGTGACCAGTAGCTCTTCCAGGCGTTCTGGATACGTCTCTCGACTTCTTTATCTTGCCTGTTTTCGAAGGATGCTATTGGCCCAAATAGATGTATTCGTCAACATATTGCATTACCTGCCCATCTACCTCGACCCTATAAAGAATGTTAACTTAGTGAAATAAATAAATAAATAAATCAATCAAATATTGTTTATTGCATAAAAAAAACACTCGTGCAAACACAGACGATACAGGAGAAGGCAATTGGTGGCCTCCATTGGGCGAAAATGAAAAACAAAAGGATGAATAGGCGGGTGCGCAGAAATAGTACCTACTGCTATACGATTATTTCTATCATTATCATTTATTAAATCAAATAGTGTTTAATAGACAAATAAATACTCCTTGAAAAAAGTAATAAACTGTATTTATCACTTTGTAATTTATTCTTCAAAAATTACAAGAAAGAAACATGCCAACCTCATCTTATAAAAATTTCGAATGCATATGTACGTGTATTCGACGCTCTTACGGTGAAGGGAAACATCGTGATGGAACTTGCACACTCCTGCGAAGAAATTCAAAGGTTGTGTGTGAAGTCGACCAACCAGGACTGGGCAAGCGTGGTCGACTAAGACCTAATCACTCTAAATCAGGGTAGGCTTGAGCCCCTCGGTGGAGACGTATATGAGCTGTTGATGATGTGTGAATGTGTGTGAGTATGCGGCCAGTTTCTAACATTTTAAATGTGACGCATTTTTTTGTCAACTTAATGTAATACGGAACTAGCTAAACTTGCTGCGTCGTGTCGTCGTCAATTTCCTGCGTGGGTTCGCAGTTCTCGCAGCTTAAGCCGTTTTACGAATAATAATCATTGCTATGTCTTAAATCAACTAGGTACTTCACTTATTATTCCTATATTAAAATATTGTTGCAGTTATTCAAAATTGGAACACGGGCGAGAGGAAAAAGAACACATTTATATCAGTGTTCGTTCAGTCTCCACAATAGAAGTTTATTGTCTGCTGCCTACAGCTTCACTCGCGTGAAATGTATTTTCAAGCTGGAAAAGTCAGCCTGCAGCTTTTTCCACGTAAAATATCTAAACAAAAAGACAGGCTGACTAAAATGTAGGGTTTCGTACTTTTCAGGACATTTGCTCTGATTTTTAGCTTATAATTGACGCTTTAGGTATATCCATTACATTCTATTTAATTAAGGTTTAGGTTTTATCAGTTTCAGAGATTAATGGTAAAATGCTTGAATTTCTTATATTTTCTTTAGTAAGCCATGCATTATAAAATTGAAAAAAAAAATACTTTTAATGAAGCCTTATTATATTCAAATGTTACACATTGACTTTTCATTATTTAATCCTCAAAATCGAATTGGTCATCTTTCGGATACGAGAGTGATTGTGTAGGGTTCCGTTTTTTCGTCGCAAATACGCCGTGTGGTGACGGCAGAGTAGAATACTTTTGTCACCAACCCTTACTTCCCGTGGGTGTCGTAAGAGGCGACTTAGGGACCACACATTGAACAGGGAACGGGCAGCAGCGCTCTCTGATACAGTAACCTTTTAATCTGCGATCTCCAACCCGCCTGCCAAGCGTGGAGATTATGGCAAAACCCTCCACTTGAGTGGAGGAGGCTCATAGTCCAGCAGTGGACTGTAACGGGCCGTTGATGTTGATACGGAACCCTGAATATATTTCGCATACTGCCACTCTTGCTACCTTTCTTGCTTCCACTGCTACTACTGTTTCCACAGATTAGGGTTTTGTTTTTACCGACATAATATGACGTGTAGTTTGTTCTTTTATTGTTCCTAGAGACTAAGCGATTCATGAGTCTTATTCAGTTTAGAATAACGGGGATTATTTCTTAGTTTATATTATACTCGGTACTCGTGAATTTGTCTGTAGCGATTTAGGCAAATTCTATCTAAAGCTAGCCATCGTCATCATCGGTGGGTTGTAAGGTAGACAACCGACATCACAAACCCTGGTGTCAGTGTTATAGAGCCGCCAAAGGCCACTGACTTGGCTCATGTAACGACTAGATAGTAGCCGGGACCAACACGGCTTAATTTGCCTTCCGAAGCACAGAATTATCTCAGACAATCAGGTGATTCAGCCTGTCCCAACCAAACTGGGGAAAGTCTCACAAAGAGATTTTTGCTTGACAGTGTCCCCACCGGGAATCGAACCTGGAACCTCGGCCACGGAGGCTGTTTAAAGCTAGTGAACTACCTCCGGCACGTGTCACAATTAAAATACGCTGCAAAAAGTTCAGAAATTATGTAAAGACTCGAAACTGAGAAAGTATCTGTGATGTTATTGAACTCCCATTCCCATTTGTCGATGTGATTCTTCTTCCGTCCTGCGATTGGATTTAGCGAGCCGGAAGATTTTAATTCATTACGAACCGAGTTTATTAACTTTTTTAGCTCATTAAATTACACTTACTTTTTACTCTGCCTATGTAATGCTAAGATAAATGTTATCCGTCCAATTTATCTCATGATTGCATTATGGTTTTATAAAAAAGATGGGCCACAGTAAACAACATGAAGAAAATAAATACAAAAGTGGCAAGTTAATTCCTTTAATATTTGACAGTGCCACGGAACATAAAGAGGTTAAGGTTATGCCAATTAGTTCGGTCTTCATTCTGGGATGGATATGATATGATACTGTCTGTTTGTTATAGGTAATGTTGTTTGACAATATCTATGGGCAGCCCATCCAAGTGGACAGATGACCTTGTAAAGGTCGCGGGAAACCGCTGGACGCGGGCAGCGCAGGGCCGCTTCATGTGGAGATCCTTGGCGGAAGCCTTTATTTAGCAGTGGCATTTATATAGCTTCCGTGGCCGGGTTGTCGAGATTTCGACGCCCATTACGGAGGTTCCAGGTTTGATTCCCGGTGGGGACACTGTCAAGCAAAAATCTCTTTGTGAGACTTTCCCCAGTTTCGTTGGGACATTGCAGGCTGAATCACCTAATTGTCCGAAAAGAAAGATGATTCCGTATTCCGGAAGGCACGTTAAGCCGTTGTTGGTCCTGGCTACTATCTAGTCGTTACATGAGCCAAGTCAGTAGCCTTCGGCGGCTCTATAACACTGACACCAGGGTTTGTGAAGTCGGTTGTCGACCCTACAACTGACACTATGATGATGATGAGCAGTGGACGTCTTCCGGCTTATATGATAATGAGAATGATGATGATCAGCCTATCTATGATTTTAGGACAGGAATAGGTATTGCGTCCTTTTTCGTCCGAGCGTTGGTTAGTGGGAAGCTGTGAGGTGTCTTTTAATAAAGTCCATTATTATAAAAATATTCCTTAAAAAAAAACAATAAATTATTCAGATTTTCCTAGTATTACGAGTGGTTGGAGCAATAACCTGTGATTGTTATGTTAATTTCTGATTATTTTCCTCATTTTTTCAATCGGGTGGTTCTGATAAACCATCGGTTATTAGCACTCACTCGATGTTGTTTTCGCGTAACGTGCTTTTACGTAATATTAATTGGCTGAAACACGATGAAACAAATTAACTTAATTAATTAGGCAGAATCTTTGTGTAAACCAAAACTGTTATGTACTTATTTGTTAATGTAATCATATTATGTGTTCTGTGAACGATCGAAGCTAGAAACAGTGGTTTACATGTGCTTAATACGTAAACCTCTAAGTGACGAATAATAGTAAAATCCATTGTATCCGTTGATTAACACTTCTATTGATAGCTGCTACATTGTTACAAGATTTATAAGCCTCCGTGGCTGAACGGTAAAGCGCTCTCATTACTCATACTCGGGGTTCGAGTCCCGGTAGAACTATTCTGTGATACTGTCCCCAACACAGTTTGGTTAGGTTAGGTTACAGTGCAGGCTGAGTTATCTGATCTTCTGAAAAAGTAAAATGACAGCATGCTTCGAAAGGCATGAAAAAAAAAAAACAACCTTTGCTGATATTTTAATTTACTTCGTTAGACCAGTTACTTAATTAAAATACCTTTTACTTGATAATCTATATTACATAAAATATTTTTTATCTACTTCTATACAAACAGACATGGCATCTTGAATTCAAGAATTCTAAGGGCGCCTTCCTAACAAGTCCCTTAGACACCAACTACGCCGGAGATGGGCGGTATACCGTTTCAAGGTTAACAGCATGAATTTGTTACACGAAGTCGCTATGTATCTAAACTTTCCAATTGAGAAAATATAATCAGTCCAGTAGTCAAGGAGAAAGGAAATTGAGCACGAATGTGGGTAAAGTTGTAGTCGCGTCTCCACGAAATGATTTTACAAGGGAGTGGAGTTTGTCAATAATATGAAATCTTTACCAATGTTATATTTTAGTGACAACTTATATCTGTTACCTTACTGGTTGAGCAGGTAAATAACGCCGATTACATTTAGCACCTAATTCGAATTACATTACTGTGATCGGGCCACATTGGTTGAGAAGTGTAATCTACGCTTTTCATACGCATAAGAGTAAAGCGGTCCTCGTGGGCATTCTTAGGATAAAATATTCTTGTCTGACTTTCTTTCGAGTGATATTGTGATTGGGCCGAGTAGCCATACAGTTAGCGTAAAACCTTTCCCATTGGATGGATAATGCACCAGGTAAACTCTTGGTGCTCTTGATGTGTTTAGGGTATAGGATTGTGGAGCGGTCCTTGTGGGCGTTCATAGGATAAAATATTCTTGTCTGACTCTCTTTCGAGTGATATTGTGATTGGGTCGAGTAGCCAGCTATACAGTTGGCGTAAAACCTTCCCCATTAAGGGGCATTAGGAAGTAATGCACCAGATAAACTCTTGGTGATTTGATGTGTTTCATGTGTGATTAATGTGACGTTTTGTCCACAGGTTGTTGATGTCGCTGCCAGTGTGCACCCAGCGTCTCCTAGTGCTGCTCTTTGGAACGTTCCGGGTCATGGCTTCCAACGCTGAAAAAGCAGGTAAGAATATTTCATTCACTTTTTGCTCTTAGCATTCACAAAATTAAAAATAAACCCGTCAGATGCGAATCAGACTCGAGCACCGGAGGCTCCTGTGTATTTTAAAATAAAACGTTATTAAGAAACTATTTTCAGGACCGCAGTGTTTTAGTAAAAGAGTTGTGCTAATTTTTATTTTAGTTCGTAGCGCCATATCGACAATATTCTGCACTTATCAATTCAAATTGTTAGTTTATTGTAGGTTTAAATCTTTGCTCAAACCGACGCGAATTTACGCTCACGTCGTCGCAGGAAATGAGTGAGACAAACAATTGAGAGATTAAGTGACGTGACGCAGGCGAGCGAGTAAGTACGCAAATCAAGACAAGCACGCATCAGTCGAACGGAACTTAATAGACGTATCTTTGAAATTCACAAAAAAAAATACAAGGAATCAACTGCTGTATTTACAAAGCGAAGAACAGCAAAGTGATTTTACTATTTTGTGTACGGAATTAATGATGTTATATATAAAGTGAGATAGATGTCGCACTAGCGCGCAGAAACTGAGGCAGTCAAATTAAGATAAATTGTCGTAATTTGATTTAAGAAAAATAAGAAAACAAAATGCTTGCCTGCCAGCATTAAAAAGGAAAATTTGAACACCGAATGAATAGTATGAAATATATGTAATCTTCACTAAAATATCATTGTACGGAATCCTATAAATTAAGAATTGCATCAATGGACACCGCGTCTTTCATTCGCGCGAGCTCTATCATAAAATAACATGTGAGCATGTGACATACATAGTTACTAGAAAAAAAGTCTCCATTCATGAGACATTCTTCATTTTTTATTAGGCTTACATTTCTGTTCAAATATCGATGTGCGTAGCGCTCTGAAAATCAAGCAATGGATTACAGGATGACTTGTTTGATTAACCACAAAGCTTTATATCATCAAAAATACAGGCTGTCCATAGTTGCAGCACCATAACTAAGTAAATACATACCGAACACGCGGAATAAATTCATTGTGCAATTATCCCACGCTCATTGATTACGCCTTCAATTCGTACTGTTACTCATTTTATAGTTATTTAGTACAAGCGCATGCAAAGGGAATCATTGTTTGTAGAGGAGCTGCTGATATTAAAATGCCTTCGCCTGTAAAAATCGCGCCGCTGGACACGGATCTTTTGTTTTGCCTTCGAAGTTCCGTGTATCCACTTTGTCGTTCATCCAACTGAAACTCCATTTACATTTTAAACCATGTTCATTTATTCACACGGCGTCTGTGCTTTACATATGGCGATGTATTCAAAATACTATTTGCAGCTTTACTTCGGCTATTATTTACGTGAGTTTACAGCAAATGACGCGCTTAATCAGTTGACTAAATGATTTGTTTCAAATGTTACTGTCAATGTATCAAGATTTTATTACAATTGCGCCCTAATTCAGGGCAGGCTCGAGCTTCTCCGTTGGGAAAGTATATGAGCTGTTGATAAGTAAAAAAGTGTCGTTGGAAGGGTCGTGTGTTCTTACCCATGTGGACTTGTGGAATCTATAGGTATAGGTACTTATATGATTTATTTTGGCCCAAAATAGTAGATGGTTATTTATTAGTTTGTAGTAGTAAATTATTATAGTTGTGCGAATGAGTTTCTCGCAGTTGGCGAAACTGCTCGTCGGAGGTATTGGAATGGTTTTCATCAAACAAAGTTATTGAGTGTATGCGACGAACTGAAACTGGAGCTAGCCATTTGAGAATTTGTCCGACTACATATTTACTGCACTTTGCTTATGTAGCGGCTATCGATCGCACATAAAAACGAATACCGTTGACGTAGTGAAATGTAAAATATCCGGATCCGGACATACTCGGATACGATCGATCGCAGTGGCAGGTTATAATTGATCATAAAGAATGCGGACAAAAGTTCGTGATGAAAGAACCGAATAACGGCCCGGGTAACTTTTTTCGAAATATTTCACGTTGAATTTTTTTTTATTCTTATTCTTTGCTCTTCTCGTACTGTCCAATGAAATAGGAAATAATATAACTATGTATTTCATAGAATTGTTATAATTAATTACAAACTGGCTGCTTGTTAAAATATTGTTGGCTGTCGTAGTTTAGAATTTACATTAAATTCCAGCCATCATTCCGAATGCAGGCCGTTGGCTCAATCCAACCAAAAATAATTAGTAATCACACTAATTTTGCCAATTACACGCGATGCGTGTGTGGGCGCCGCGCATCTTCAATTTAATGATGTAACGCGACTTTACATTCATCGCACCATTATTTAATCTTTCTCTATGGACTCGGGCGCGGGCCCCGCTTCTGCACTGGATTAGTGCTTGGCCTAGTTATAGCCTCGCCACTCTTCCACTCAACACTTGTGACTCGAGGTTCAATGCAAGATGCTTTGTTAAAGTTTCTTTTCAGAAAAAAGCAGAGAGGCCATGTAAAATTCAAGCTCCATTTTTCATAACGTGAAGGGTTGAGCAAAATGTTTAAAAGCAATTTTATGAAATTTTACGCCTGTATTTATTTCAGAAACGAGATTTCTGACTGAACGATTCTTTATCGAATCTTGAGTGGCCGTAGGCCGTAAGCGTAAGTGATATTTTTTTAACCGATGCGACTAATGGTTCTATTACATTTAAAAGATTTGCGAAAGAAACTATTGAAAGGAGATAAGTGCTTTGGCTGTAAATTATCTTGTTAGCTGTACGAGTACTATTGGGTGAGCGTCGGGAGTCGCTCACAACTCAATCACTTATCAAACCCAAGTATTCTTATGCGGGCTCTACATGCTCAGGCGCGGCTGGACGGCCCGGTCAGTTTAGAGTGACGGATTTGGCCTCAGCGTGTGAAGAATTCTCACTCTTTGTTAATCAGACGGACGCAGCCGTTCTTTCTATGATACTGAACTAAAGAAGTTCAACCCTTTTGGGAAAACATCACTTGGGAGAAAAAATAAACCAGGCAGACCCGGCGGTCTCAACGATTCAACCCAGGGCAGGTCAAGATTTTCCCTACACTCGAGAGGTTTGTCGTGAAGGGTCTGGACTGAAACTGTTCCCTGCGGCGGCCGGGCGTCTGCGTGTGTAGCCCCCTTTAGTAGCACGGCGGGGCGTGTGCGCACGGAGAGGCGGCGGCGGCGGTCGTGAGTCGTGATCACTCGATAGTTAGATGCGTTTATGGCATAGCTCTCTACTTGTCGGTGACTCGGCATTGTCTGCGTTTGTGCGCCCGACCGTCATTGTTACTTAACGAGGAATCGCATACAGGACAAGCGTCACACTCCATTGAATCGCCGCCGGCTACCGTAAGTGTCGCGTAACACGACACGAGTAATGTTTTGATTTGCCGAAACTCGCATTAATCTCCAACACCTATCTGTTTTGATTTTTTATCTGACTTACCGCATGAATGACCAAATGTTAATGTTACTTTTTACGATTTCGCTTTCGATTTTAATGGACGCGTCGGTCATTCAATTTGACGTCCGTATTGTTAATTATTGTCGCATTAATGCTGGTGTAATAAATATCCACTGTTTTCAAATCAAATAAAAAATCAACGGCCCGTTACAGCCCACTGCTGGAATATGAACCTCCTCCACTTAAGTGGAGGGTTTTGCCATAATTGGAGATCTCAGATTAAAAGGTTACTGTATCAGAGAACGCTGCTGCCCGTTCCCTGTTCAATGTGTAGTCCCTAAGTCGCCTCTTACGACACCCACGGGAAGAGTAGGGGTTGGAGACAAATGTATTCTACTCTGCAAATGTATTCTCACCACATGGCGACTTTTTGTACCTACTGAACTGTCTATGGCGATTATATTGTCACGAGTTTTTTTCGTGGGCTGCGGGTTCGAATCCCACCCGTGTAAACATCAGTGTGATGTGCACTAATGTTTGATTTGTGGCTGAATGTTGTTTATCAATAGAAACATGTTTTTATCTATTTACCTTATATATGAATATGAATAGTCTGATACACATAGTACAGGTACTGTCTACTTTGGGTTCATATAGCCGTGTGTGAGACATCATATTTATTTATTTATAATTTCTGCTTTAAATTACTGTTACTTTGAAAACTATAGAAGGCTGTTTAATATTCATAAGAGCTTGATAGATGTGATGTAGGGAAGTGGGAATAGGGAAGCCTAGCGCTCGGGAGCGGAGCGGCGACGGCTTGTGTTAACACTGACGAAACCGCACATTGGTAGCGATTCACACAGTCACACTCTAATCCTTAATTTTAGTTCGTCAGTCCTTCACCTTTTAAAGATTAAAAAGGGACAGGAGATAAGTAGCCATTCTAATATTAGAGCTGTCAAACATCGAATTTGAACCTTACTGACGCGTCGAGTGAGACACAACTATTTTAGAGAGCACGTAAAACATCCGACTTAAAAATCTCTTAATCTGACATCTTAATCTTAAGCTATGCCCTTATTTTAGATTATCATTAAAACAATATAATTCGTTCAACTGAATTCATCACCTCTCTTTCATTGGTCATAAAAACGAAAAGGATAGCTGGATTCTTCCCGAATCGGGGCCGTAAACTGTTTGGCAGCTGATCTATTCAAACCAGCATAATGAAATGTCTTTGCATAGGGGAAAACGGAGATTAAAGCACGTGTATTCGCAGCCATATAGGAAAATGTAGTATTACCACATTACATAACGACCACAAATCGGTATGTCAACATCACAACGACGATCCGGTGCTTGTATGAAGTTGTATGCACTTCTATTTTGCTTACATCTAAAGTAATTGTTTGATAGATAGATAGATAAAACTTTATTGATTGACACACATACAGCACAGTATTGCACACCAGAAACATCAAAACACAGACATTTACAAATAAAAATAGGCACAGTTCAGAAACAAACACATAACAAAAATAATGTTTCGCCTTTCACCGGCTTTTCGATTTTCTAAATAGAGTAATAGGAGATTTTTAACCAAAGGATGGAAACGATCTATTACAGACGGACACAGAAAAAGTAATAGTAACACTAAGAGTAACACGCGGGATATCGGCATTATAATAATATCTCTTTGGATCTCTTGGGATGTAAATTGGACTTAATAAATTCCAACATTTAAGTGATAATTGGATTACTTTCGTATGGTGAGAGATGAAAAATTATTAATTCCTACGGGAATAAATACAACGAAATATATATTTGTATTTAAAAAAATGTGTTAAACACCTCATAGTTTATCAAAACAATTTACTGTAAAGATAGTAATGATTTGCATTTCATACGATTCTGTCATATCAGTGTGTTATTGAAAAAAAAAATATAGTTTTTTAAATAACTACTAAATATTATATCCATTATAGCCGTATATTATTATGGTGAAAACGATTATTATTTTTATCATAAAATAGAAATAATAGTTAGTATGATTCACTATAGACAAGGTGTTATATAACTAAACCTAACTTATACCTATATTGTTGTGCCTCGATTCGGGAAGTCATACTCTAATTCTAATTTTTAAATCCAGCTATCCTATTTGTTGGTTGGTTGCTACTGTATTGTTTCTCAGTTTGACAAAAAGTAGGTAGAGTAATACATTACAAATATAGGTACATCGATTCTTATATTCATACATTCATGTTATCATGCTTATATGCCTTAGAGGGTAGACAGAGCATCAAATATTCATAAAAGATCCCGACTCCACTATGAAGATTCATGGTTCACGAAAAAGGAACTTGAGTGATCAACATCAACGGCCCGTTACTTTAGTGATAGTAAAATGTTATTCAGGAATTTTACTATCCTTCCCTTTTAACTCGTTTTTGGTAAGGTGACGACCATTTAGGCACAGTGTTTAGTAGTATTCATACAACCAAATATAGGTACTGCAACAGTTAATAAATCTAAGTAAATTCATTCAATAGGGAACATGCACATTTTTTTTAAATTCATTAATCGAAATATTTCAAGTTCCAGATAAACATAAAAAATAATTTTACAAATATCTTGCTCAGAAACAAAGTTATAAAGCTTCAAAGTTGATGGTTAGACAGAGAGGCCCGACGAGACATGTGACGTCATATGTGTCGCGGGCCATACATCCGCGATAGAAAATTTTGTTTTCGTAAATAGGGACAGATATATTTGTTTAATAATGCTGTATCTACTTTGTTTTTCGATCAATTTCGATTCTGTTTTTACTGTCAGTATTCTATTTTTGTATACTTTCAGATGAACTATGAAAAAATCTAATATTTTTTTTATGCATGTTCCCTATTCAATTTTATAAATATTGGACCAAAATAGAATTGTTTTGACAATACTACGTGTCAAACGCCGACGCTAGCACTCGCAGATGGAGAAACTTGCGAAGGAGTTTTTAATTTGAGTTTGTGATCGCGACAAACGCTGTGGAGCACTGTTTGAGAACTGCGTGGCAATGCCTATAGACGACACGTCAATGTGTGCGTGCCAGAAATGGCAGTTTATTCTTAGTGGATTAAGAGGTCTACCCGCGACTCCTCTTGCGTGATCAAAGTTCTATTTCCGATATGAGTATTAATAATAACTCTTCTAAGCCATGAAACATGCACGAGTTTTTGAATTAGACGTCCAGCAATGCAACTTTACTGTGAAAACCTAATCCAATTTCGTGCAGTGGTTTATGCTTGATGCATGTACAAACATACAGAAAAACAAAGAAACAAAATTCTATAAATAATTAAATTGTTTTGGCTTAAGATCCTCATAGTAATTTTTCTTAAATATCTTTATCTTATGTTCAGACATCGGACAGTTACAAATATTTATAGATTGTTGTGATGTTAGCGTTGATGATTCGAAAGACAACGTGTTACAGGTACAGGTATGACCTCAGAGGCCCTGGGAGTGTCCGTGGCACCCTCGTTCTTCCACTCTTGCGTGTCTGATGGCAAAACTGCTACAATGGAGGATGTCCAACGCTTCAAGGTGAGTGTGCCCATTATTGCCATCCTGCTATCCGCTATCCGATCGCGCTCTCGCCTGATTTAATGATGACCTCGCAACTAGGGTTACCATTTAGTAATTTGAAAAATCGTGACAAAAAGTCGGACTTTACGATAAAAGTCAGGACATTTTAGTCATAAAATGCAAAGAATTATGCATGTAGTTACAGACGCGAGAGGAGGAACTGAATTGAAATTTCTTGTACGTGTTATTATTCGTATTCCAATTTAGCTAAAAATAGCGGTAATATTTAAAGCCCGACAAAGTCTAAAAGTCCGGAGCATCCGGAGATGGTAACCCTACTCGCAACTCATGCTCATGTAGCACACAGCATAAGTCAAACTACTGTATAAATACCGCTTAACGCGCATCTATTTACAATGCTCCTAATAGAAATATTTACAGATTTTCCATACCATACTTATAAAATTTTGCTTTCAATAAAAAATAAAGTTGAAATGAAAACGTCTAAGTAGATGCCTAGACAAGTAATCTAGTGATTTATAAAAATATTTTGTAAGATTTTTTCGTATAATGATTTGTTATTGATTTCAAAAGAAATACGCTTGAAGTATTTTGTTGGAACGTGGGGCGCCTTTTTGTACTCGCCGTTTCGAAAAGAAATCGGTGTGATTTGGAAAATTTTGGGAGAATTGTGGTAAAATGATATGAGGCTTCACGATCATTAGCATTAATTTAATAGTCCCTTAAATCCCTTTCGGTCCCTTTTAAACATTTTTTCAGGCTATAAACGTTGATAGTTTATTTTACTTATCGGATGACACCAGTCTTTTCAGTAGAATATAGTACTTATAGAACTAAATCTCTCTATTAATTGGTACACTATGTATAAAATTCCTAATTTTAGGTAAGCTATGAACTTACTACAAAGTGTTATTAAGAAAGTAGAGGTCGGCTAGTGTAAACTAGGGCGTAGTTGTATGTGTTTTTTAAAATAAAACGTTAATGCCGAAGATCAGTAGCAACAGTGTGATGTGGGCAAACATGATGTTGGTGCGTAATTGTACCGTGTCATAATATCCGCCCAGGGCCAATGGCGATGCGACGAATATCGAAATCGTCGGACACATTTCAAGAGAGTGTCTATTTTAGCTCAGGGTGCATTCTCTAAAAAACAGGAAACAAATTCACTTAAGTCAATCATGACCACAAAAATACTATGATCGCTCCATATACAAATATAAAAAGCCGATTGAATACTTTCTTACTGTGTCATTGACTACTCATTTATATTGTAAGCTTATTACAAAACGCAGTGTCAACAAACAATAAACGCATTAGTAGCAATCTCTTTATCAAAAGTCAATAAGTAGTTTTTATCAGCATTCTAGTTGAATGTCAACAGCCGCCATATCTGATATGGATGTTCAATTGGGATCAAATTGGATTATTTGAGATGGTGTATCCTATTGCAATAACGACTCCGTTCATTGCTAGGCCGATATTCAATATCTAGCTATTTTTGCATTTTCTAAAAGTGATGACGACGCTGTATAACGGCTTCAAATATGTTCATGAACTTATATTTGTAATTATAAATATGATTTTTCGTATCGTTGGTTGATATTATCTACAGGAACTACATTTTTTAAGTTCTATTTGGCGCCAATTCGGCGAAATATTTTAATTAGCCTCTTGTATAGTTTGGGAAAAATGTTAGAGATTCCCGACCTTAAAATATTTTGTTACACCTGTAACAGACCTGGTTCCATAGGTATGTCTGAAATAGCAAACGAATATGATAAAGAAGCTTAAGCCGGCGTAGGAGTGGTGAGCTCCTTAGCCCGATGGAAGGTTACCGAGCGACGGCTTTCGTCTTTGTCCCTTGTTATTTATAAAAATGTTCTGCAGCTTTGTGAAGTCCCAAGAACGATATAATCCTCAGATCGATCTCGTTTATAACCCCTTAAAAAAGAATTACGACTTAATCCACTTTCCACCTTGAACTATCATGATAAACCATTAGTAATGTCTTGTTATTTGTTAACAACTGATTAATTTGTAAATCTGAGTCTGTTTTGTTTTGTTGGCGTACCAGTATTGTAATCGATAAAAAGTGATCTGTAAAAAGCTTAAACTTGGGATTATTGACATGCGGCCGTCACCGCGTGTGCAGGCTGAAGTTTGCGTGAGTACCTAGTAGCGTGTTATCAGTTGTTCTCATCTCACTAAGTAGCACTTCTCAGACACGGGCGAGGCTCCACATGGCTCTTTGTATTGGCTCTATTCAATGTCATTGTCAATCGCGACACGTGTTTAATTTTTTTTTCTTTAATGTTTCTATAAACTGTATTTCCTGTAAGTGTCCGTCGTGATGGAACTGCCATATAATAGGCTTCAAATAAGTTACATTATTGTGTTGGTTGCTAAGCAAAATGGAAAATAGGAGCCGTGTTGAATTTCTGCCCGAAACTGCGAATAGCCCCTAGCTTTCTTTAACTTTATATTACTTTAACAATTTAGCTTTATTGCTTTACTACCAAATAATATTACATTATTATTTCATGCGATAAACTACTTCGTAGTTCCGATTGGCATATTACGTAGTAATTTTACTTATTTTATATTGTGTTGTTAGAGTGGTAGCTAAAACTGTCGTTCAAAATTATTTTTCAGTAGACTTATTTATTTAATGCACCGGTACTCAACTAGTCTATATTTTTGTGAAGTTATAGCGTGTTTTTTTTTTTATATCAAGTAGAGCACCTATCATTTATTTTTAGTAGTTATAAAACTTACATCTGCCTATTACTTTAATCTTCTAGGGAGAAGTTGCATATGACTGGGAAGCGCTTTAGATACACTCAAAGAAGTAAGAAAGATAAATTAATAGAATGGAAAAGGTATTCAAAATTAAGGTTTAAAAGATTATTTCAAGTTTTTTTGATCCCCGTTTTGCTTGATGGATTAAAAAACAGTGACTGGGATATTTAAATAGGTTTCTTAACTTCAAAAGTATCTAACGCATACACGTGTACGTATCAAATGCATAAGTTCTTTTCCGGCAATAATTAAAATGTTTTTTATAACATAATAAACAAAAATTTATACGAACGCGCACATAAGGTTTTTTAAGAATGAAAATTACAATTAAATTGAAAAATTATATCCCTAATTGTTGTGCTATATTCAAGAAATGTCGCTATGAGTTAGTAAGATAATGAGTGCGCTAGTATTTGATAGAAGTGCCTTCTGCGCTGATAACGACTTGAATCATGATCATAAAATAATTTGGTTACTCACTTCCTTACCACCACCGGTGACTCAGGCTCGTTCAGCTTAATTCTATTATGAAACAATGTTTGTGAAATCAAAAAAGAAATCCTAACACGATAAAATCACAGGTGAAATGTTTGTCTATTCTTTGAAATAATTTGATAGAAGTTCTTAAAACGGTTGGGTTTCTCTGGGGGTTTTTATTGAGGGTCCCGTGCCCTTAACTAAAACTGCTTTTTCTGCTCAAGATAAAAAAATACTATACCGTGGAAGAATTGCAATTGCGTTAGAGTTTCTGTTCTGAAATGATATTATTCGTACAGTTTGATTTTGTCACCAACTTTGGTACGCGCAGCTTGAATCGCTCGGCTCAGTTGCAAACAATTTGTTTCGTTGTACGCCCAATGTTGGAAAATGCTAGGAGTTACTAATACCAAAGTTTTTATTACTATCTGCTTTTATAATATCAGTGTAACTCATTAAATTCTGCTTATTATAAGATGTATCAATGAGATGTGATTGACTCGAACAGCATTATCTTAGTAATAATTTCAATAGGTCTTATTTTTGTTTCTTTTTAAGCATCACTTTTGATATCTGCCAAATAAGGCCACTGAAAGTATTAGATTCTGTTTATTGACTGATTTAAATCATCTCCAGGTCAAGTTGGAAACATGATCTTCTCAATAGGGGATCGGACTACTTTTTATTTATTTTATAAATCCAAACTTCTTAGTTTCTGCTATCGAACACTAAAATAATATTCTATCTTTAAAATTGACCAAGTTATAAAGGTTTGATATTCAAGATAAGACAGAGAGGCACTACCCACTTGTGACGTCAATTGTTAGTAACGCCATATAATCTCCATACAAAAAATCGTTTTTGAAAGAGAGACATATTGAAACTTAAAAAAATCACTGTAAATTCGTTTTTCAACCGATTCTGTTTTTTTCTTCGCGAATCGTCTGCAAGTAATCTATATTTTAAAAAGAATTAATAAAATATGGTAAATTTAGGAACAGTCCGATCCCCTATTCACGTTTTCCATGTGATGATGATAGATGTGCGCTACGTGACCGCATACATCTTGAGCATGCTATTTCAACAGGTGGATGTTTATGAGCTCTAAATACTATCTTTGAAAAGCGCTTCAGCGTCAGCAGAGCGCACTAATCGGCAGCACTTGCAAGGTTCGTGTTGCTGAACGATTGATGATTAATTACTACCACTAAAACAAATATCTATGGGAACCGACCGTGTTCTCGGAATTCAAAGTTCAAGCTCGAAATATTTTATGTTCTAACATTTTACAAGAATTTTAGCACTGGCATAAATTAGACGAGTGAAATTATTCAAAATAATAGTAAACTATAAAACATCGTTTCTGCAGAATATTGAATTGTACACATTTTATTTATTAGTTTAAATAATTTGCTATTTAATAAGTACAAAATATATGAGAAGGCTGAGAAATAGTTGGATATTTTGCATTGCTAGCGCGATTTAGCATTATGTTTTAAATTTTGCTACCATGGTTTTTGTTTGAAATTGTTTGATAAATTATTCTGTCTTTAAATAATTATGTTCCCGGATGTTTGTATTATACCTATATTTAAATCCAGGTGACCTCAATATCGTTACATATTTAATTATCCAATGAAGTCTATTGTAAGTATTATGAAAATGGGTATGATGGTCTTAATAATAAGGTCGGCTTAATTAATTCTGAAACTGCTAGAATCACAGTGCTATATCAAAGTTTAAAATTAGTGACCTTTGAAAAAGCTTTACATGTGCGGTTGAGGTTTAAAGTCAGGGCATTATAATTTGATAATGCCGCATATGGAGGCATTTGTGTCTGCTGAAAACTTTGTTTTCAGATGCTTTGAACAGTGGTGTTTATATTCTAGCTAATGTTCTTGATCATTTGTAAATAAGACGCTATGACATACTTTATAGGTTTTTATGAATGTAATATTAAGTCAGCGTAGGGCAGTTCAAAAGGATAAAATCGCAGTAACAGGTAAGTTAGCGGCTTATAACTGCGTGCCGGTGCTACAATAGCACGGTATTTTCTCTCTTACTGCACATGTTGTGTCAATGTCCTTAAAATAGTAGTAAAATTAAAATTAGTTCTTTTTTTGAATAAGTATTGTTCTGCTCAGGTGGCGACGCGCATTATGCGGCAGTTGATAGAGCAGTACAGCGCTGGGGATCTGTTCGGGCGCGACAACTATGAGTACTACGCGCGCGTCACCGGTCGCGTGTTGCGCGTCAAAGACGAATGGATCTGCTCGTTCCGCGACCCGCCGCCGCCGCGCACGCATCGCGACCAGGAGGCCTACGCACGTGAGTCTTCTCTGCTAAATGCTCTTTTAGCAAGAATCTGTTTCTTCCGTCGACAATGACCATAGAACCGAAACACGTGAGCGCTATCTTGCAACACTTAGCTCGAGCGACCCATCATCGCGTCGCTCCCGTAAACACAAGCCCTAAGAACGTGAGCGCTCCCTTGCAACACTTGTAGCTCGGCTAACTTCGCTTCTTCCCCCAATCATGAGGCCGGCGCACGTGAGCGCTCCCTACAGCTCTAGTGACTTGCAAATTACATCCATACTTTTGCAACTCAAGAGTCTCTGAAAACGCTGATTCACCTGATTTTTTTGCGTAACCATTAGTGTGAAAGATTACGTTATGGTACAGTGGTAGCAAAAGCCGAGTGTTAAGATCTGATATCTAGCATGTTTTCTATGCTCGTCATCACTGCGCATCAGCGACACATGCTACTGACACAAGTCAGTCCACTAACGAACATAGACCTCTCCCATTTCGCCGAATCCAATCTTTCTTTAATCGCCTTTATACAGAATAGTATTTCCTTACGAAAGCCATGGATATAGACCAAAAATAAAAATGTGTGGATGCGCTATTGAAAATAGTTAGAATGGGAATCTAAAATACCTTATTTGGCTCTTTTAATCGCGTTTTTACCAAATAGATTTAAAAATTCCAGGTAAAGTCAGAAGTTGAAAAGGTATTGAGGTTCTTTTTTGGTTTTGGTCTTTTCCTTTTTTTGAAGTTAAAAAATAAAAAACGAGCGATTGCTGTATTTATAGTGCCGACTATTTAGTAAGAACTTAAAGTAGGACCCGACTGGACGTTATCAGCACAATAATAATTGGATGAAAGTGCATGCCGGCTGGAAATAGACCTTGATCTCGTAAAACTTGAGAATCCAATGTTCCAACAAATAAAAATGCCAAGACCACCCACGTGCCGTTGCAATATTGATTTTCTAGCAATTTACTCAATGTGCAGTATATTCCCAAGAACAATACTTGCGATACGTGCACCGGCTTCATAAAGTTACTATATATAGGTGGTATAATATGCCGATTGCAATGCGTGACTATCTAGTATTGCCATTGTTTCTAGAACAACGTGTAAAAAGGAAGCACTCAATGTACTAGCATTGTGTAACTGACACTCATTGCCTAGGAAAACTCCTTCGCTTAGACGATTGGATGAACTTGTCAAGTAGATTGCAACCTGGTCGTCTATTTTCGTATTGACGGGAGTCCGACTCAGCCAGCACTTCTCATCAACTGCAGAATATTCCTTTACCCTTGGCTTTATTTATTAATACCATCCGAGGAATTATTTGTAATTTGACTGCCAAAGAAATAATAGGCTAGTATACTAGAGTGAGACCTATGAACGTAAGACATTTTTGATAAGATTATTTTTTTATAATCGCCCTAATTCAGGGTAGGCTCAAGCCCCTTAACGGAAAAATATTTGAGCTGACATTAAGTATTTTGATTTAATTTATTTTGTATTTTGATAGTTTGGGAAGTAGAGATGAAATTAGGTACATGAACAATAAGAAAATATCTTGTAAAATGCATACAACTTTGCAACAGTTTTCTGTCTATCAGTTTTTACTTAATCTCAAGAGAAGTTTAAGGGGAAGTTTTATGGAAGTCGACCTTTTGCCCACGAACTTTATCTCCGCTATAGATTTTTCAGCATGTTGTAATACTTGTTTGTTTTTTTTTGTTAGGTATTCAAGAACTGTCCCAAAAGTAGTCAATCATTTATACCTTATTGTACTTAGGTACAAAAATTAGAAAATACAAAGATGGCAAGTATGGTCAAGGCTTCGGGTCAAGGCTCTATTTGAAGTTTCATTTGCTATCTGGACATTTTGCGCCTTCGGCGTTTTGCGCTCTTGACAATGTGCGCCTTTGACGTTTTGCGCCTTAGGGAATTAATTCAGGAAATAATTATTTTTAAAATGAAGTGTGTTGAATATAGGGGTTTTGCTGAAAGTTATGAATTACTTCGCGTATTTTATATTGGTATCAGTAATAAAATTGATATCTTTTCGGGTTATTTAGCCTTATGTCGTAATTAGTTGCATACTTTTTGCTTACTGTAGTGTAGATGAGGGGCAGTTGTTTGCTAGCTCGTAGTTTGTACTGATCGATCAATTATTCTAGTTTCTCATTACATATGTTTGTAATGGCTCGGTGTACTGAGTCATCTTGTTACGTACTCTTCCTTATAAGCGCTTTCTTTTATTCTATTTTTTATATCTTATTTAAAATTATTTTTTGAGTGTTAGGTATTCTGGTTGTTACTACTGTAGTAGTAGTTAGGTAAAAAAATATATGCTCACTTATTTTTTTGCATGTTGTGTCTATAGGTAAGGCACGTCTCAGAGGTTACGATCCATAATATTATTAAAAGCGTTCTATTTGTTATGTACTTTCTGTGGATGTTGTATCCATTTTAAAGAACTAATAAAAAAGAACCTCCATCATTATCGTAAGAAAGGAACGCAACTAGGTGAACTTATAACTATCGTCTCAGCAGAAAGACTTCCACTGATGGACCAAGGCTTGTTTAAAGAGTCTCCGGCGTGTTGCTTATTAGCGCGTAGGACGATTAGCTACTTGGACCTTCTGTTCGGGAGGGAATAACCGGTCTAGCTGCCCGCATCCAGCGTTAAATGAACTAGTTTATACAAAACTTAAGCTGATTTTAAATAATTAATAAATAGTTTTAAAATATTCCATTGGAAATAAAAATAAATCGATACAGCTTCGATCTCTTGCTATTTTGGTCATCAGTTCTCACATTCGGTTCAATATTTTATAAACTTAGACTGTATGTTTGCTTTCCTATAGGAAGCCGAATTGGCTACTTGTTTGATAAACATGTGTGTGATTGTCACAAAGATCAGATAAGATGGTAAATGTAAACAAAGTACCGCTGCCGTTGCAACAGTTGTAAGCTATTAGTTTGACTTCGTTGTTCTCTAATAACAATATTTATTAAATATAATAATATTTATAATTGATGTGTGGCTAAAATTAATTACTAGCTACATAAGTCATCTGTTAAAAGACCCTGAATGACATTTGCCCCTCATTCGTCGAAGAATATACAAAAAAGGGCTAAAAATAAATTATAACGTTAAATAAATTTTTTTTTTTTTTTTTAAAGACAAATAATTTGATGATAATTTAATATAAATTAGAATTTGCAACAGCAGCAGTATTTTATTCTAATTTATAATAGAATAAAAGAGTAAGTCGAGTTTATTTTGCCATTGAACCACGTCATCAAATTAATTTCCAAATGTATTCAATCAGCATTACTTATTGTCTGAAGCAGATCACATCACATTTCCATATTTTTTGTGAAATCACATTACTTAAACATTATTCTACTGCTTTCAGGACAACTCTCCCTCGAAGCAGAAAAAACCTGGTTGCAGTGTGAGTGCGACCGCTGGGGCAACAAGTGCAATTTGGAAGGTCAGTTGCATTCGTTTGTGTTGCTTACGATTTCCCTTTATAAATATGTGTATTAAAAATACGCATCAAAGTCGCGCGTGGCACTTCAATGCTTTCTGAGCAAAGTTTATAAAAAAGGAAGTAGCTTCTTTACTACTTGACACTGGCACAAAGCTCAACTAGTGCCATAACAAAAAAAAAAACAAAAGAAGTAGCTTCTTAATTAGTATTTATATTTTTTTATTAGGGACATATCCCCAGGCGTGCCACACACGAAGTTGACAGCTATTCGCTTGGATTTAGATGTGACGGTCGATACAGAACTCTGTTTTCCGCAGGTCCTGTGAATGAAAATCGTTTAAGTTGTTAAAATACTCGGCTTAAAAATTCCTAGTCAATATTGTATCATATGTTATTTGGGTGAGTCTGAAAATGATTATCAATGAATAAATAAAATAACATCACATTTAATTTATGGTCATTATGTTATCGTTGTGGCGTTCAATTTGAATCATTGTTGGGTTCGGTATCGGTAGCACCTAATCTCAGATCATAGTTACCTGCAATATACATCGCAACCCTTTACCGGACACAGGTATAATATTTTTTACTCTGAAACTTCCGAATATAGTCTTGAAATTAATACCTCCTAGTTTTCAAAGGCCTGTTAAACTAACTTGTCACTTTACACCCTTCTAAACTCTGGAAATTTCTAAAATCGCTAGGCATTGACAAATCCTCAGAAACTCCTTCGGTACTATTAATTTGAATTCTCTCAATTCTCACTTATCTTCAGCTCCAGTGACTCTAGACCCACTTAGTCTTGTGAAAGCCAGTATATATGTCATCTCAGTAGCCAACCTTTGCCAGCGTGTTCCTTTTTCTGCTACACCGCTGTTGCCGAGAAAGACGTTGAAAAGCATATACGTTCTATTACGTCTACTGCTGTGGGCAATGATAATTTGAGTTCACGTATGATCTCTCTCATCCTTCCTGAACTCCTGCCCATACTCACTCACTACCTGTCACTCACTCACTCACTCCTCCCTGATTTCCGGCTCATCTCCATCTTACCATTCCTTTCCAAAGTCCTTGAGCACATTGTCCACCAGCAATTGGCTGATTTTATTTCATCAAATAGTCTACTCTCACCGTTTCAATCTGGCTTTAGACCAGGTCACAGCACTACGTTTGCACTGCTGAAAGTCACCGATGATATCCGTTCCGCATTGGATAATAAAGCTATGACTATCCTCATTTTGCTTGACTTCAGCGGTGCATTTAATTCCGTGGACTTCGATGTACTCCTCTCTATTCTTCTCTCATTCAATGTCTCTTTCGATTCTTATTTTCGCGGTCGGTCGCAGCGGGTCCGCTCTGATGAGGTAACCTCAGGTTGGTGCGATCTCGTTGCGGGCATACCACAGAGCGGTGTCCTTTCTCCTCTTCTATTCTCATTATTCATCAACATTGTAACCTCCATTATTTCACCCTATTTCCATCTTTATGCTGACGACCTACAGATTTACCGCCCTTTCAATGTTACTGATATTGAGAGTGCCATTGGTGAAATAAATTCAGACCTTGGGCGCATATCGGACTGGGCACGTTCCTTTGGTCTTTTGGTTAATCCGAAAAAAAAAACACAAGCTTTACTTATCCGAAGTCCCTATATGTGCAGACAGGTTGATTTTAATACACTGCCGTCTGTAGTCTATAACTGTACTCCAATCTCATTCTCTAAAACTGCTAAGAACCTTGGTTTGGTTATGGATTCTAATCTTTCTTGGTCTCACCACGTCAATGAGGCCAGCAAGAAGATGCATTTTTCTTTTCACTCGCTCAAACGTCTTATTTTTTGCCCCTTAAAACCAAGAATTCTCTAGCCCAAACACTTCTCTTTAAATAAATATTTTTTTTGAGGTTCATATTTATTTTATTAGAAAGACACTACACTTTCACTGTAGAAAGTTGTTCAGCTTCCAGTTCTAAACATTCTAAAAGACATATCAATTTCTTTTATATTTTCTTAACTTTTTGGCTTTTTTTACTGTGTCAGGTAAGGGTTGGATTATTTAAGTATCAATACTCAAAGGTTGGATCTGATCTATCCGCACTGCAAAAGATTTGTTCTTATTATCTAGTCGATTCGACTCTCGCGCTGTAGTTCTATAGTTTCATGTAATTTTTTATATATAATTGTAGATAAGATTTAAAATGTTGATTATAAAGCTGAATGTACCTTAATACACATGCTCTTATGAAAATAGAATCGTAGATGGAAGAATCCTTTGCCAGCCGGATAGATCCAGCTCTAACACAGTTGCGTAGTTTGACGGTCAGTTACATGGTACTCGTATCACTAATTTGAGCCGGGCTATCCATCTATAATACCTATAGCTTAGGCTTAACCTAACAGTAGGCTATCCAATTCACTTAATTAGGTTGATTGATTCGCGACACAAACAATTAATACATTATTAGCTAAAGCTGATAGGACACGCCGCCTGTGCGCCCGCGGGTTACTTTCTTAATAGCGTTACTATGGACAGAAGTGCGTAATTGGGTGACCGTGAACATCCTTACTGCAAATATTGACAGTTAATCTTCATTATGTGCGGCCAATTAATATTAGAGATCAATGTCACTGTTTGTTGGTCTGTTTTTGTTATAGCGTTCAAGTTTGTTTTTATGTAGTGAGACATTTTATAACAGATACTTGTTTTTAAAAACAAAATTTTCGAGTTAAAATATAAATAAATGATAGGCTTCCTCCAGAAGGAAATTGAGTCCTGTCTTAATGACAAGAATTACCTGTAGTATTTAAATTCAAAGGGCTCTATTTTGATTAAGTATCGTTATTTCAATGAAACAATCTTACCATCTTTAAACTACTTGTGTTTTTAAGTGTTTCTAATTAAATTTTTAATAACAGGTACTAATTTCATACGACCACCCAAGAACAATTTGATATACATTGCGTAGCTAATTAGCCATTTATATAACTTAATCTGTATTAGTTAGGAAATAAAAAGTTGTGGGTATGTAATTTAACTTGATGATTATCCTATAATAGATGTTGGACTCCATACTTTCTTTCCTTTTCAGTTCATATTTCCTAGTCATATCGAGTAAAAAATACATTACCAAGAAAATCTAATGTTGCGTAGGTACCCGCTATCCACACATAGTCAACACTAACCCAATGGGATTAATTTGGGGATCATTAAAATACTAGTAGTTGTTTTTACAATATCATGAAAAACATTGTTGCGTAGAGTTGAAAGCTGTAGAGGGCATTTGTTTTTCACGTGCAGTTTTCAAGTAATTCCCTAAATGCCTCCAGATAAATAAACAAGCTATTGCGATGCAACTACCTTCCTCCTGTCTTTACGGACTAAAATATTTTTTGTTCCAATAAAAAATAATTTTGCGTAATGAGTAGCAATAATATGAATGCCCTCTCTTCGCAAACTAATATAAGAGGTGGTGATTTAGAAAGTTGATGAATATATTACCAATCGGTGCTTTCGTATAACGTCAGTTTTGCTCATTCAGAGTAATGTGGTGGTGTGACCAGGAAGTAACATGGTCTTCCTCGTCGTTACACTGATGTAACATTCAGTGCAACCACGTGGAATCCCTCGTAATATCATTTATTAGAAGAGCTTTGTGCATTTCTAAAGCGTTTAAATTGAATATGATAAATTCGTGGTTAATTGGTGTTGGTGACACAATTATTTGCCTTTTTTTATACCTATGTATATTAAACTTATTGAACACTGAATGTGAGGCAGGATAGATTATAGGACTAAGACTTAACTGTTTACAAAACTTCGGTTTCATAGATGGCCGAAGGGTTTTTTTTTTCGAATATTTAATTCAGAATAAAGTATCAGAATCAGTACAATCAGACTTTAAAAAAACATTAAATTAAATAAAGATGAAATAAAAAAAAAGGTCCCTTCAAAGATTTCTGACGCGCGTGTCGTCGCCTAGGGAGCGAAGCGATCGTCTTTTGTTCCTCTGAGGGTCCCTTGTATTGTAAAGAGTCTTTTGATAAAGTCTGCAAATAGGAATTTGATGTTTTAGGTGTCAATCCCGGGTTGATTGACCTTAGCAGTGATCACTACAACTGTGATTATTTTCATAAAACACATATCTACCTGGTTATTACCACGATTTTGGTTTAAAATAAGCTTTTAATGAGCTTACCGATATTTGGACTATGTTGCAATAGTCATGATCACACCACCTAAAAGTGTTTATGTGATTATTTTATTAAGACTCAAGATAAATATTATTATCATAATCATATATCTTGACTAGTAAAGCCATATTCTGATTTAAACGCTTTAAAAATGCACACAAAGTTTTCACGCTGAATGTTTACATTAATAATCTTTGTAATCGTGTTAGGTATGTCGAAGTCCGAGGAGTGTCAGTCGATGCCTGCGCTGATGGGGGGCGGGGTGGGGGGCGGTACAGTCAATACCGTGCTGGGGCTGGGCATCATTCCCGAGCACAGTCTGCTGGACTCGTGCACCAGGCTCTCCATATCGCTGGAGGAAAGCATCTTCAAGGTGGGCTACTAAAACATTCTACAGTCTGTGAATATCTTTTTAAATTAAGTATACAAACTATTCTCTTACGTTGTAAAAAAACAGTCTAGATTGAGAGTCCTTTGTTAGTTTTCTATCTAGCTTATACTATAATATACGAATGAATGAAAAATACTTTATTGCACACAAACACAAACAGATAAACAATATTAGAGAAAAGTCTACACTACTAATACTACTATTAGAAAATTCTTTTTATTTTTAACTAACAAAATATAAACTCTTTTTTCTAACTTTAACTATTATGTAAACGCAGACCAGCGCTACAAAAGAGGACAAAAGAAAGATGGAAAGAAAACAGGAGCAATATGTATTAGAAATGAGGTACTATTAATCGAAATGGGTAAAAAAAACTGTCACATCAAATCGATCATATGCAACTCATTGCGCGCCGAGAACTTACGAAATGCTAAATAAATCCTCGGCTCGTTCCAGATCTCGTCATCATCATCGCAGTCGTCGTGCAGCAACTCCAGCCCGCACATGACGCTGGAGGAACTGCGGGCCATCAACAAGTACGCCGAGAGCACAAAGAGCCTCTCCTATCTGCCTCAGGTACGGACCCGCTGACAAACTCCTGTTTATTATACACCTCTCTCTTCTATCACTTTCTATCGTGTCCTGTCACTTCTCGCGTCTCGATTTAGCTAGTCTGTGCATATGCTGGTCACTGGGGTTAAGAGAATTTTATTACGTTATAAATATTTATAGTATATACAATACAATCTATTCAATATACAGTTCGACTGCGTTTAACCTGCAACCTCACAGTTGAGATACTATCGGTATGCAGGCTTACAGTATAAATATTTTTGGTCAACCAAAAAGCTTATTTTATAATTGGGAACTGTATTCAACAGATATTTAACTTTTTAAGAATTTAATATAAAATAATAGGCATTGTTATGTTTTTTTTTTGCTGTATAACAATTTCATAGCCATAAGGTTATCTAGAGCAGACCCTATTTGTAATAGCAACTTGCTTTACAAGATTTGTAAATTACAAGTTAATTTAAAATTTAATTTAATCTTATTGGTTATTTTCGGCAAAACAAACTGCTGAAAACGTTGATATTTAACTTAATCAAAATGTGTTTCCCGTATTCTTACTCAACGATTGTATGTTTACAACAATCAAGGGTAATTAAACTTTATTTGATGATAAAAACTTACCGGACATTCTATTAAAATAAGCTAAAACTATATTGTTTTTCTAGCGCACATTTGAGGATTTAGTATAAGAGCAACATGGCGTAAAAGAGGTTTTCAATCAGTATTCGCCTGTAGAGTCCACAACCCACACGCCCGCCTTCCGACTGTCTTTTCTTGTCCTGTCTCACGTTAGAGTGTAGCGTCTCGTCTTACCGATATACACCACTAGTAAATAGCTCGGGTACGATTCACATCTGACGGAATATAGAACGAATTTATCTTTTTGACGGTTGAGTGAAATTTGAACTGCAAGGCGTTTTAGGTACAACAACTACCAAAAAGATAAATTCGTACTATACTTCGAGGTTGCGAACTGGGAGTTCAGAGAGTATTAGAAATGTCCTGTACGCTCTGAAGTTGCAGTTTTACATTCACTCTTTTTCTAAATCCTTTTTTATCGGGTAGCCCTTGCCTTTATTTATACTGCAAAATTGTACAAGAATCACATTTACGGGTGGTACGACGTCTAATGCATGATGGTTCTGTATAAAGACGAACGGGTCAGTTTTTGACTGTTCTTTTAGTAGGTTTGTAGTACTTCCTTTGATATTTGATGGCCCCTGTTTGGACAGAGTTACTCCGCCCAGCCGTCTCCCCACGGAATGTGTGTGTGTGTGTGTTCCGATGACACCCAGCAAGAGCTTCAGCCGCACTCCGATGTACAACTGACATCCAGTAGACACCGCTTTTGTCCCACAAGCCCACCCCGGCCTATGATGACGACTCGATGCAACAAGAGATCGTTATACCTTTTATAATTGGAATATTTGAACCCGATTGTGCTGAGTGAGGAATGAGAATACAGATATCTTTTTGGTGTTCATTTTTTATATCTATATTTTAATGTTACCGTAACGAGAGCTAAATAATACGACTTCCCACGTTTGTTTCCTAATAGTAGTTCTGGAGTACTTAGCGATACTAATACAACACTAACATTCTTATTTCATGTTAACAACATCAATTCCTTTTTTCATTCAATAACTACATTGTAACATTTAATCAGGATGGGTATTTTAACAATTCATCAGAAGCTTAAAGTGGCTAAAAGTTCCTCAAAGAATACCCTTGTGAAAAAAATATTTACATGTTATAGGCTCTGGATAAGTTCGATCTAGTCGGGTACATTCGCGCGATGACACGAGTTCCTAATAAAGTAGATTGTAGTTCATCAATTTCGTTCGCTGAAATCTGAAAATGCTTCGCTGAGGATGAGGTAAGTCATGCAGGAAAGAGAACAGGTAAGACAGTTTGTCGCACTTGCATTTATGCAGATGTTAGAACACTACGTCGCTGTCATCGTCCTTGGTACGCCGCCGCTCGAACTTCGTACGAAATTGATGAACTACTGTTGAAAGCAAATAAGCCGATACGCTCTTTATGAATGCGATCTCTGTTACTTATTGGAATACTATTTGTAACCAGTCGGAAGGTGCCGATATGTTACAAAGATCGCTACGAAAGTTCAAAACGGCGTGTCAGGCGCAGCAAAGGTCTATGCAGACGGTTTGCACTCTTTACTGCAATTTAGCTGTAAAAGTGCAGTTCGGATACATTCAGAGTACAGTTAATATAACTGCATTCTAGGTGCACCGAGTAGAAAAGAACAGTCGGTATTATACCCTGATTTTTAATTAGATGGACTAAAGTGACGTTTAGAGTGTTGCCATTTAACGCAACATAAAAAATGGTGATGTAGCCTGAGTGATCCAAAGACCAAGAGTAAGTGACTTGTCTTGACCAACAGTATGATAAATTTAGAGTTCATCAAATTTTACTGTATTCAATCAAATCAACGTAACGTAACAAGTAACAATGAAAAAATAACAAAACTTAACAACAAGTAACAACGAAAGTCGGCGTTGAAAGCGCAAGGAATATTCGTACGACCAATCGCGAGCGAAGTGGAAAGACGAATGACGCACGCGCCGGTTAGAGAGCATGATCCACCTTCATTCAAAAATTGTATGAATAATTTTTTGCTTCTTTTAAAATTTTCTATGAATTATTTCATGAACGATTGGTTGACTGTCACACTCCAAGTTTTTAAACACGATTTAATTTTTTGTTAGACAAAGCTATAGAGTTTTATTTTTATTAACGTTTATTCTATACATTCCGCGGGTAATTGTACTATTCGGTTAATTCAAGAGTATTAGGTGCTCTCACACAGGAGCAATATTTTTTTGTATAACTTTTTTAACTTTATATAACTCATAAATATTTGTTACAGAAGTTTTCTATAAATCAGTTCAATTTATTTTATTGTTAACTATTTAATTAACATGTGAAAAGTTATAAAATACATTACGTATACCTATATTCGTATTACAACCATATTAAGTAAATTTAAATCCAGGTGTCTTGTTGCAACGATACAACGAATTAGCTCAATGAGTCAGTTTAATGAGTCATGTCACATCCCTATGATCTTCAGCTTGCAACATTAAAAAAAAAAACTACCTTTGCAGCTGTCACTTTAGTCCATCTAATTAAAAATCAGGGTTTACTTTAAGTGGACTTCGCAGCAAAAAAAAAAACATTTTATATAAATTACACTCTGACTGCATTCAAACGCCATTTTCCAGCTGATTACGCACTCCAGATGCAGTCCGTTTCTGAATACCTTAAGCAAATTAAAAAACTAAAAAAAAAACGTCGTCGCGCGAATGTGCCTAAACCCCCCCACCCTGGGTTCGGCCGCTCCGTGCGCCGAGTCTGACTGGGCTGGTGCGTAGGTGCACGAGCGGCAGCGCGCACGGATGCGCACGCGCTCCGAGTGGTTCCTGCAGCCGGCCGCGTCGCTGGACGCGCCGCGCGCCCGCGTCGCCGGTACGCCGCCCCCCCGCGCGCACGCCCCCGCCCCCGCCCCCTCCGGCTGCGCGGGCGAGGCGCGCCGCGAGAGCACGGCTCTCTACGTGCTTGTCGCCTGCCTTGAGTTTTTATTTTGATCCTCGCGCACCGGTACTGTGTCAATGTGTTCGTTCGCTTTGGTGCGGAGGACTAACCGGCGCTCGGCGAAGGTTTTATTCTCTTCGGTGTGAGGTAGCGGCGACGTTTTTCTAATAGGGATGTTTACTCAGTCGATCTATTTCTTTTTATTGAGCGATAAAACTGAATCTTAGATGAAAAGCTAGCAAACGGCGATTTGTAACGTAATATTAAATTGCACATTTTTGCCACTACGTAGTGTATGATTAAGGGCAGTATATTTTGTAGATAGTGTGTTTTTTAATATAGTTAACATCCCTATTATTCATGTGTTGTAACATCGATGCGAATAAGAAATAAAACCTTCGTAGCTTTACTCACATCCCTGTATTTATGCTAAAACCGCTTGCTTTGGTTGCTTCGTCGCATCATCAATCGTTTGTTCTAACTCATCGCATGAATATTATATCCCATCAAGTCATCAGTATGGATTTATTGTTGTTTGTTATTGGGTTTCATTCAAATATTGCACATTTTATGATGTGTTGTTTTATGAATAATATATTTAACAATACATAAAACTAATTATTTAGCTTGGACATTGGACATTAGTAGCGTTAGATTTCTTAACAAATATAAGCAAATATCTAGATTGATTGTAACGTGACAGGATCATGTAAGAATGACAATAAGATTGCCGTATGCGGGGGAGGAGCTGGCAATTATATCTAAATATATCTGTTCAAAACAAGTTTATTACTAAACAAGGTAATTGACGTTGAACACAGAGGGGGAGAAAATAACACTCGAAGAGCACGTTTCATGACCGGTGCATGTACGAGTGTAAACGGGGATTTTTCACTTGATAACTTGTTTACAGAATTTCTATGACAAAAAAAGATTAAGTTTTTGTTCGTAGAAACTAGCTTTTGTTAGGTCTTGCAACCGCAGAACAAAGTTTGTGCTAAAATTATATCTTAGAAAATGTCGTCAATTAATGCAATGGGCAATGTTCAATTCGTTAGATGACATTTATTGCACATTGAGATATCTTCGTGCGTTACGTACCTACTCGAATTAATCGTTTATAGTTTTATAATGTAAAAAGGAATAATAACAGCAATTGATAACACAAAGCGTGGGGTTTTATAGTAAGCGGCAAAGCTCTTAGCAAAATGTGGGTGTTCAAAGCAATACAAATGTACGAAATGCGCGCTCCCTCAACACTGCCAATTTTTCCAGATATTTGCCGGATACTATATACTTACGTGTCGCCCTTGATGTTGTTAGCATGTTACACTCGCGTGCTCTCATCTGTGGCAAGAAACATCTCCGCAAATTCGTTATTCATTCACTGGACACAACAAGAATACATCACCGATTCATATTAGTGTGTTCGTATCATCCACACAGTCGGCGCTATTGTGTATTTAATATGGTTTTCGCTACATACCAAAACATTTTGTCACCATGGTGCGTGTCAAGTTAGTTTTTCTATCATATCTATATATTCGTCTATTACTCCTTGTTATTTAATCCCAACAAGAATGAATCATCGTAAGAATTTGGTAAATGGTTAAACCTAAGTTGTAAGTGGGGACACCATCGGCTGATCAGAATAAAGATATTAGGCGTTACAGCATTTTCATTTCTGTGAACTGGCAATAAGTCCTATCTCTGAAATGCCTACTATGTTTTTTATGGCAAATGATCCTATAGGATGACAGCAGTTTTTTTTTAATGACTAATATTAATAAAGAAACATATACATACCTATTACACAAAATAATAGGTATTTTCCATTTTTTCTGCGCCCTTTAAAGTAAGGTAAATAATAGATAGGACCATCCTCTTGCCAGTTCACAGATAAATACCATAATTATGGTATTTGTATAGTTTGTGCGATGCATTTTTAAGCTTCCAATGGTTACCAGCGTCAGCGTTCTATTTCTTATTGGATAAATTTTATTAGATGTCGATTTCATCGCTACTTGTATTTCTATACTGCTAGATGAATTGATGATTAATAAAAATAAAATACTTACTTAAACACGGAGCCAAACATGTCCAAACTTATATCGACACAACCACATTGACACCTAGTAAAACATCATTCATACTTTTTTTTGCATTCGTGCTAAAATATTTTAACCTCAACATTTTGTGCATCATAAAATGGTACCCCTTTATCTGCATTTTTTTTAAACTACAGGAAAGTTCGGCACAATCAGAACTAAATATACCTATAGTTAAATGTTATACGAGACCCTTTTCATTATTTATTAAGTTTTGCTTGTTTGTTGTGCTTTTTTTATTGCACATCATCGATACAACACACGGTTCTTTGCTTTCCTTGGAAGAATGTGAATGTAAAAGGGGCAGCATTTTTCTTGCAATTGTTTGTCTGTGTGTAGCATACTTAGTCATTTGTCGTCTGCTAGAAAAGTACTGTGAACTCTACGTTCGTCAAGTGTTTTCACTCGTAAATTAAACAATTGAATTATTTGTTGCAATACGTAAAATTTGTAAAATATGAGACCTATATGATTTGTTATTAGTAAGTAATATTATTATTATATAAGGAAACCATCAAACTAATAGCTCTACAATTCTTCACAAGTGAAAACATTTTTAGGCTTGTTACATACAGTTTTCCTGAATCAGTTTCCAATACGGACGCTCGAATTGCATCATGTTCAAAATTATGATTATCGTTTCTTCTTAATGAGGTTTTCGGATCAGGAAAACTGATGTATGTGACTTGCTTAAAATTGAGCTTTACTTTTCGAGCAGAATGGTCTGTAGCAGTATGTAACTCGTTGGTCGGTTGTAGGCGGGGAGCGCCGCAGCACGCGGCGGCGGTCGCGGCGCGCGCGCGTGTGCGGCGGCGGCGCCGCGTGTCGCAGCTTCACTCAGTCCGACACTGAGATCCCGCTCGCTCTCCAGCCTCGTAAAGTGACAGCCTGACAATCCGACGGGGCCGGCCTCGCCGACGACGCCGGCGACGACCTTGACGACCCGCCTTGCTCCTGCTCACGGTAAACGCGGAAGCTTCTCGGACGTTTGTCGCCCCAAGTCCTCTCTGTCCGCGCAGGCGCCTGTACGTTCATGACTCAGCTATTTAAACAGAAAAGCGCCCGGTAAATGCCACAACGCGTTTATCTTTTTCATCTAACCTAGCTGTAGAAATACTACATTAGTTTCCATCGAACACTCCTCTCCAATACGTTTTATGAGAAATTACTGACAAAAGTGTCAAAGCCAAAGATTATGTAGATAAACACAATTCCTTTACCGGGTGCTAAACTAAAGTGTTACGCAAAAACATGGTGTAATCTAAAATTCTTGTGTGACAGTCGGCGAATCTCAGTTATTTATAGTTTTTTCGCAGTTATTTGTATACGCTATATCATTCTCCTGCCCTGTTTCCTTTATTTGGGGTCGGCGTATAGATGTAAAAAACCCGATATTAAACGTTTAAAACCAATTGTGGCGGTTTAGAACCCCAAATAAATCGTTTTAGACGGTTTAAAATCTCAAATAAATCGTTTTATATATATATAGGATTAATCTCAATTTTGTAGGTATAATTGAAATTATTATGTGGCCGTAGCGAGAACGAGTGGTTAGATCATTTTTTGCGTAACTGTCGGGAATTTACTAATGTTCAATATTTGTTAAAAATTGTAAGCAAGGCGATGCGACTGTTTAGAATGATATATAAATTGCATTGATGTGCAAGCGCAAGCTACGGTTACTTGAACCAATCAGTAAATCTAGTGTCATTACAGTGTCTAGTACATGCTAGATTTACTGGCTGGTTAAACGTTGTTAGCTGCTTTTGATGTCGCATTTTATGGCGTCATATATCTCTACTTATAATAAAGTATTCACAAAGAATTTTATTGTTGTAAATTTGGACGTATATAAGCTGTTGATGATGCATCTATTTATATAATGTTTCGAACAATATCGAATTTCCTTCGAAACGTGTCAAGAATATAAAATTATTTTTGATTAAAAATTTAAGTCTGATCCTAACTGTAATATTTGTATTTTGAAATTTGGTTAAGTGCTCTCTAGTAGTTTCCATGTCTTTGTAACTAGTAATATTAGTTGGGATGGGAATAGCCGCGGCGCGGGCCAGTGCAGTATCTCGATGGAAGTCGTTGTGATGCCTAGTAGCTTGTAGCCAGTGTTTAAGAATCATGTGCAGTGTTCTCTTGTACGCGCGCTTTGCCACTGCATTCGATACATCCGAGAAATATGATTAGAGTCCGTATGACGCTTGTAGATTGTACTGTATTGTGCGTCCGATCCAAATCGAGAAAAAATTATAACTATTAATTAACTATATTTTCACTGATGGATGCTTGGTTTGAATTTTGATTAGTGAGAGTGCATGTACAAAACTTGTACAGGTTCACAATGTAAGTAAGGACATCAAGCTGTTCTACTGAAGTACGTATTGTGTTCTGCACATGCACTCTCACTATTCAAAGTACAAGCCGGGCCTTAGATCCGTTGCAGTGCCGCGTACAAAGTACTGCCTTGTGACAAATTCATTGAGTTTTCTTCTGCGTAGGTCTGACTCGCTGCTGGATGATCAGCCCGAGTATAACGTGACTGAATTTTAACATTCTAAATTTGTTGCCGGAATCTGCTAGTAAGGATGAGGTGATCTCATCTCGGGTACCTTAACAATATCAAGACATTGGACGCTTTATTATTAAGCACCAAATAAATAATAGTATAAAGTTCGATGTGTGTGCCATTTAAATATGTTGTAGTGAGTAACAGAATTTGTCAATTTGTTCAATGCAAAATTTTTCAGGTTATTTTTTTTACAGTATGAGAAATAGACTGAGCGCGCGTATGCGCTCATGATACTATGTATGACCTGAAACATTTGTCTCATGCAAGTTGAATGAGCAGCTGACCACTTAGTTTAAGAAAGGTGTTAATATATTATTATCTTTTCGACTTTTCTGTATGTAACTTTTTAACATATCCTCTGAATTGCAATTAAGATGCGATAGTGAAAAAAATTAACTATGGTGTAACTGAGTGTCTGACGAAATAATAATCAAACATTCCTGTAAATAGTTTAATTAGCGTAGGTAGTTAGCATAAAATATTATATTCGTAGACCATAGTATAATTGGGTAAACACCTAATATAATAGGGTTCTAAACATTTTCATTTCTAAACACATAGAGAGTAATACAATAAATGGTTAAATTCTATAGATATTTTCCATCTCAAATATTACTTCAAACTATTTATCTTGCATTTCTTTCTACCTCACCTGATAATCGACTATTATAATAGACACATAGATTTTTTAAATTGGGTATATCTTCAACGTCTATCTCAAGATGAATCTAAAGTATATAAGGAAGTATAAGTATTCTATTGTAATTTTTCGACGTGTCTTAATATCATAACCAAAATAGCCGCACTGATAAACAATGAACAAATTTAAAATTTTGCTAGAGACTCTTATTTCTAATGTATATTATCATACTCTTGTGCAATTACGTAGGTTTTAAATTAGTCTTTTAATTCTCAAGTTATAAATACTGTTGCAGTTCGAAAAGAAAGCGACAATAATTTTCCACGTGGTCATCGAATTATTAGCCAATATTTGTTTACTAAATTCTGCATAATGTTCCATTTTTGTAAGGTTTTATATTTAGTAAGTAATACTTGCTAAGTAGGTATCAAATTTTAGGCCAAGAAATAAATATATTTACACTCTAGGTCATAGCAAAGTGTAATGTAACAATGAAAAGAAATACTCGAAAGGAAACCTCCGCTGGTGTTTTTACAGCATTATCACTGATTCCTGTAAGTCTATTAATAGCGATTTCACTTTAGTTCTTTTCTCGCTAACAGAGGTTTTCACAATTCAATAACTTAAAGATTATTCACAAAGTAGACTTAAAGACTGACAGACTTTAGAAATGTTTCAGTTTATTTTAACCTTATCACTTATTTATTATCTTATTACTGACGTCCTAAACCTAAAAAATAGACATGGTAAGTTAGTCTACGTTTAGTGTTAGATAGCGTTTACAATATTTTGGGCTGACAGGATTCATTTATATATAGTCTGGCATATTGTATTGTATTTATATAATAATAAAATACTACACTTAGTGTAGGGATGTTTTGAATGCTACGTATTAGATCAAACATCCATATGATTTGTCAATATTTAGTATTTTCATGTTCTCACAAAATCGCATGTTTTCATGGTTTCTTTTGTAGGCTATTTACGAACATTAGGACCAATTTATCGTATTCGTGAGTTTTGAAAATTCAGAACATCCCTATAATAGCTAGTGATGGAAATTTAGATCAATTTGTTGTCTATTAAAGAGTAGTACAATTTGCGTTAGTGCAATGGCATTGTCGAATTTATCATGTCCAGGAAACGAAGCCGCGCAGCCTAATTTATAATGGATATAAACGTTTGGATTTTGATAATAATATTCTTAGGTGCTAGTTAGATAAATTGTCACGTCTTATATATTATAGAAACATACTAACTTGATGGCTGTACTTTATCTAATATTATATTTATCGGTATAAGATATTCGTGTAATGTAAATTAATCAAATACGACATCTATTTATCAAATTGTCGAGGAGGAAATATTAGTAAAAATTATTATAAGACAATATTCGTGTTCTTTGAATAAAATGCTAGCGTCTACAAAGCCTGCGGACGCCATTGTCGTTCCCGTATTGGCTTACACAGCCACTAGAAAAGTTGTCTTACACACACTGTTTGAATCGTGTTTTGAGAATATATGTTGCTTATTAACAAGTTGTTTCTTTTTATATTTCCTCAGTCATGTATGTAAAACTGTTATTTCACTCATGCAAATTACATTTACTATATTGTGACCAGAAGTTAACGTTTTTCATATATTATTATAAACAATTTGCAAGTCTTATTGTTATACATTCACTGATCATTGTTATGCACATTGGTTCGCACATAATTTTATAGGAATTAAAAACATAGTAATATCATTACCTATATATTTAAGACTGTATTAGGTTAATGAAACAATGCAAGTCGAATGCGAGTGGTTATACTAGTAAAAATGATTAGTTTATCCTACCAATAGGTAGTGGATATTGTAGCCCACAGCTAATGACAGAATACAATCGTAAGATTGATCATGCGTGATTTTCCATGTCTTTGCATCATTCACTAAATATTTACTATGGTAACAGGAAATTTATCCAGATGGACAATCATAGGCATTACGAGTATATCAAATAAAACGAAATAATTGTTGTAAAACATAGTTTGTGTTGTGTACTTTACGACTATTTATGTAAATCTAGATGTGGTATAAATGCGTGGTATTGCTGTTAGGTATATAATATTATTATTATGATTGTTAGATACAGTGAAAGGCAGTAAATAGGGATGTCGACAATGTACTCAAATGGACTTTATATTAAATGGAAAAACAATATATGGAAAATCAATGCAAATAATGTTGTTACTGTAATTTTTAGTCTTAATTTGTTGATACGTTGCCCAGATTCGTTTTATTAACCCCAAAATTTAGAGTGAAAATTAGATAATTTTATTATGACCAACATCCCTATTTTTTGTTGCTGGTAGCCTTTAGACTAAAGATGTTGCAAGGCTGTTCCGTAGCCATAGGCACCTAAATGTGCCGCTTGTAAGTTTTCTCATGTTAATCCGTTTCATTTTGTGCCGAATTAAGTTTGGAGTGTTTTGAATAATAAATTTCCAAATAAAACAATTTATATAGTAGTGTATTATATAATGTGCCTTTAGTGTAGGACACCGCGTAAGGCGTATGGCAGTTGCCGCCTCGCTGTTTGTTGTACCATCACGGTGTCGTGGACTGTAGGCCTCCAGTACACACGAACATATTGACATTGTTGTATCAACTATGCGTCATTATCGCACAAAGCCGTAGCCAAATCTCTGGAAGGCCTACTTCCGCTAATACGGATTATGATTAATGTTGAACATAAAAACTATGTTTCCGGCTTGCATTCTTGGATTTGCTCGTCTAAGCTCTGTGTTCATTGATTATTATGAACGAATGTGTTGTATTGTAGCAAATAGTGTAGTGGTAAGTTTTGAGATCCAAATACTTGCTGCTTTTGCTATCGCAACTGTTGTAATTTTGAATTCAAACAACTTTTGTGATAACTTTAACAGCAATTATTGTTTTTTGTAACGTAATTTAATATCCATTCATAAACGTCCTATTTTTAAAAATTTAACGTTTTTTGAATAACTAGCTATTTGTAATAGTATGTTTAAATTACAATATAACTGATTTATTTGTCAATTTAGATAATAATAATTTTAATTAATAAGACTGTATGTTATTGACACTCGAATATACTAACACCTTATCATTCCACCGATTAAGTATTTAATAATACCAGTTATCAATGAGTATTATTTTGTCGTAAAATATTAAGTTGAATAGATCTCAGAGCTTTAAAAAATTACTTCTGTTCGCGAGTTACTTTATTGGTATTATAGAATGTGGCCGATTCTCGATGTCTAAATAATAATTGTGTTGTTACGGTCTTTGCATTATGTGTTGTTACGGCCTTTGCTTGGTTCGTTTACAATGTCACATTATATTTGCACATTTTTCACACAAATTATAATAAATTATACGAATAAACTACAATTAATACCAATTAAATGTGTTTTATTTTAATACCTTATGCAAGACAGATGTTAGAAGTAAAATGAAATAGAAAAAGAGAACAAGAAAAATAAAACTTGGCGTCTACGTGATCTACATTATCCAATTCTTATACAAAGTGTAATAAATACTTGTCGTGGAAAAGGATGTAAGAAGGAAACAACCTTCATGATAAGTAACAAGGAGATTTACTTATCATAATTTCAATAACCAAAAGTGTTATAAAATTATAACTAAAAAAATAAAATGGTCCAAACAAATAACATAAAAAAAAACTATTTTTTATGTTATTTGTTTAAATTTTGGATCATTACAACGAAAAAAAAAGTGAAGTGTTGATATTTAGCGGCGTATTAAATTCTTGACTAGGTCGCCCTTGACATAGACTTGGCGAATGTTGCGATCGTCGCCGAGATGCACGAAGCGCTGGACGAGGCTGATCGCTCTCTCCTCGCGAGTTGTGTCCACGGAGTAATCGAAGTGGTCGATCGGCCCCCCGGGGGCGTACAGGTCGACCAGCAGCGCGTCGAAGTCTTTACCCATTTCAAAACTCCCGATCTTGTGCTCAAGGTTCAAAGCTGTTGAGACAAATTGTACAGGAAAGTGATTTATGCAGCGAGTGTCGATTCGTCGAGTTTCTCTCCACGTCGAGTCCGTTTGCATCGAGGTTATTTAGCGTAGACTCCTTCCAGATAGCGTACAGTAGCAATCGGGTCTTCAAACACGTTCAGACTGAGGACTCGTTCCCACATTCACGGTTTACGCCGAACCGGCGCGTCACCTTCGCCGGCTATGCGTTTTCACGTGCACGGCGAATTCTTATATTTCCGAATTTATTTCTATGGCACGCGCCGTGCGTAGGTCCGGCTAAGTGGGTCTGCTCTCTGAAGACTGCCATACTAGACTGTGCGCCGGACATCAGCCCAGCGCGAGCCGTCCACGGTTGCAAACCGGACCGGCGCTAACGCCGGCGGCGCTGCCGTGGGCACATCTCCATAGAGCTTCATACATGCGCCGGTCCGGTTTAGTCCAGCGCAAACCGTGAATGTGGGAATGAGCCCTGAACCTAAACGAGTTATTCTTTTAGGTGGAGTACTAGCAGGACCTCAGAGCACTGTATTCCTAATTTCAGCCTTCGATATTCTTTTGTTCTAGAGTTAATCATGATAATGTTAAATAATCAAGGGAATATTTAAACTGTTATTTTAGCTAAACCATGCAAGTGAGAATAACCAAACAAAATCAGAACTGATGAGAATACAATGGATTTAATAATGCATATTTTCACAGAATACCCTGTCCTTAAACTTATTCATTTAATAATATTTTTTTGGTTCTTTTCGCAAAGGCACACTTACCAAATAATTTAAGTGACGAGCCACTATTGTCCATTACATATACAAAGAAAAACATTAACAAAAATCTTGGTGCGTCATGTTAAAAAAATAACTTTCTCACTTGCATGGTTCAGCTAAAATAACAGTTTATATTCCCTTGATTTTTTAACATTATCATGATTAACTCTCATGACAAAAGAAGATGATAATTGAGGCTGATATTAGGAATACAGTGTTCTTAGGTCTTGCTAGTTCTCCACCTAAAAGAATAACCAGACCCCTCAGGGGGGCCACTCTTGTTCGCTTTGCTAGACCCTTATTTTTTTACCTATTTTTTTTTGTATACTTATTCTCACCTTTGGCCCCACCAATAGTGGCGAGGTACAGCGCTTCCCACCAGTCGAGGGGGGTTCCATGTGCGCCCTGCAGCTCGAGATGCGTGGAAACGTCCATGCTGCGGCGCATGGCGTCCAGGATCGACGAGCTGTCACCTCCAGACACATCTGCAACGAAAAATAACCTGTTCAAGCGCGCCGCAGACTGCGTGTCGCAATATAAGACTAAGTATTAGTGTTAAAGTGAACAAAGCAAAACAGTTCGTTTTTGTTCTTTCGGTCCCGAAAAAAGTTGACTTTTCATACAAAGTTACAAACTGATGATCACCGAGTAAGTTTATGAGAAAATAAAATAATAATAATTTTTTATTGGTACCACACTGACCCCCTGATGAGATTAATGTACAGAATATATCAACAACAACGGCACGTTACAGTCCACTGCTGGACTATGAGCCTCCTACACTTAAGTGGAGGGTTTTGCCATAATCTCCACGCTTGGCAGGCGGGTTGGAGATCGCATATTAAAAGGTTACTGTATCAGAGCGCTGCTGCCCGTTCCCTGTTCAACGTGTAGTCTCCAAGTCGCCTCTTACGACACCCACGGGAAGAGTAGGGGTTGGTGACAAATGTATTCTACTCTTCCGTTACCACACGGCACACGACAAAATATATATTAGTTAGTTATTATTCTCGGATTGATGTGCCAGACAGACAGACGGACACGCCAGTGATAATATAAGGATTAAATTTTTCCTTTGAGGTACAAAAATGACATCATGCAAAGGTTGTTTAGTATCCTGGACTGAACTTATTACCCGAGGGGTTTTCAAGTTGTATCAGAGGAAGGAGCAACCAGACTCCACGTCGTCTCCACCTGCAATGTGCGTATTTGCTACTTGCTATCTGCAAAGAAAGTGCAGGCGGAAAGTGGTCTGATCGTCTGGTTGCTCCATTCTATAAATATTATAGCGCACGAACGAACTATACTCGTCGAGCTTACATCAGTACACAAGTGGCGAGGACCACTAAATATTCATGCGGCAAGCGATCGACTTCGAAAGAAGACAAGGAATAACAATATTTACAAAATGAAAATATGCATACTACATTTCTCATGGTTCAATTAATTCTAAATATAATTTAGTGAGTGTCAGTCATGGCATTCGCAAGGGGCGTAGCGAATCGCTAGCTTGATGATCATCGCATATCTGCACACTTCCCGTGGGCAATTAATTATATTTAGTAAGTTTCATACGCAAGTATGATGCTCATCCTATATCTACACACTGTGCACATTTCTCACGCGTAAATTAATTATTGCATGTCATGTTATTCGCAAGCATGATGTTGGTCGCATATCTACATACTCTCAAGGGTAATTCTTTATAATTAGTGAGTGTCGTACGCAAGCATGATGTTCATCGCATATTTGCACACTGTGCATACTTCTCACGCGTAAACTAGTTATTGATCATGATGTTCGTCGCATATCTGCACATTTCCCATGGGTAATTAATTATAATTAGCGAGTGTCGTACGCAAGCATGATGTACGCCACATATTTGCACACTTCCCATAGGCAATTAATTATAATTAGCTAGTGTCGTACGCAAGCATGATGTTCGTCGCATATTTGCACATTTCCCATGGGTAATTAATTATAATTAGCGAGTGTCGTACGCAAGCATGATGTACGCCACATATTTGCACACTTCCCATGGGTAATTAATTATAATTAGTGAGTGTCGTACGCAAGCATAACGATCGGCGCATATCTGCACACGTGCACACTTCTCACGTGTAAATTAATTATTGAGTGTCGATTCGCAAGCATGATGTTCGTCGCATATCTGCACACTCTCATGGGTAATTAATTATAATTAGTAATTGTCACTCGCAAGCATGATGTATGTCGCGAATCGCTATTATAAATCGAACATATTTATTTACACTCAGCGGCACATCTAACCAGATGTGCCGCTGAGTGTAAATAAATATGTTACCTACCCTATTTCAGTAATTTAACTAGCTTCAGTTACATTCAGTAACTTAGCTCAAAAGTGCAATCCTAGAGGAGTGGCACAATATTCCACAGACAGATATCCAAGACATCATGGATGGCATTCCTGGGCGCTTTCAAGAAGTGATTAGAGCACGTGGAGGCAATACACATTACTGATTTTTCTTTATTTTTGGGTTTTAATTAAAAGTTAAAAAAAAATACTCTTCTCTTATTTGTCGACTTTTTAAAAAAATCGGTGGGTAACAAAGAGGGTTTAGTAAGGGAGTCATAATGAGTTTAATTGATCGTAAAACTAACTACCACGTAACATTTATGCGTTTTCAATTAAGAAATTACTATTAATTTATAAGTTAAGTAAATAAAATAGGGTGGGCGGTCAGATGTGCCGGTGAGTGTATTTATTAGGCTTACCAACAGTTACTACACTAAATATCACAATAACAATACTGTACTTAAAAAATATGCATAACTAATTAAAGGTAAACACCTCATGCGTTGAATTTAACTACACTTACTAATTTTACTCTGATAATTATAAAGATAAACATATACTATTAAGTACATATAACATAGACTTGAGAGATATTACATTGCATACTTAGGTTACAAAACTAATAGAACGACCCTGTTTCCGAAACTAAGAATATGTATTCCTGTATCTTATGAAAACAGTGATCTTGATAGTATGGTATGTTGATTCACCTTTTGTGGATGGATACAAATCATGTTATATTTCTAAGATATGGGTACCAACATTAAAGATTTATGTAGTAATGATAATAAAGCTTCTTTATTCCATTTAAAGGTTTTTCTATACATAGCATTTTTTTTCTCATCATTGGTGTTAAATATTTATTTATTTAAGGATCCTTTTAGGGTAAAAGCCTCCTCCATCCCGCGCCATTTCTGCCTTGGGCCGTTTCCATCCAGTTTTCCACAGCGGCTTCAAGATGTCATCAGCCCATTGTTTCTTCTGGGTCCTGACCACTTTGTTGTTTCCAAAGTCTATCTTTTGTCTTGGTTGGTACCTTGAAATGTGGCCCGTTTACTTCCATTTCAATTGAAGTGCATGTTGTTGACATTGTGTTAATATTTTTATTTTATTTGTGTTTCCCTTTATGTCAAGTTTGGTAGGATAACAGCCTCCGTGGCCGAGATGTCGACGCCACGGAGGTTCCGGGTTCGATTCCCGGTGGGGACACTGTCAAGCAAAAATCTCTTTGTGAGACCCCAGTTTGGTTAGGACATTGCAGGCTGAATCACCTGGTTTTCAGAAAGGAAAGATAATTCCTTGCTTCGGAATGCACGTTAAGCCGTTGCGTCGGTCCCGCCTACTATCTAGTCGTTACACGAGCCAAGTCCATGGCCTTTGGCGGCTCTATAACACTGACACCAGGGTTTGTGTGGTCGGTTGTCGACCTTACAACCCACACGATGATGATTGTTACCATTATGTCAAGCTTGGTAGGATACAGGTGTAAATTTAATTTCTTTTTAACTTTTAGTTGTAGTCTCCTTTTAGTATTTCTGTTTGCGTCCAGAATTTGTTCCAGGTGCAATTTATCTTTCTATCCACTTCATATTCAGGTTTTTTTTTGCGTTGAACGAAATTTGTTTTCCGAGGTAGATACCTGTATGCCTGATACACATATTTGTTGTCTCACATGGTTTGTCATTCATATGTAACTCTACTTTTTTGCTCTCGTTATCCAGAGTTCGTATCATCTGTTCTAACTCCCATGTGGATTCCGTAAACAGAACACAAACAGGATTCATGTCATATTAAAACAAAAATAAAGGAAATAAAATATGTAACAGGAAAAATAAAAAAATGTACCAAGAAATGAGTGAATGGATAAATGGGGAGGGCGTGTTCTTGCGAGTGTTAGTTAGGTTAAGTTAGGTGTATTTGTAGATTGTGGAGAGTACATTCATTCATCATTCATTATATTTTTTAGCTGGAGCAGGACATAATAGATACATTGCAATATGAGGAAAATATACTTCTTTGTGTACTTACCTGTACCAAGACCGACTGTTATTTTATAATTGAGGAGTTTTCTTACAGGGCATAGACCAGATTTTAGTCTAGTGTTAGAGGCTGGGCAATGCGCGATTGCCACTCCTCTGGCTGCCAACAAACTCATCTCTGCGTCAGTAAGGTGCACCGCATGTGCCATTATGCACTAAAACAGTAAAGTGTTTTAATATTGGTTTTTAACCAAACAGTTGCATTGGCAATAATAAATAATGACTAAGGCTAATATCTTGTGATATCCTAAGAAAAAATGGATGCGAGAAAATATAGAAATGAGCATTAAAAGTTTTACAATCATCTGCTCTTTTCATGTCGAAGGTATTTTTTTTGTCTGTCTACCTACCCGGCTGTTCAGGATATCGCTTTTATCGTAAACATCAGCATAGCTTTTGCATCCTGCATTGGTTCTCAGTACGTGCTCTATCTCTTTCACATTCTCCGAAATATGACTCTGAAATTAATTACACAAAAATAAACCAACCATGGAAGAATTGTTTATATACATACAGTGTGACTGGTTAACGGTGTCCGACCCGTTAAGGCTAAACAATGTGATCAATTTCATCGGCAAATCCATCACAATAAGGCATTTTACCGCTACTGTTTTGGAATGGCGGCCATTTTGTTTTTTGTATTTACTGCGTTCGGATGGGTTCATTTATTTAGCAATATCTAGTGATGTAGAGATCCAATCAATAGGTATAAAAGTGGTTTCGTTTGATAGCTACAAAAATAGGCAACACATTGACACTAAAATTTTTATTAAAAACTTCCATTAAAACATTAAAAAAATACTTGGAACGTAAAAATATGATAAAATTTTCTTGATTTTTTTTACTTTTTAAGTAAACGTTTAAAAAAAAAACTAGACCGTTAACATGCAATTTTTTTACTTTTTATATGCACTATAATATTTCCTAAAAACTGATTTCAAGACCTAAGTCAAATAGTTAAGAGTAATAACTACCTGACCTTTTACTTAAAAAATCTTGACAAGTATGTATAAGGAAAATCACACTTAATATTATGAATGCGAAAGTATGTTTGGATATTTGGATGATTGGACGTTTAGATGTTTACATGCTTGGATGTTTGTTCCGATTTCACACGATTAGTTTGTTCGCGTCTAAAGTACTGAACGTATTTAAATGAAATTTGGAATGGAGATAGTTTGTGACGGGTATTTATGGGACGACGTCTTATTCCGACGATAGAACTAAATAAATCAAAGCTAAACTGTTATAATTTATAAATACCTACCTGTATCCTGCAAGTATACTTGTCAGATAGTTGGGCCAGTCCTTTTAATAGATTCATGTCACAGCTCACTGCGAATCTCGGAGTTATGATTGGCTCAATCAAGTCATTCTGCGAACAAAGTGGCTTCATGACAAACATGTGACTCATCCTTCATGAAAAACATACTTATGACCTTAAGCTTGTATAGATTCAAGCAAATAGTCAATAGAATCAATCAGCCTATTGCGGTCCACTGCTGGACGTAGGCCTCCCCAAGGGCACGCCAAAGCGCACGATCACCCGCTTTCCTCATCCAGCCACCACCAGCGACCTTCCTCAGGTCATCAGTCCACCTGTCAGGGGGGCGTCCCACACTACGTTTCCCGAGACGGGGTCTCCATTCAAGAACCCGTCTGCTCCAACGCTCATCGGATCTGCGACAGACGTGGCCAGCCCACTGCCACTTCAGTTTGCTACAATATTACGTGCTAAATACTAACCTTGTAACTCAAGATTTCTTTAACAAAAGCATCAACTTCCCTCAGCTCCTTCTCTGTCTTGTTGTAGTATCCTGCATCATTCTTGACATTCATGCTGACCTTTCCCACCAGGGCCCTTTGGCGGTACTTGACCACACTCTTAGCCAGCTCCAGGGTCCCCTCCAGATGAATAGAACCAAAATAGCAAGCAGTTGTGGTTCCATTGTTTAGCAGGCGTTGCTGAAATTGCATATTTCAATAAACAAGATTGATTTTGAAAATTTCCATATACCTATTTAAAATAAAATCAATTTGAAATTAAATTAAATTGGCCAGTACTACAGAAAAGCAATGCAAGACCTTAAAGCTAAGTATTCAATTAATTACAAACGAAGTCTAAATTTAGTTCTGATACCAAATGGGTGAGGCCGCCAATTTTTGCTGATATGGCGCAGAAGTATTGCGATAGTAGCGTAGAACTTCTACGCATCGGTGGCGTTGAGTGGCGTATAATAGTGACGAATAAATTGTAAATGTTCGCAAACACGTGCCAAATAACTTTTATGAATCTTGTATAAATGTATAGTAATAAGTTTGTATATATCATTGCGCAAGGAAACTCACTGAGTGAATAAAATCAACTTTATTTACTTTGGTGGCGTAGAGGAGGTGACGAATATCTGCGCTACCGTGGCGTCGAAGTATGAAAATAGTGGCGAATTTCTACTTCTACGCTATCGTCGCGTTTAAAAAACAACTCATATATCTGTAAATAACGTACAATTTGAGTTGCATCAAACATGGCTTTCTCTTCAACTTACATTGTACACTAATAGTTTTTATTGTAACAGTTAAACTTACTTTTTTATACGCAAAAGTCTTCTCACGAAAAAGTTGTGTACACATTCCGGATCAGACGTTTTGATGTCAACTGTCAAAAAATGGCCGCTGGCGCGCAGCTGTCCATAGGTTATAGAAACTCAGTTTGCCACCCGATTTAAGCCTTTCTAAACCCAAACTTTAATAGACATGGAAAATATCGGTAGCGTTGACAAAGTGGCACAGAATTATAGTTTTTGTCGAAAAACTAATTCAGAAGTTTTTTCAAAGAAAGTCTTAGGAAAGACGTTGTGAAATTGAAAGCATAGATAGCCATTTATATAAGTATTCTTAACATATTAAGCGTGTCTTAATAACTCTCATACTTTTTGCTACACCAATGATCAAAGTGCACCTCTACCTCGGCGGATAGCTATATTTTTGTGGAAAATTCCTCCCTTATTTCAAGTCTTATTCGAAATATCTTTTTGATTGATTATCTGAAGTGAAGTAGTCATAATGTCAGCTTGAGCCACTTTGTTGCTTAATCCGATGCAATTACCAAAAAATTGATAAATATCATACTTTTCAAAATACAGACCGCGGAGATTTTTTTTTTCTAAATCAGCAAAAAACGGCGGCTTCACCCAAATACAATTAGGTACCTAAAAAAATTACAAAGTTGCAGAATGTGTATTGGTCTTTTTAATATAGTCAAGTCAAATGTTCTAACCTCCACTATAAACCGGACTATACCCGTGTTCTAATAAAATAGGTATGCATTTACTTACAACCACTTGTTCATAAACCTCTCTAGCAAAGTGCACATTGCCGTAACTGCTTTCCAATGGGAATGTGTATCTATCCAGCCACTCCAACAAAGGGCGATCCAGGCCAAGACCGATATTGGGGAATTGCGGTGCGTGTAAGTGGCAATCCACAAATCCTGGCACCAAGAACTGGTTCTCATTCAAAATAATTTGTGTGTAATCCGCGAACGCGCCCGCATGCCTGAGGCTGTGAAACTCTACTTCCGTGCCCTTTCCTGTGATCTGTTAGTTAATATAAAACATAATGGCTATTAGAGTTGTGAGAAGCTCAAATAATAATAAAAGTCCCATAAACAATATTCAAAGCTCAAGTCGTTTAGAATTCCTAAAAGACTTGAGTCATGCTAAAAATTAAGGTGACAAATGAAGGTCGGCCCTGTGTAGGTTGGTTTACTTCACACACACCCTTTGAATTTTTTTGCAGGAGTGTGCAGGTTTTTTCATGATGTTTCCCTTCACTGTATAAGCATCAAATAAATATATCTCGGGTCCTAAGTTGTGTCACATAGGCAAATTTCGATTGGCGACAATATATTTGTCACCAAAGTATTTTGTAACCAAAATACTATCCCCTAATAAATCGATTCATCCATTAACCGGTTATTTAAAAGTGTCGCCAAGTACAAATACCCCAAGTATTACAGTCACCAACTAAGATTTTCAGTGTAGATTCTTAAAAAAAAATATCAATTGAATTGTTTGATAAAACAATTCAGAGAAGATTCAAGATTAGAGCAATCAGCAAAGCAGTGAAGCCAAGAATCCAACTTAATCCTGTCAAGGAAAAAAAGTTGGCACTCCCGTATCCTACCTAGATGTAGGTTGCCAGATGTCCGGATAAAGCTGGACACAGTCGGGCTTTTTAGTTGCATGTTCGGCCAAATTAGACAATATCCGGCTTTTGTTACGATTTTTAAATTAGACCATTTTATTATTGTTGTTTCATTAAAATTTCAGAGTTTAAGGTAAATGATAAAAAAGCCTAGTTTTACTATAAAAAAATATCGTTTGAAGACTAAAATAAGGGTCTTACTAACCAAATGTCCGGCTAATCTGACTGGTCAGTCTGGCTTTTCGGTTTTAACCTAGTTAAATTTTGTAGGGCTACCGGTAAGGGGTGGACACTGTCGGAGCACCAGAAAAACCAGTGCTCCCTGGTGGTCTCCTAGAAGGGGGGGGGGGCAGGGCTGGTGATGACCCAAGGCAGTGTGAGAGTGTGATGAACAACAGGAATATGTCCGAGTGCCAACCGTGTGGATGGGAAAAATGAAACTCCTTCTGGGGCGGCAGGATGTGGTGAACAAGATCACTCGAGGTGGTGGGGGAAAGGGTCAAGAGTGATTCATGCCTGGGTCCACCTGGGTGGGAAATGGTTACCTGTCCGTGTCAATCCAAAGGGACTGGGAATTAGGGGCGAAATAGTTCTTTTTGTAGAGGAGATCACCCATCTACGTTTTCTTTGTATCTTGAACCTTTTCTTGTAATAGGTATATAAATTCTTGTGATGCACAACTCAATATGTTATTTATTTAACTTTTCGTATGTGACAGAACTCCTATCTTTTTTTTCTGTCATTCCTTTTTCCATTTCCCAATGCGAGGTTACGGAAGAAGAAATTTATGAAATTCCTGGAGCAATTATGGAACAGGTAAGTAGGCCTAGGATAAAGATTTGTGGCGAACTCCAGGGAAGGCCTTTGCCAAAAGGCAATCTCGGGAAATAAAAAAAGGTCAAGAAATAAAGGCTTACAATTATTTATTTATGTATTTAAAGGCTTACCTACACGAAAATGCTATATAGCATTAAGTTCGCCTTTGTACACCCCTTTTTTGGTGCAATAAAGTATATATCAATCAATCAATCAAAATAGGCGCAGCAGACGACGTTTTGCAGAAACCAGCCAAAACTACTTAAACCTCAAAATGAATACAAAAAGACTGGTGGTTACAAAACTAATGGTTTTAGGACCTTTTGTTAACTATGCTGCTTGTATGCAGAACGGCTGGGCTGATGCGACCAATGCTATCATGAAAGGGGTAACCATCACAACTGGGATTAAGGGTGAAATAGTCCTTAATATAGAGCAGATCACCCGACTCGCAGACATACATACATGCTGCTAGTACATACCACTGGTCAGGCTATATTCGACGGCCCCATAGCTTAGTTGGTAGTACGCCTGCCTACGAAGCACAGGGTCGCCCATTCAAATCCCGCAAAGGGCAAACATTAGTGTGATGAGCACTTGTTTTTGCCTTGTGTCTGGATGTTGTTTATCTATACAACGTGTTACAAAAAATACCAAAAAAAAAAGAATATTTTTATCAAAGGCATTTAATTTAAATTTTCCCATCTCTAGTGATCAGCTGTGTCAAAGAATATTCGGACCAGATATGTTATTTTAGGTCAATGTGCCTATTTTTACCGCTATGGTTAAAAATGTTTACGTACTATTTGTACCATAACATTTACATTAGAACAATTAAATTCAAAATGAAAAAACTACAAATAAACAAAAAAAGGCTTCATTAAATAATTGTTATGAAATAATAAATTAATGAAATAATGAACTAAATATTTCAAAATATTTTTTATGTTTGTAAATACGTAAACAAGATAATTAAAGCAAAAAATTAAAAATTTAAAAACCCCCGAAGCAAAAAAGCAAAAATTCAAAAAGTAAATAATAATACTTATTGTTGAGCCATCAAATTCGATAAAGTAACACGTATATATTTTAATTTTATTATAGAAATTGATGGATGGCACGATTTGGTTTGCTCATTGAAATTACGCTATAATGTCGCGTCGGGGTACCGCTTAAGCTTAAGTAAGTCAGACGCTTCATTTGATTGACTATCTATTAATTTGCTGGCATATCCGACCAACTTGTTTTGGTACGATATTTTTTTTAAACTTAGCGGTACCCCGACGTGACATTATAGCGTCATTTCAAAGAGCAAACCAAATCGTGCCATCCATCAATTTCTATAATAAAATTAAAATATATAGGTGTTACTTTATCGAATTTGATGGCTCAACAATAAGTATTATTATTTACTTTTTGAATTTTTGCTTTTTTGCTTCGGGGGTTTTTAAATTTTTAATTTATTTTTATTTCATAATTTTTAAACTTTATTACAAATAAATTATGATATAGTTATATCTAAAAACTGAGTGGAACGCACTTCGCAGAGATCAGTTGGAAGAAGGAGAACTCCCGAAAAAGATATTTACAGAATTCGATGACAAATCAATCGGCGGAAGTTTTAAAGACGACAATGGTTGGGTCCCAATACAGGCACAAAGTTTGACCTTTCAAGGTCTTAGAGGGTATGGCAACATAGAAAGAATAATGTTTCCCATTATTTTAAGCTGGGCCGTAACAGTGCATAAGCTGCAAGGGACCACTGTGGATAAAGCTGTCGTATATTTAGGGAAAAGAACTTTCGCGAAAGGTCAAGCTTACGTGGCTTTAAGTCGCGTAAAAAGCCTGCAAGGTGTGGCTATTATTGAACTGGACCAGCGAAAGCTCTTCAATAATCCGCATGACAGATCAGCTTTAGCAGAATTAATAAGATTAAGAAGTAATAATACACAAACTTAAGGCTCAATTTCCACTGCGGCAGAGCGACGCGACGCACCACATATATTACATATTATTTATTACCCTAACATGTCATATTTAAAGTCATGGTTATCTTACCATGTTCTTTCAATATCATTGAAGTAATACGATACCAAATTTCGAATCGAATGGACATATGGAAGGTAGTCAAATCCTCTCATCAACTATTAAAGAGCTGATGATCTTCAAACGGCTGATCAGGTCATGGTTACCTTTCCATATACTTTCAATATCATTGAAGTAACATGGTACCTCGAATCGATAGAACATATGAAAGGTAGTCAGATATCCCCTCATCAAATATTAAAGAGCTGATGATCTTCAAACGGCTGATCAGGTCATGGTTACCTTTTCATATAGGTACTTTCAATATCATTGAAGTAACACGGTACCAAATTTTGAATCGAAAGGACATATGGAAAGTAGTCAGATCCCCTCATCAACTATTAAAGAGCTGATGATCTTCAAACGGCTGATCAGGTCATGGTTACCTTTCTATATACTTTCAATATTATTGAAGGAATACGGTACCAAATTTCGAATCGATAGGACATATGGAAGTAAGTCAGATCCCCTCATCAACTATTATAGAGCTGATGATCTTCAAACGGCTGATCAGGTCATAGTTACCTTACCATATACTTTCAATATGATTGAAGTAACAAGGTACCAAATTTCGAATCGATCGGAGATAAGGAAGTTCGTCAGATCCCCTCATCAACTAGAAAAGAGCTGATGATCTTCAAACGGCTGAAGAGATTTTCATGAAACATGGCTAAGAACACTCGGGGTAAAATTATCTATGTTACAAAAAAAACTAAACGAAAATCGGTTCATCCGCTTAGGAGCTATGATACCACAGACAGATACACAGATACACAGACACGTTAAACTTATAACACCCCTCTTTTGCGTCGGGGGTTAAAAAGGAAATGATTTCTAACATAGATTATTACTGGGTGTTTAAAGCCGACCCCGGTGAAGTTGCTGTATCCACTGGCTGGCATAGCGCCGCCAGTTGTTCGCAGAACCATTGCAAGCTCGCGAGAGAGGGCTAAGTTGGATGAGGACATGCGGCACCCCCTACACGGGCACGAGCTACCGCCGCAAAGACTAAAAAGTCGGAAAAGCTTTCTAAAACTTGCTGACCCCCTCACAACTGAGCCCTCTCAAGCGAGATGCAAAATGTGGCGTGCTTGTACACCGCTTCCTGATCCCTTTGTCCCGCTTTCTGAGAGTCTACCGGCTGGACATAGACTACCATGGCCGATCTGGAAGTCTTTAAATCGACTTCGGACTCAGGTCGGCCGGAGCAAGGAGAATATGTTCAGGTGGGGACTCTCGGAAAACCCAAATTTAAACTGTGTGTGTGGAGCAGCAGTACAGTCTGTGACTCATCTAGTTTCCTGTCCTGTCTGCCCTGTTACCTGTTCGCAGCAGGACTTAATGGACGCCACAAATAGTGCAGTCGAAGTGGCTAAGTTCTGGGCCATAGTAATTTAATTTGTCATCGAAACGCAAAGAAGAAGAAGAATTGATCATCTCTTTTAAAAATGTAGGCACAAATGGTGTACAAACTTTTACGTTCTGAGAATCGAAAGTCTATATTTTAGGTGTCAATTGACACTAGAGATGGGAAAATTTTAATTAAATGCCTGTGATAAAGAATATTCTTTTTTTTGGTATGTTTTGTAACACGTTGTATATGTATGTATTTATCTATTTAAGTAATGTTTATCAGCTGTCTGATACCCATAGTACAGGCTTTGCTTAGTTAGGGATCAGATGGCGGTGTGTGAGAAATGTCCCCACATATTTATTTATTTATAATATCCACGAGATAAAGTACCTACATATCATATTTGAAAGGCACTTAAATACTCTAATAACAAATCGGCGAGCCATTTTATACACATAGATAGGTATCAGTGAGGCACAACGTAGGTATCTTTACATATAACACGATAACGCGTGCGTTCCCTAGACATATAAAGCAATATAAAAAGGTATAAGTAGTTTAGACTTACCCTTCCATTTTTAACAGTCAAATATCCAGGCTTTATTGATAATTCCGTCAAGGAACGCGGCGATACTATAATTCCCACAAAAACAAGTTTTTCAGCAGACATGGTGCGAGTCTGTTGTTTACCACGTGCGACGCGGCCAGGCGAACCGACGAAGCCGGCAGACAATGCCAGTTAACGACGAAAACGCGATACAGAGCAAAGTTTTTGATAAAGTTATCATCTAAACATTATCATGAAGTTTTTTGCGCTTGCGTTGCAGCCCGAGTTCGACAGTATTCGACACTATTCGACTGAGTTCGACTACTTCGACATGACATTTTAGTACAAAATGCGTTCCGAACTACAAGATGACTAAAGATGATAGCTTATTAAAAATACTTAAGCTGTTAATATTTGCTAGTTTGTTACAAGAAACATTCTGTATAAATAAATATACTACGAATAAGTTTCTCAAATACATGAAGGACTCTCCTTTGTTTATTAAATGGTTTGAAATAAAAATAAAATATAGGTATCTACTTCGTTAAGTTTTATTCTTGTTGAAGTTTTTGAACGTACGCCACTGAAGTCTAGCCGCCGCCGCCGATACGATCGTTAACTTTGCACAGGCGCGTTGTGCGGCGCGTCCGGCTTGTGGCGTGGCGCGGCCCTCGGAGCCGCGCGGGCGGCGGCAGCGGGAAGATTAAAATTAAAAAGGACTTTATTATGATAAGAGCATTTCAATTATGATATTCTATTATTTCTCTAAGTCTAAGCTATATAAACCAACGTGTGCTTAAAGCTACAAGTAAAATGTTTATGTAGGATTTTAATGTTTCTTTGTTAGCAGCAGGTTATCCAGTTTGGTCACCGTCTTGTGGTCATCTTATAGAGTATTTGGTGCCAAGAATCGACGGTGAGGTCCTCGGCTGTGTTCCAGTGGGCGAAGACGGAGGTTTTCGCGCACTGGAGCCAATGGAGAGCGCTTGTTAATGTGGCGCGACACAAAGCCTCTTCTAACTGATTGTGTATACGCTTGCCTTCTTCAAGAGCCTAGAACATCATGACGACATTGAAAAATATCCATACAAAATTACTAACATTCTGTGGGCTATAAGGCCGATGATCGACCTCACGAACCTTGGTGTCATAACCAGACCTCTGTGTCGACTTATCGCACAGACAGACAGACAGCCAGACTTCGCATTTATAAAATTTGTACTAGTAGGTATTGGTACTTATGTTAAATTTTACAATATTAATTCTGTGGTTATAAGTCCTAGCTAAGCTAGGTGTAATGTTGCATCATGGTTGTATATTACGAGGGCTGCTATTTATGTATCCGGAATAACAAAAAATAACAAACATCTATAACCAAATATACTTTTATTGCTTTTCAAAATATTCCCCGTGATGATTGATGCACTTTTTCATACGTTGAAACCAACTGTCGTAGCATTTTTTCCATTCTGTATCGGGTATCTCCAAAACGTGCATTTTGAAAGCATCAACGGCTTCTTCCCGGGTCGAAAATCGGTGTCCACGTAATTTGTTCTTCACGCTTGGGAATAAATAAAAGTCGTTATTCGGGACCGTACGGCGGATGACCCGTCAATTCGATCATTTGACTATTTAAATACTCCGTTGTTGCGGCCGAGGTGTGACAGCTGGCGTTATCGTGGTGAAGGATTATTCTTCGTTATCGATTGTTCTTGCGTATTTCTCCAAAGACTTCTGGCAAGCAAATGGTGGTGTACCATTCAGAATTAACCGTTTTACGATTCTCTAGTGGTACTGTAGCCACATGTCCACTAATACCAAAAAAGCAGGCAACCATTTGCTTCAAAGTGCTTTTTGCACGAACAACTTTAGTTGGGTTTGGCTCATTTTGGAACACCCAAACCGTTGACTGCTGTTTAGTTTCGGGATCATACGCATATATCCAAGATTCGTCTCCTGTGTAGATATTATGAACAGCTTTTGATGTACATACCACATTTGTATTTTTCTATCATTTTTTTTGCACCAATCAACACGAGCCTGTTTTTGTTCAACTGTTAAGTTGTGCGGGATCCAACGAGAACACATTTTTTTACAGCCAAATGTTCGTGTAATATTTTATAAATACTCGTCATACTAATGCTCAGAAATGCCTCTATCTCGCGATATGTAACATGACGGTCTTGCATTATTAGTTCGCGCACAACATCAATATTTTATGGTACAGGGCGACCTTCTTTAAAATCGTCCGCAAGCATACGACGACCACGATTAAACTCACTGAACCAGTGATACACAGTGGTTTTCGATGGGGCTTCCTCCCCAAAAGTCGACAAAAGTTGATCCATGCACTGTTTTTGAGTTAATCCACGTCGAAAGTCGTAATAAATCATAGCACGAAAATTTTCACGAGTCAAATCCATGGTGATGATAGACAATGAATTTTAAAAATGGCGCCACAATGTAAAAACAATTGACAGAGGAATGAAACAAACTTTATTTTACAGCCAAAGAGATCTATTTTTAAATGTTATAATTTCTTTTTAAATATTGTTTATGTAAGTGGCCAGTTCCGGATACATAAATAGCAGCCCTTGTATGCCTTATTTCTTACTTGATTATTCATGGCTGCATATGCAGCTTGTCTACCAGATATGCCGAGGGAGATGGCTTTGAGTCGCATCCATCGGGCGTAAACGATCCTCATTAGGCGACAGTCTTTTTCCAAATTGTTTAACTCACGATCTGCTATCGAACGCAGCTCCATCAAATCCACCACCTGCAAAGTGCGTGTTGAAATATTTTGTAAATATCTAGATCCAAAACAGATATGTACCCGTCGTATGTATGATAATCTCACTCCATAAATTAGCAGATGCACAGGCTGACGATCACGCAGCGCAAAACATTCCTTACGTCCCCACCGAGGGGTACCTTAAACTAGGTCGATTAGGCCTTAGTCGACCACGCAGGCTCAGTGCGGGTTGGTCGACTCCACACACAACCTTTGAATTTCTTCGCAGGAGTGTACAGGTTTCCCACGATGTTTGCCTTCACCGTATATAAGAGCGTCGAATAAACCTATTTGAATTCGAAATTTGATACATTGGTACGTGATGGGGATCGAACCCGCGTCTCCCGAACTGAAGACCCTTAGACAGCGGCCCTAACCACTGCACCACCGACGACGCTCTCAGTATTACTTACCACTCGTAATTTACGAGTATGTATTTTATTTTATAACGACTTATTGCAGTTAAGTTTTTTTACCTTTCTTAGGTCGTCTAACTTTCTAGAGAGGCTCTCAAGCAAGCCTTCTGCGAATCTCAAAGCAGTCAGCAGGGTCGTAAGCGTCCCATTTTTGTCTTCCCATGTGAGCCAAGTAAGTGCTTCCAATTCGAATTTCTTCGCTCTCCGTTCAGAGTCAACACGCAACCAGTAAGTCCACAGGTTCATAACGAGACGGCGGCGAGCGGCTCCTGCTTCCCTTCTTTGTAAAGAAAACTCGGCATATCTACCGATTTCTGATGCTGATTCTAATTGAAACCCTGCATCTAGTATTAAATCCATACACATAGCGTAGTACCATGTCTCACATTCTTGTGTACTTTTATTTTTATACAATCGCAAACATAACTGAGCTATTGTTATTGCTTCTTCGATACGACGTCGGCTTAAGAGAATGTAAAATAAATCGGGTATTATAGCAATAGACACGTTAAACGCCTTTAAAAAGTTACTAATGGCGATAGATCTATAAGCAGAACGAATTGCAGGTGCAAGTTCTGCTCTTGCTAACCTAGCTCGAAACGTTGCCAAAAACAATTTTCCAAGTGCAAAAAGATCGTCTGTTTTTACTGGATGTGGCAAAAGGCGGATAACATGCCTGAGTGTTCTCTCTATCTCTAAAGTGTTCTCGGGAGAGCCGCGATCAATTTCCATTTGTAAGGCGATTGTGAAAGCATCACACAAATCCGTGACCCTACAATCTACTTTTTGTACTAAGTTTAGGGCGTGATATGCGCACGTCCTTGATATTTTCTCATCTCGTACCGCTGTATACACCACTGTTGCAACGTTTAAGCAAAAAATGGAATCGGCTTTTACTTGTTTTTCATTCTGTATATACTGTTGGTTTTTTACTTTAAATACATCTTTTAGGCTAAATAGTCTAGAGCCTTTGTAAATAGGAAGCTTGTATATTCGTATTGCTTTTTCAATCTCTAACTTTGCTGAAATAAGTTTTCCTTGCATTAAATCTTCAGCAGATTTCAGCGCATATATTCTGCCCAAGAACCTTTTTAATTCTGGTTTGCTAATAGGCTGTTGCTGTCCACTCGTCACTTTTTCTAAACATAAGTTTTCTGCTTGATCGAGTTTCTTCGTAATAGGTTCTCTATTGCCAGCTAACAAACATAGATAGCTGTATTTATTTAAAAAATCAATAGCTTTAATTTTCATTTCTGCATGGAGGGCATGATGAACTAATTGCTCATAAATCATTATATTTAAATCAGCGCATGTACACTTTCTAAAATTAGTTCTCGAGACCCCTTCCTCTATAGGAATGCAAAAAGACTTGATGCTTTCTTTATCTTTATTTTCAATTACATCTTTACTATCAACGAGGCCTAGATAATGCCAGTCGGTGATTTTTTTAGCTTCTATAATTTTCCGAAGCATTCCTATTACAGTGGTTTCATCAATAGACTGTTCCATCCTTCCTGAGGGCTGTATTAGTAAACTTGATACAGTAACTCTTTTACTTGTTTTACGGATTTCTATTTGATCTTCCGATGTTTTCGTTTTGTCTTTTGAAACAACATTGACACTGCGGTCACTTGACGATCGTCCAAGATTTAGAAATTCACTGGTAGATTGATCAGATTTTCTATAGTTTTCCGATTTTGTAGTTTTTACTTTGCTTTTTAGATTCTCGTTCGAGGTCAAAGAGTTCAAGTCCGATGTCTCATCTTTGCTTTCAAATATTTGAGATGGCTGAGAAATTACATCTTGTTCATCTTCATCTTTGAACATTAAAATAGGAGGTAGAATTAAAAGGGTGCCACCACAATCAGGACATTTTTGATTATTGTTTTCTAAATAATTAACGATACGTGTATGAAATTCTTTTTTCTGATTCATGGGTAACAATTCGTAACAGGTTTTTCTTGAATTTTTATTTCGAAACCTCATTACTTTGCAATATGCATACTTAGGAAGATCATTGCTGTTCTCCGGATCATAATCAAAGTCACAATCGCATTCTAATTTATCAGACTTAACTGGTATAAAAAACGCTGTAGACATTGCTTTTTTTCGTTCATATTTATTTTTAGCACTTGCACATGAAAATATCTTCATAGCAAAGAGCCGTTTTATAGCTTTTGCTGTTATTACAGGACAATTTTCATACATAATGTTTTCAAGGAGATCCCTTGATACGATATTACCAATAACAGACGCTATTTTCAAAAGCAGTTGCTGGTACGGAGTAAGTGAGTCAATTTGAACCATTATAAGAGCATCTAAGTTATGAACATTAAAATTTGTATTTAATTCATCTTTATTCGTAACTATGCATATTGATATTTCTCCTGAGGCTTCTTCCTCTCTGAGCTGATCGAGTGTTTCTTGGTCTTTGGCGTTTAAAGCCTGAGGCTTTAATAACTCAGGATCTGGAAACTGTAAATCTTCCTGCTTCAGTGTTTCCAACTCTTCGTCCGTAATTTTTTTTAACTCTATTGCCCCACTTGAAAACAAATGTACAATTAAACTTTCTACTAAACCAGGCATGCCTTTGCAATGTGATTTTAGTGCATTACATAGATCATTAGGTACGGCGTCCACATCCAAAACTTGACATGCCAATGCTGGTATCCATTCAAAAGGTAATGGGCCCAGAACTATTTTTCTTATTCCGTTGTTTACAAAAACACTATAAAGCCATCTATGAACAGAACTGAATTTCCCACGTGTCACTGTTAGTACTGTAAAAATTTTATGCACTGTCATCATTATGGAGATGTACTCCCAAGACGCTGCATCTAGGTTTTGTAAATCGTCCAACAATAAGACGTATGTCTCTTCAACTGACTGCATTATTCTTTTAAATATCTCTTTAGCTTTTTCTTTCCGCTGAGCTTCATCTAAAGAGTAGGCTCCTTCATGGTATGCAAACCGTACTTTAATAATATTATTTAGATAACATAAATTTTCATCGTATACTTGTAATAAATCAACGATCTTTTGTTCTTTTATAAATCCAGTAGTAGGTTCTGTATCTAAGCCAAGTATTTGATTAACAATTTGACTGAGTGCAAGGTACGAATTTGCAGAATGTATGGACGTTAAACTGATAAAACAAACCCGAAATCCCATGTTTGTGGCGATACGAGAAAGCCATTCCAGCATTCTAGATTTGCCTATGCGTGACTGACCTATAAGTAGTAGCGCATCGACATCTCTATAATGGTGAGACTCTTCGAGCCAACTTTCGAAATACTCAGCTTCATCATGACGGTCAAGAAGGGGTGGTATCATAGGTATATTTTTAAATTCTCTTACTCGAATTTCTTCTGTGTATTCGTAAATTTTACCAGCTGATCCAATACCTTTCAATTGAATATCTGGTTGTAAGGTGAATCCATTTTTCGACATTTTGCTCTTGACGAATGTAGCTTCGTCACATGAAATTTTATTTCGATAGTTACACATTAATCTAGCTGCTTTGTTAACAATGGCACCAATTACGGTAAATTCTCTACGCAAAGGATGACCCACCACTCCACAATATACTTGTCCTGTTGTGACACCTATTGATACCTCAACTACTCCGTCCAGGGCTGCTACAGATTTTCTAATGCTATATGCGCATTTCAAAGCCGCTTGTGCTTCTGACTCATGTTTAAAACCGCGTAAGCCAAAGACTACCAAAATCATGACATCTTTATCAAACAAAATTATTTTATTTACGCACCCCATCGATTTGTAAACTATTTCACAAGTTATTTGATAGGAATTATTTACGATTGTTATCAGCTGTGCAGGAGGACATTCTCTTGGTTTAAGTGTTACGAATATGATTGAAACCTGTCTCATTTCAGTAAGATATTCCAACGGCTGATGAGCATCGATTTGGGTGAGAACTGGCCGTATCATGAAGTTTCGTATACTAGTACCTAGGTCTTTTTCTTCGGCTATTAAAATAGCTTTTCTAAGGCCAAGCACTTCATTTCTCCTTGCTAATTCGGATGCATTTAAATTTTTCGGTGATTCCCAAATAAAATCTGGTACGTTTTCAAGAATACGATTAGTAGCTTTAACTTGTCTGAGTAACGTGCCAAATCCAAGAAATGGTTTTGTTACATCTCTTTCATGAGGATCGTATAGAATGGACATAATTGTCACATGACCATCTTCGTGAACAATGTGATCATAATTCCTAGAATAACAATGCGCCCACGAGCTTGGTGCTAATTTCACTTCACCTGATGCACAGACACTTTCAGCTAATTTTGCTTCCATCACCGGTAAACCAAAAATAATATAGTTCATGTCTATGCCAGAACCTATCGGAGCAAACATCAGGTTTCCAGCTGAGATAGCCAATTTAACTTTGAGATTGACTTTTACATCAGTTTCATATCTGGCGTACGAGTGCTGGATGACGAGGGCGCAGGCGATCACTCTGTGAATGGTGTGGGAAAGAAAAGATTTTATGTCCGTCTTCCACAGAGCAAGGAATGCGTCCCCAGCGAACTTGATGATGTCACCACCATGGCTGTAAATGATCTCGATGAGGGCTCCGAGGTAGGTGTTGAGGGTGACGGTGAGCCGGTAAGTGCCACCTTTGCCCATGGTGTTGTAGCGTTCGGAGAGGGCCGTGTAGCCAGACACATCTGCCATCAAAAGAACACCAACGAAGCGTCTAGGTTCGCCCGCATCAAACCTAAAATATTAAAATAACACTCGTTAATTTAAGAAAATATTTTATTCTTTCTTTCTTCTTTCTACTTTTGAAATTTAGGTTTGCTAACATTATTAAGATTTTTCTTATGGTAACAAATTGTAACCATCCAAATTTTTCAAACTTAATGCTGCGCCAGCGGCAGCGCTTTGAAAAATAAACTAATTAAGCAGTATGAAAATTTCGAAGAAAATACTTTTTCAAGAGAAGGATTTCGTCAGGAACCAATGTCGACAAAATCAGGGTTTGCTTTTTAGTAAGATGTACTTCTAGGTCTTGCTGGTCCACGGCGGCTTCGTTGCACAAACTCCGCCGGCCGAAGAACATTTCTGTCCAGTTGGTAAGGTGATCCGACTTGGGCTCTTCGTCTTCATCAATGGAGTCTTCGTCGGGTTCCAAGCGCGACAACCGCTGCCCTCCAGGTGACCTCCATTTGGAACCAGGGTCTAACATGAAATTTGTGGAGTTCCTCCGCACGCGGGATTTCTTGCGGAAATTCATTTTGTTGACTGACGACAAAAATTTTGACTGCTTATTTGGCCAAATATAATTTTTATTGTCACTTGAAACTTATAGTGTAATAGTTTGAAATCTATTTGGTCACGATAAAGCTTACATTATAAGTGTTCGTACACTGTAGGATATAGTTATGTTGAAATCTTGAATCTAAGTATTATAATGCGTGCTTGCAATAATTAATTTATAAAACAAGGGATATGAAAGCGCTTTTGCTCGGCGAGTCTTTTATGGAGTTCTCTAAAAGCTTCGTTAATTGGTATTTTTTTCTCTTTAAAAATGTAGTGGTAATTTACCTCTGTAATTTGTTGATGACATTTTTGATTTTTTAGTTCAACATTTAAAAAATAAAAATATGTTCTATGGTAATAATAAAATACAAAATCAAAGAGTCTTTGTCCCTAGCTGACATTTTCGTGACGATGAATGTAGTAGTTTTGCGGCTCGATACACCAATATCGATAGCCTATCGATCGATATACTATCGATATTTTAAGTAATAACGATACTATCGATATTTCTTTTAGTGCAATACAATTGATAAGCAGCTATACTATCGATAGTATCGATCGTTGAAAACGAATAAACTATCGATAGTATTGCTTCTCAATATTGCATAAACTATAGTTACTATCGATATCGATATCAATCTACCATGGTTTCGGCGAACCGTGCTTCTTGCAAAGCAAACAATTCCATCGATGAATAATCTTTCGAAGAACGGTTCCGAGCTCGTCGATTGGGTACTTGTTTTTGGCGTTTTATTATCGATTGTAAAACTATCTATTTTTCGGCAACACTAGTCTGTAGGCAAGATACCAAACATACACATACAATGCCTATAAACAAAATATAATAAATAATGGTCCTTGGGCTGGACGGAGTATACTCATATATACTAAACTATTACGATTCTGATGTTAGCTCTATCTGCAACTTAACAATAAACAGACTAATAAAGTTAATAGCTTCAATACGCTGCTGTTGATTAACATGTGATTAATGATCAATTATAATCACGGAGACAAATCTCCCTGATTATAATGCAAGTATAGTTGCTCTGCTCACTATGTTAGAGATATGAGCGTGGTCAGAAGAAACTTGACTTTTGTTAATTTTACGTTCGTTTACCACTTACCTTGCTTGGCTCGTGCGTAAATAAGTATTGCACATTTTAAAGTTTGCAAGGTTCGGTTTGCGTAAACTACTTCAAATGAGAGTCTTTAGAAACCTGTAGCGCTTAGCTTGAGTTGTTCTTACATACGGATAACGTTAGACTACACTAGAATCTAGGTAAAAACCCTTGGTAAGATAAATATATTCTTCATTCATCATTTCATTAGACAAATTGCCTTTTAATTTTTATAGATGTAGCTACATAATCTAGGTGTCCGTCTACTCACATAACCACGATGGGTAATATTTGTGAGTAGGTACCTAAATAGATAATAATAGTACTTAGTAGCAACTTGATTTTATTATTTATATCATACATAACATAATCATACGTCTATCTAGGTTTAAATGCCTACATATCATACGTAACATAATCATATGTCTATCAGCTTGGTTTAATTGCCTACATAAATCGTAGATATTATCATCTCGTAAATAATGACTTTTCATGGTCTCAGTTTTTTAAATAATAATGTTGTATTTACTATAACGCTAGGGTTTAGATTTACAATGAATGACCCTGCTCGTAACATCCCTAACTTTTGTAGAATTATATGTTTTAGCATAACATAGCTAAGGTTCAAAATAATGTCAGAGCTTATGTACATTGAGATAACTCTTATTAATCATTAAAATGATCAGTCAATGGACGCGTCTGTGTAAGTATTGACCGTGCAAACAATACAATGTACGGTTCGAAGTATCTACGTAGACTGACAGTAGAGTCCATGCCAAGTCCGCGCCCGCGGCGCCTTGCTTCAAACAGTCTCTCGCGATCCATGCACTTAGAAACACATACCAACCGCTCATTTATGATACCCTAGTACTCACTTCGAAGTCAACATGGATTGTGGTTTCAACGGACACACGTTCCTCGAAAAGGTTCTCCACATCGTGCAAGAAGAAAGCGGGGACGTTCCACTTGTCAAGTTCAAACACCCCAAGGATTTGGAGGTGAGCACTTTTAAGTCCTACACTCCCGGATATAACTAAGCAAAACTAGATACATAATAAAATTTAGTTCGTTTGTATTTGCCCATGAAACCCCATGGCATATAGGTACAGGCTAACATGAAAAAAAAAACAATTTGCCCTTTTATACACATCCTCGCGGCCAGCTAACCTTTTAGATTTTTCATCTGACAACTTATAGGTACATATATGAAAGATGTTCAGTTTCATGGACTATTTAAACTTTACTTTGCATATTCCTTGATCATAAATAAGGACACTTATGCTCTCCTCGGAGTCCTGCTAAAAATCGTAGAGTTGATATTAGAGCTACCGAAAAACTTATGTATTCTGACCCCGGACGAAATGAACGACGATAGTTTAAATAAAAGCGAAAGTTATACGAGTCATACGTATTGTTCAGCGATTTTTTTGTTTAGGCCAGCATTTAATTTAAACGTGTTTTCGAATATTTTATTATTTACTAAATTTGAAGTTAAAAGTTGTTGACTTAAATTATTCAAGTTATGACCAGCAATTTAAGTACCTACGAAATAATTACAAAAGATAAATTATTTGCATTAAAATTTAATATACGGTCCCTTTCAATAGAATCCGGCAATAATGTAAGCAAGATAGTTTTTGACCCTAACTTTCCAAAGACAAATTAGTATCGTAATTAAAAGTCAGTGAGGTAGAGTCGCTGCCTTTTGAATGAAAAATAACGAGTTCGACCTTATCGGGTACCACTGTTTTTTTTTTTTAATTTCGAAAAAAAAATTATTATGTGCACTTGCGCTTATTAGTTTATTTGAAATCCCATGTTTCGTGTGATATACGTCCTTTCATTTGATAGTCAGTTCTTGGCGGGGACTTAATTAGCTGATTTAAACCTCATAATGCTTACTTGAAATAATAAACAAGTACTTATCTAAACAAGTATGTTTTTATCTGATGCTACTGCTACTCAAATAACGATAACAACACAATGTAAAAAAGGCAATAATAGTTACTGTTCAAGTAAACACAAACAATGTTGTCACAAAACAATGTAAGAGTAAGTTAAACATTAAACTGATGACTCAATAATAGAGCAAGATATCAATAAAAGATTGAAATCTGAACCACAATGGTAGGTAGAGATTAAAAAGGACAGAATGTTCTTACAAACGGTCATCCTAGCACGACTGCTTGGTATGCTTAACTATTAATACATAAGATATAACTTCAGTTTTTGTTTCAATAAGAAATGAGAGCAAACATAGTATTACTGTTCCAAGAACTCAACTCGAACGAGACCTTATTTTATTGTTTATTATGATTACCGCGTGGAGATTGAATAATATTATTACACTAAACTTTATTATTAAAATATAAGGGCAGTCGTAATATAACATAAGCCTAGGGATAGTGTGATAGCCTCTTTAATAGTGTACTGTAGGTTTGGTGGTGCTGTGCTGAGCTGACGGTATGGACACTCCTGTATCTTGGTAATAACACGAATAGTTTACAAAGTTACAGCGATGACGTTGTCTACTTAAAATTACATTTATAACCTTCAAATAACCTTACAATATTACAACCCACACGATGAAGAAGAAGTTGTGGTTGCCAACAGATAGTTGATAGACAAACTCTATCGTGAAATTCTGACGTGATCCCCAGCAAATCCTAGACCTGGACGTGTCGAGCGGCTGTACAGACCAGGAGCTGGAGGTGGTGGTCAGGGAGGTTCTGGACCACAGCGTGAAGACCAACAAGCCCACGTTTAGGAACCAGCTCTACGGCGGCACTGACCCTTACGGGCTAGCAGGCGCCTGGATCGCAGAGGCCTTCAATACTAGTCAGTGAGTATTCAAGAGGAATCACCATTCAGCAGATAGAGATTATTCTTATGTGGCAATTAATTAACAATTAACTGATTTTATTGGCGCAGCATCTTTTCTGTATTCCTTGCAATAGCGAAAGCAACAGCTGTCTCAACTACGCCCAATACATTGCTTTTGTCGTACTTTATCACGGCTTACTTATTCGATTTCGATTTTAAAAATTTGCACTCAACAAAAGCCATGGGCTACTCTTACCGCAAAAAAAACCTTTCTCCAAAAAATTTTACATCACGCGTACAGGGGGCCCTACAAGTTACAAATTACAAGTACAATCCGATGTTATTATTTTATTTATTTATTTATTTTAACTATATTGTCTTATTCAATGTAGATTGCGTAGAAAATAAGATAAAACGATAAGGGCTTTCAGTTTAGGTAGGCGAATTGGGTACGCAATGAATATCAAATTGTAATTGTGGTTTGAAGCAACAAGTTACAATTTGATATACACTACGTAGAAAATTCGCTTAAACTTTATGCCCTTATCGTTTTATCTAATCATCTACGCAATGTACGTCGAATAGTACTTGTAATTTGTAATTTGTAGGTTTGTAAAACGGCCCTCAGCTCGTAGAATCATGCATTGTGCGGAAGTATTCGTGTATGTTATAAATAAATAATATCCAATCATGTATACTGTAGTCTAGGTATTCCACTATTGCTCTAATAACACTAGCCATTGTAACGTTACGCGGCTTGGTTCTTGTTCTCATAGAAATATTACTTATTTAACATCACCGTGTGACTAGAAGTCTTAAAAAGTTTTACGAGTAGTTTGTTTTAAGACGGAAAGTTTTAATAACGTTCCGTAACTGTCCTCAAACATGTGTTTATAACATCTTTGTGCGACTTAAGGTTGATAACCTAAAAAGGCACTACCCTAAATAAAAGCTGTTTACCTCCAAACGTCTAATGTGTTTACGTTCTCTCCAATAACTTGGTAACGTATAAATGGTACGTATTAAAGCCCTAGTTGATCTAAAAAATTTAACCCTAGCCTAGCTGCATAAGTGAAAGGAAATTCCAATATTCACATTAATTAAATTGTTTACGTTATACACAGGTATTAGAGAACATTTTTTTATAATATTATGTACCTACTTACATTTTGATTTAAATCGATGTTAGTAAGCAATCAGTCGATCAGTATTTCATTTTAACTATGGAAAGATTTTATTGAAAAATGAAAATAGGTAGGCACTTATTTTTTATTAGCCATTGTCACACTCCAAGTTTTCACACTACGTGTTGACACTAGGTTGACATACACATAAAAATGTCGCACACGTGCCTAGTTACGAGTATATTGGGTACCTATCTAAATTATCTAAAGTAACTTTTTCCTGTATGACGTGATATTCCAGTTTGCATCTCGTTACATAACTACTGTTATTTATACTATTATCATTGTTAGTTAGCAGTCAATTTGATAAAGTAGGATACCTACCTACAGCTTCCGAGGTGGAGTGGTCGAAATTTCGATGCTCCCACGGAGGTTCCGGGTTCGAATTCCTGTCAACGTACTTACATAAAAAAATGGGGACACTACTGTCAAGAAAAATCTTTTTGTGAGACTTTCTCCAGTTTGGATAGGAAATTGCAGGCTGAATCACCTGATTGTCCGAAAAGAAAGATGATTCCGTGCTTCGAAAGGCACGTTAAAACGTTGGTCCCACCAACTGTCTAGTGGTTACACGAGCCATGTTAGTGGCCGTTGGCGGCTCTATAAAACTGACATCACGGTTTGTGAGGTCAAAAAGACACTTTTTTTTTTTGATCAAATATACCCCCCGATATTAATATTTCGAGGTCCTTGCCTATCGGTATTCATATATTACTTAATATCAATATAAATTTAATTTAATTTAATTTAGTCCAAATTATAATTACTTTGCGTTGTCCATCATTTAATACTAAAATAAATTCTTAAAATCAGCTCCACAATAGTTTCCAGGTCCAAATCAACTTATTTTATTAATTATTCCATTATTAATTATATTTTATCCTATATATATATAATTATTGATTCTGTACTTATTTATTTAAATGTCAAATTTTTTTAACATATTAAAATTAATTATTACATTCATGGTCGTTAATCAAAATTATTATTCTACAAGAAAGTCAATATTACTTAAAAATTAAATAAGTGCTAAAATTTTCCACGCAGTCAATAAAACGTCAGGGTCCACCCCTACTAAACCAACTGTTCATATTATTTACTTAAAAACGGCCAACTTATTATAAAAACCACCCATATCATGTATGCGCCCTTGTGGTCGCTTTGTTCGCCTGCGCCAAGGCTTTCATTATGGCCACACAGTAATCGGCGAATTTGGCTCCTGAACGTTTCCCAGCCAAGAGGGAGCTCCACTTCGAGGTGCAGACATTGTCATCAACCTCGAATTCGAGCTGCAACCTCTTGGCCCCGTAGGCTGGGCATTCGTTCAGAGCGTGCTCGATTGTCTGTGTGGCGTCCGGGGAGCAGAAGCATCTGGGGTCGTCGCAGCGCTTAAAACGGTGAAGGTACGCGGCGTTCCCGCCGTGTCCGGTCCACGCTTGGGTCTTCCAATAGGATACGCCAATTTTCCCGATAGTTCAGAATGCCTGGCGTACGTCCGGAAAGAACAGCTTCGTGATACTGCCCTTCTCGGACGCGGAGTACTCCTCCTGCCAGGCATCCAGGGTCCGTTGGCGTATCACCCGTCTCGCATAGGAGATAGGGAATCTGTCGTAGTCTGCAGCCGTTTTCTTGTAGAGGGCGGCAGACTTGGCGAGTTCATCCGCGCGCTCGTTTCCAGTCGTGCCAATGTGAGCGCGCACCCACCAGAACTTAATGTTGCCGCCCTGCTCGGCTGCCCGCGACAGACTCGACCTTATTCCGTGCACCAACGGGTTCGTGGACCACGGGTTCGCTGTCGCATCTAGGGAGGAGCATGAGTCGCTCAAGATGTCGCACTCCCTGTAGCGAGGATCCTTCACCGACAGCTCTACCGCTTTGTGCAGTGCGAGCAACTCCGACTGGTATACGGTACAGAAAGCCTCCAGTCGGTATTTTTTGCTCAGCACTTCACAGCCGTCTCTCCAGCAGGTGAAAGCGCAACCGACCTTGCCCTCGATCTTGCTGCCGTCAGTATAAATACTGACGGGGGCAGATGGTTTGCCATCGGGCGCGTCGCCCTCGAGGCGGTCCAACGCCGTGTATCGCACCACCGGCCGAAGCGCGGGATGTGGAAGTCGGAAGAATGGAGTGCGTGTCTCCATTCTTCTATACTGCGCCTCTTGCAGAGGTTTCCCGCGTTTCACGGCGTACAGCTCGGCCGCCTCACGCGCCCGAAGCTCGATCGGTATCAGTCGCGCAATCATCACCGCCGAGTCATAGGAGACGGTGCGGTAGGCTTTTGCAATTTTTATTGCAAATAAGCGCTGCGTCGACCTCAGACGCTTCACTATGTATTTCCTGGATGTGCTGCTAGCCCATGAACTTGCTGCGTACAGGAGCCCATCAACTTGCTGCGAAAAGGCACGTTAAAACGTTGGCCCCGGCAACTGTCTAGTGGTTACACGAGCCACGTTAGTGGCCTTTGGCGGCTCTATAAAACTGACATCACGGTTTGTGAGGTCGAAAGGGCACTTTAAAACGTTGGTCCCGGCAACTGTCTAGTGGTTACACGAGCCATGTTAGTGGCCTTTGGCGGCTCTATAAAACTGACATCACGGTTTGTGAGGTCGAAAGGGCACTTTAAAACGTTGGTCCCGGCAACTGTCTAGTGGTTACACGAGCCATGTTAGTGGCCTTTGGCGGCTCTATAAAACTGACATCACGGTTTGTGAGGTCGAAAAGGCACGTTAAAACGTTGGTCCCGGCAAATGTCTAGTGGTTACACGAGCCATGTTAGTGGCCTTTGGCGGTTCTATAAAACTGACAACACGGTTTGTACCTCACAAGGTTTTCGACCTTACAATCCACATGAAGAAGAAGAAGATTAACCTAAGTTTTGCGAAATTATTATAAAAAATCTTGTGACTGGGAACTAAGTTGCGTAAATAAACTACAAACGCGAAGTAGTATAATACCAATAATACTTAAATTAAAACTTTATTGTGCTCTGTTATCTTATCGTATAAACAGTAAAAAAAAATTTGGACATAAATTGATCGAGTTATCAGGTCAATGTTTCTAGATAAGAAGGGTACTACAAAAGTGTAGGTATATACCTATATATTTAGAATGTTATTTATCCTTTCAAGGTATACGTTCGAGGTAGCGCCAGCATTCACGCTGATCGAGATGAAGATGCTGAGCCACGTGCTGTCGCTGTTCGGGATCCCGGACGGCGACGGTATCTTCAGCCCTGGAGGCAGTCTCTCCATGCTCTACGCCATCGTCGTCGCCAGGTTCAAAGTCTTCCCACAAGTCAAGACCAAGGGCATGAGAAATTTGCCGGAATTGGTCATCTTCACGTCTGAAGATGTAAGTAGATCCTGTAGTCGAGATCCACATAGGCCTAGAGAGGCCCATTTTTTTACAGATGTCAAACTCATAGATAATAACATCAGTACGATGAGATGAGAAATGTTTATAACTATTGGTTTATAATTGAAGTTTATAATAATCGATTGACGCCTTCATCTTTAATTCTTTTCTCTTGCAAAGCTTAAATAATTCTCCCAATCTCCCAAAAATCCAATGATAAAATGAACTAAAAAGAAAACGGTAAAGTGGCGTAAGCATATAATTTTTAACAAATCGAGATCAATTAATTTTATTCGTTCTCATGGGTTTGTACTTATTGCGATTGAGAACCTTCCAAATACTTTGATAAAATGTCACTGGTACAACTCGTTTGCACTAACTACCCAGGGCCACTGATAACTCTTATCACTTTATTCTTTTGATTTCCGTTTCAGAGTCACTACTCAATTAAGAAAGCTTCTCACTGGCTAGGCTTCGGTACGGAGAGCATCTATACAGTGAAGGTCAAAGAGAACGGTCAGATGATAGTGGATGATTTAGACCGAGCCATCCAGGAGGTGAAGGAAGCTGGCAAAGTTCCTCTCATGGTGAACGCTACTGCTGGAACTACAGTCCTTGGAGCAATCGATGAACTGGAAGCCGTTGCCGGCGTGTGCAGCAAGCACGGCATCTGGATGCATGTCGACGTAAGTATAAGTAGTACTTGTACTTATATATATAAATATATACAATTTATTTTCTTTAAAAGTATAATAATTTACAACGGTATTTGAATTTTTCTTTTAACATGAAAATACGTAAGCAAATAAGTATGTAATATTACGAGTTTGTAAATTTTTAAACAATACAAAAAATCTTTTCGTTGCATTCGTGGTCGTTTCCCTCCAAGTTCAGTATTGTATTGTTCTTATCTGTAATTGGATGGAACATTTCAAAGGAGTGTTCGATTCTTGAAAATGAACAACTTTCCCCAAGGATCATGAGAACAGAGATATTTTTTTTATTAAATACGGCTCCCAAAGTAATCGCCCTTTTAGTCGTTGCTGCCATGTTGCTACTGTAAAATAGACCAGTTGATTCCTAATCTAAGTTTTTCAGTTTCATGGTAGGTAATTCGTTTGCGTCGCACTCTCCTGAAATGTTACAAAAAATCTCAGATAACATCGTCGATTTCCTGTTATTATTTACTAATTTAGTTACTCGATGTCTGACAGCGCAGTATACTCGAAGTAACTGAGAGGATGGGTCAAGTGTGGTCAAGGAATAGTACCGCAGCTAAACAAACAGCGATAATCGTTCATTGTCTTGTCTGGCGGGGGCAACGCCGCCACGAGGTCACCATTGATACCAACATCTGATTTCATACCGAATCAATTCACTAAAGGGTTTAATCGACGCTCTTACGGTGAAGGAAAACATTTAAAATATTATGAGAAAACGTGAACACTCCTGTGAAGAAATTCAATGGTTGTGTGTGAATTGACCCACCTGGACTGGGGCAGTGTGAATAGCGTGATCGACTTGTAACAGCTCCATTAACAATTTTTCAAAAAAAATATAAATGGCACCTTTTACAAACATTACTCAATACTTCAATCAATATTACATTTATTTATTTTATATTAAAACAAGTTAAAGTTACTGGGCTCTGTCTACCCTTTTAAAATTCAAGTTTGACCTAGAGTAAACATAAATTTATAACGCTAAAGAGTCTAAAACATAATAAAAATTATAAATAAAGCAACAAAATAATAAAACTTCGAATACGGAACTTTAAAAAAATAAGGAATTTGTATGATAAGGGTTTAACGGCTTTGGAAATGGAACGCTAAAAACGTTCAAGCACGCCCGAGAACACGCCCGAGAACACGCTCGGACACACGGTGGAAAATATAAAAGTCAATGTCAAAAAATATTCGCCCTCTATAAAGAATAATATTAAAATAATATTTCGAATTTCAACCAGGCACAGTCTCCTTGTCCGTCTCGGGTTAAAATATTTTCTTAGATTATTGAAGTGATTTGTTTGTGTGGGTTTTCAATTTCATAATGCCACACAAATCGAAGGATACTTCATGTATTTGAAGTGGATTTTAAATGCACAACATTAAGCACATGCGCAGGCGATGATCATGCCACGTAAAATTATCATTTTGTTATCTGATTTCAGGCCTGCTGGGGCGGAAGTTTAATTCTCTCACCCAAGTACAGAGGGAAACTCAAGGGGATCGAAAAGTGAGTAAACACCACGGAGACAAAAGCACTAGCGCTGCCGCCGTCACGTGAGTTACGTACAAGTTTAGTGTGGGTAATTAAAAAAATGTGCGGCAATATTTGTCAGTAAAATAATACTCGTACAGACAGTTAAAACATTTCTGGTAATGTAAACCTAATAAACCTATCTATCTTACTGAACGTGCAATTTGTGTATTTTGTCTAGAGCGCGAAATCCGTAGCTGATTGCTAAGAACGGGCGCATTGCTTTGCTACGTCCGCTACGCCGTAGCAATTCATTTCAATGTTAATATTGTGCATTTGAAGTAAAATTTCAGTTTCATAATATACATAACATTAAAAACAACAAACGAAAGTGTACAGATGATTGGCCAGCAATTTTTTTTTCAGGCAACCTTTGTATATTGGAGACTATAAATGTTTGAGTTTAAAATATATTATGATGGTTGTATGTATATATGATAGAAGCGCTGTACAATAAAGTACTGTTTCTGCGACATTAAAAGAAAATGAAGAAATGTAAGAAGATAGAAAGAAAAACGTTTATTATTGTAAGACGTAAACTTTTTCAATCTTGAAACCTTAGAATAACTAACTTGTCACGTTGTTAGTAAAATCTTTTCTAAACTTTCCTGGACCGTAACCAATGACGCAGCACACTTACTTGACTTCTAGTCTAGAGGCAGGCAACGTGACTGGTTTTAAAAACTCTCGGAAACCATTGATAAGAATGGGTTACCTACGCTTGCAAATCAAACGTGGCCTCTAAAAATCAGGAGGAGGCAGGGCAACGTGACTTAGTTTTAAGAACTCTCGGAAAGACTGGGTGACCTACCATCAAACGTGGCCTCAAAAAAAAACATTTGACTGAGTTTTGTTCGTTTTTCTTTCGAATTTCGAAATCATCTACGTTCGATTTGAACTTCATCAAAGTCTTGAAATCGAATATGGAAAATCGTGAAACTAAAATGAAATAACAGCAGCTGCGCGCCAGTTGTGTGCAGGAAGCTGTGGGCGTAAAATGGAAGACGATATTAGTAAGAGAACTGGCGCTGGCGACGCTATTAAGTCAGCCGACTAATTTGCAGACTGCTATAAGTATATAAGAGCGTCGCTGGTCTAGTGGCTGGGGCCGTTACAGTAAGCAAAAAAAACATCATTTTTTTGGGTGTAAATTACCTCATCGAGTAGCAAGTAGGTACCTAGTACATTCGATAGTACTTATCAAGAAGTGCCAAAATATACAGGGTTGCCTCGACCAAACCTGGCACTTTCGCGCCTAACTTTAGGGTGGCTAAAAATTACAAAAATTACGTCATCGGGTAGCAAAATGAAACATTTGGAATATTTATTAGTAAACAATTATACGAGTAGTACCTATATTATTATTACGTATCTATAATTACCATTTCTTAAAACTGTACCTACCACAGACCATTTAATACTGGTACCGTTACTTTACAAATTTTCCAGGGCGGACTCGATAGCATGGAACCCGCACAAGATGGCTGGCGCGCCGCTGCAGTGCTCGATGTTCCTGGTGCGCACGCGCGGCCTGCTACACGAGTCTAACGCTGCGGCTGCGCAGTACCTCTTCCAGCAGGACAAGTTCTACGACGTCTCCTACGACACTGGCGACAAAAGCGTGCAGTGTGGCAGGAAGGTGCGTATAAGACCTTATATCTTTATAGAATTCAACTCTGTGGACGTGACGGACCCAACGTACCACTACTGGTAATACCACTGGTGGTATGATGGGTCCTCATACCTGAGCTATGGTGATAGCTCACTATAGTTCTGATCTAGTATGATAGCACTTACCTACTCATTTACAACAGATCCAATCCAAACACTTACGCAGAAGATATTTATTCATTACCTGGTATCCGCTTGATTGTGCAACCAATACATTTTCCACATCTGGTTGTGTTACCAGGGTGTCCTAGACGTCTTTTCCCAACCACAATTCAAAGCCAGTCGCTAGACGGAAACCTCCTCCGGTAGAATTGTGGTCGTGGCGAATGTTTGTAGAAACAGGACTGAGTTCGCCTGGCTCGTTTCATTTATCTTTACTGGGTGTCCCAATCAATTAGAATAAAAATAATTTTAACAAAAAAATAGAAACCTCCTTCAAATTGCCTTATATGGTTATCTCCACTAAAAAGTAACAAATAAAATAACATTCCAGATGGAACATGAAAAAAAATATTGCCAATATCCTCAATTAAATAGATAGGTAGTGTATTAAGTAAATATTTAGAATTTTGTACTTCCTTTTGGAGTCGGTGCCAGCCAAAAATTGAAGATGACGAAACTACGAGTATTAATTATTTATCGAATGAAACCTACCCGGACTTTCTTGGTAGTCGCTCCTGTCATTATCCCTGCGTTTGGTCGGGTGCAGCATTGCATCCCGCGCAGCACAACAAAACATTTATATCATAAGCGCCCACTACACTCTCGTCCGAAGTTCTTCGACGAAGTCTCACGAAGTGTCAAATTGGTGTAAAAGTGAAGCCCGAAGTTGCACGAAGTGCCTCTCTATACTCTCGTCCTCAGCTTACTTCGATCAACTTCGCGAGTAGTGTAGTGGACGCTATAGACTATCAAAGAATTTTATTGATAGTCATATAGAAATATGTACTGACTTAACGACGACGACGACTTAAAACAGTTGCCCACGACTAATCGACGATTTTTTGGCTGGCACCGACTCCAAAAGGAAGTACAAAATTCTAAATATTTACTTAATACACTACCTATCTATTTAATTGAGGATATTGGCAATATTTTTTTTCATGTTCCATCTGGAATGTTATTTTATTTGTTACTTTTAGTGGAGATAACCATATAAGGCAATTTGAAGGAGGTTTCAATTTTTTTGTTAAAATTATTTTTATTTTATGATTTTCAGTGTTTTATTCAATATATTTTATGTAAGTAATTAATCCTAACCGCGACACATTTTCTATTATTTTTCTTCATTATCCAAAGCTAGGTTTTGTTATTTAACAGTTTCAGTACAAAGATATTATATTTTTGGTATTTGCTTAGTTTAGACTGCGTCTTTTGTGCTTTGCAACTGCGTTTAGTTGTTTATATAATAGTTTCTAAAATAACATAAGTTAAACTGGGTAAGAGGCTACGAAGTAAGAGGTCATTTGGTAGTCCAGCTGGCCACTAAACTGACAATGCTAAGAGGAAAGAATAGCTTCGCGATCCTAACGAAATAGGTATTTAGGAAAACATTTGCTATCGCTCGTGCGCTCATACCCCCAGGAGAGAGAGAGCGAGAGCGTTGCAGCTCGCCGACAACAGATACTTTTCTTGATGAAATTCCCACTTCGGGAGAAAACGGTTTCCAATTACTAAATTTCAACAAATCACTTTGACACAGTTTTAATCAAAAAAATTACGTTACTTGAGGTGCCTATATAAGTTTGAATCTATTGCGAATTTTGAAAAAAGCAAAAACTATAAACCTAGTCTTTCATTGTGTCAATAACATACTAAAAAATCATGGAGATTGGAAAATATATATAGAAGTGGAAAAACGTTTTCTCTTTTTGTATGGACGAGCATGATTCTTCCCTCTTAATAAGCTTACAGTTTACCCCGATACCTGGGCTATTCTTAAGGAGTTTCAGGTTTGAGATGGTATCTTGAAAGTCTATCCTTAGCTGATTACAGATAGTGAACGTAAGCTGGCTTCTTCTTTTTCTTCATATTGTGGATTATAAGGTCGACAACCAACCTCACACACCCTGGTCACACAATTAATATAGTACTGGGCCCTTGTCAAAACCCACTGACTTAGCTCGAGTAACGACGCCTTCTGTAGATATTAGAGCCGAGACACACGGCTTAACGTGCCTTCCGAAGCACGGAATAATCTTTCTTTTCAGACAATCGGGTGATTCAGGCAGCAATGTCCACACTAAACTGGAGAAAGTCTCACAAGGACATTTTCGTTTAAGAGTGTCTTCACCGGGATTCGAACCCGAAACCTCCGTAAAAAGATTAAAACACTCGACCACTCGGTCATAGAAGCTAAATTATTTGTGATTTCCAATACAATATCCGAAGATTGCAGGTTCTTGCCCTGCCACGGTCGCCAATAATGTGATAAAATCGAATAAATGGAACAAGAGAAACGTAGATTTTCAGCAAACTGACGAAACAAATTTATTTCGTTGCTTAGCAACATTCCACCACAAACGGTATCGCGCGCGATGCATGTTGCTATCACTGGTTGAGGAGTTTCCGCTTTTATCTCTTATTCCATCATCAGATTTATCAAAATTGGTATGGATCTATCCCTAAAGCACGTTCTATCGAATGAAAAAAGAATCATCAAAATCGGTTGAAAACTGACTGAAATATGACTAAAAGAATAGACGAATAACGACGCGAATGCTACATTGTTGAGGAATTTCCAAGTTTTACCTCATGTTTCACCATCAGATCTTGACGAAATTAATATGGGACCATCTCGAGAGTAAATCCAATCGAATGAAAAAAGAATTATTAAAATCGGTTAGCAATTGGCGGAGATATCTAATAACATACATAAAAAAAAAAAAAAAACAGACGAATTGAGAACCTCCTCCTTTTTTGAAGTCGGTTAAAAAGAACAATTTTTTAAATTCATTAATCGAAATATTTCAAGTTCCAGATAAACACATCAAAAATATTTTTTCAAATACATATATTGCTCAGAAACGAAGTTATAAGGCTTCAAAGTTGGTGGTTAGACAGAGAGGTCCGATGTGACATGAGACGTCACATGTCACGCGGGCCATACATCCGCCATAGAAAATTTTGTTTTCGTAAGAGGGACAGATATATTTGTTTAATATTGTATCTAGTTTGTTTTCAATTCAATTCAATTTTTTATTTATGGCGTTTCACTTGTAGTATTTCGCCAGTATCAAGTGGTTTTGCTAAGTAAGTAGCATGAGATACACAGACAGCCCTAATCCTAAGACTAGGGTGCTGTGTACAGTGAAGGACTCCAGTAATATGATAGCAGCATTACTGAAGCCACCACGTGGCCGCTACACTAGTTTGTTTTTCGATCAATTTTCATTCTGTTTTGACTGTCAATATTCTATTTTTGTATACCCGAGTTGTATACCTATACTGGAAGTGAACAATGAAAAACATAATATTTTTTATGCATATTCCTTATTGATTGCGATAGAAAGAACGAGCCGTTACAGACGAAGGAGACTGCCGCAGTCAATGAGGACAACTGGACTGTCTTCGACGTGTGTCGTAATTCGTATGTAAGCATTAGGCTGCAAATCCACCAGAGATGTGCGAGGAAAATTACCCTTCGTCTGAGTGATTTGCTGAATCACATGATTCCTTAATTCGAAAGGCACGAGGCATTCGTCCTCTTTGTTTTATGACTGGCAACCTTTCTTGCTGGCAGTTTTATCTTTCATTTTTAATTCATTTTCAAATTTAGATTTCTTACGTTTCGATTTTGTCTTTTTTCTGCCAAATTCTTGACTTCATGTCCAGATCTCCAACAGTAATATCCCTAAGCACTCCATGTTACTATGTATTTTCCTAAAACTGTAAGACTAGTGAGAGATTATATAATACATAAATACATAAATTCCTTTTCTTCGGACTGAACCCTGGTTTTTTGCCACACCTTATATTAATATCCTCTACAACATTCTTCGTGTAGTGCTCAGCAGCTCCGTGGCAGCTGCTACTCGTATTATCCCAGATTTTTCTAAGGAAATATATGTAGCATATATATGCTACTCATGAAAGCCAGTAGCCAGTAGGACCTATTCAGGAGATACAAAAAAGTGGCCATGTTAGCCGAAATCGGTTATAGGTTACATGAGGTACGTCAGAGGCTTACTCATTAACTCTGACACCAAGGTTGGTGAGGTAGGTCAAACATTGTGTTAAGTTTCTTAAACTACGATCTTGATTGAAACCAACTATTATCTTCTCCATCAGATCGACGCGTTCAAACTGTGGATGATATGGAAAGCGAGAGGAGACGTGGGTCTGCGCAGGTTAGCTGAACACACGATGGACGTCGCCGAGTTCTGCATGGAGGCCGTGGCGCGAAGACCTGGCTTCAGGCTGGTGAGCGCGCCGCTGCAGTGTCCCAACGTCTGCTTCTGGTACATACCGACCTTCATGCGCAATAAGACCGAGGACGAAAGCTGGTGGAAGCTCATGCATAAGGTATTCATTTTTATACTCATAATAAAAGAGGTCTGATGATGAGAGTTCTTGTAGCCTAATTAAAACAGATTGCAAAAGTTAACTTACAATGCGATTTTTAGAATGGAACTACAGGACATGTGGACGCCAGCTATAGCTTTAGTCATTTTGTGACGTCATTCTGCCAAGAGCACGTCCTAATCTTATCTTAATCGCAGTGTACAATCAGCTGACAAATTAGCTGAAGCTCAAAACCGATGAGAGTTTCTCAGGTGATTATTTAAATTTTTACATAACACTATCCACCAGTTTATGTACTCGTACAGTTTATTAACCTGCAAAATCATACGAAATTTCACGATAAAGCAAAAACAATTCTTCTTATTTCTTCCTTACTTACTTCTTATTCTTCTTATTTGCCGCTAACCCTCACTCATGCTTGATAGAGATAATATAGGTGATGACATTGACAATGATGGCAATGTATACAACGCTGCACTCATCGACAGGCCGGAAAATTTATACCTACACATCTCTAGAACAAACACTAATCAGTTAACAGTAATACACCAAAATATTAGGAGTATGAATCATAACTATGACGACTTCCAAGTCCTGCTTGGAAGATTCGATCAACAATTCGATATTATCATTTAACAGAGTGCTGGTTGTCTAAAGTTACAAACGCACCTCATCTACAAGAGTACTCTACATATACTACAGGAGGTACAATTAACCAGAACGATGGTGTAGCCATTCTAGCAAAAACAAACTTAAACCTCAAAGTTGAGGATGTCAGTGACTCTCAAATCAATTGCCTCCTTGTTACCATAGATGAGCAATTTGCTATTATGTGTATTTATAGACCTTATCAATTTGCGGCAGATACGGATAATTTTTTATTTTATTCCTAGACAAAATTTTAACTAAAATAAAGAAATTTAAAAACATACTTTTAATTGGAGACATTAACATTGACATTTCCACTGCTAATGTAACTAACAAATACAATCCTGACGAATATATTGAATAACTCGCTCTATACGGACTAATTCCTACGCATGACTTCCCCACACATGGTGGTTCATGTTTAGATCATACTTTTTTAAAATCTGATCTTATAACGAAAACAGTTTAATCCAACTGTCACCGATCATTCATGTGTTATGATAGCTATTAACAAAAATAAAAATAAAAACAACAGGGTTAGGAAATCTCGAACTTACTCTAAAATCGATTACGATGCTGTTTTTTCGGAATTCTTACTAATAAATTGGGCTGAACTTCTAGAAAACAAAAATCCAAACGAGGGTACAGACGTCTTTTTGAGACTCTTAAATGATATTTTACAAAAACACACTACTCAAATAAATATTCCACGTAAAAAGAGAAACATCAAACCCTGGATTACTCCAGGTTTGATACGGTGTATGAGAAATAGGGACAGACTGAATCAAAAACTAAAAAAAGATAAAGATAATCTTATATTACAAATTACTTACAAACGTTATAGAAACACCTGCAACAATCTGCTGAAGAAATTAAAAAGAATTTACTTTAGGGCAGAAATTGCTAAGCATAGACATAATTTAAAGAAACAATGGAATGTAATTAAAGATGTGAGTAATATTTCAAACAAAAATAGTACACCAGTTGAACTTCTTAATTTAAAATCAAATCCAATAGATTCACTTAAATGAAGTAAACAAGTTTTTTGTTAACGTGGGCAAAAATATAGCACATGAAATATTGCAAAGTAAACAAATGACTGAAGCAAACCTGACTAAGAATATTGATTCCTTACATTCACCACCTAACTCATTCATTTTATTACCAACTGATGAAGATTAAGTCCTGCAGACAATCCTAACTCTCAAAACCACATATTCATGTGGATATGATGGCATTACATCAATATTTTTAAATTAATTTGCCCATGTCCTAGCCGTTCCTATAGCTATGATATGTAATTCCTGCTTTTCTAGTGGTATCTTTCCTGAAGCTTTTAAAAATCCATGATCACTCCTATTCACAAGTCTGGGGACAGAGACAACACTTCAAACTACAGACCGATTTCATTATTACCCACAATATCGAAAATATTAGAAAAAAATTTTAATAGACGGCTTATTAATTACCTCGAAAGGAACATCCTTCTGTCTCAAAATCAATTTGGCTTTCGGAAAAATAGATCAACGATGCTATTCTAAAACTCGTTTCTAATATAACATCAAAACTTGATGATCGTAAAAAATGTTTAGGTAGTTTCTTAGACTTGGCCAAGGCCTTTGATACCGTCTCCATCCCCATACTTCTGAGAAAGCTGGAAATTAAAGGGATTCGCGGCATACCTTTATTACTCTTTCAAAGCTACCTCACTAATAGGTGCCAATTGGTGAAAGTTGATGAATTTATGAGCAGTGAAGAGAAAATTGAATTTGGCGTCCCCCAAGGAAGTATCCTGGGGCCTACACTGTTTTTGGTTTATATCGACGATATTACTAATCTTCTTTTACCCAGTGCTGAAATTATCACCTACGCGGATGACACAGTCATTACAGTAACTGGTACGTCTTGGCAGGAGGTTGATAGGTTAGCTGAAGATAATTTCAAAATTGTGTCAAAATGGCTAGACAACAGCTTGTTAACTCTTAACAAGGAAAAAACAAAAATTGTAACATTCAGTATGCGATCTAATACTCAACCAACAGCTGATTCTCTCGATATTAAGGCACATACTTGTTTAAATGAGGCCAATTGTGACTGTTATCAACTCGAAACAGTTTCATATATTAGATATCTTGGTGTACTAATTGACCAGCACCTCAGATGAACAGAGCATATTAATATGCTATCAAAACGAGTACGAAAATTATCTTATATATTCCGGAGCTTACACTACGTATGCGATAAGAAATTACTCAAGAGCATTTATTACGCTATCTGTCAGTCTGTATTTACACATGGAATAACAGCATGGGGTGGCTGTTCAAAAACATATCTTCTTCCACTGGAAAGAGCCCAACGTGCCATACTTAAAATTATGCACTTCAAACGTTTTAGGTTCCCCTCTGAAGATATTTACAGACTGGCTGATATATGAACTGTAAGACAACTATACTTATTAAATATTATTTTATTTCAACATAATAGACAACCAGATTTCAAATCCTCACATATGAGCAGAAGACACAACAAAGTCTATATTGTACCTAAATGCCGTACTGTTTTTGCACGTAAATTTCATAACCTTCTTGCTCCATTCCTGTACAACAGACTAAACCTAACTTTGAATTTAAAAAATCTTAATTTATACGACTGTAAAAACGCACTGTTAAAATATCTATGTACACTAAATTACCAAACTACAGAAACTCTCTTTGATATTATAAGTTGACTGTTCCAACAGACCCAAACATACTATTCTCTTGCCCACTTGCGTACACCCACAGCACACATACAAATACTTACAATCTTACCTTGCACACGCACACGCACTTACACACACACAACGCTTTGGTAGTTCTCAGTTAGTAATATCTCACTTTATTACTAATAAGTAGCCACATTCTTGGTAACAACTCTGAGCAACTAAAGACACACGTCTAGGGATGAGCAGAGATGTCCGCTGCGTGCGATATAGTGCAAACTAGTGCAGTGGGTATCAACACTTGTTTCTGTGACTAGCCTTAGAACTCAAATGTAAAATATTTTGGGTCCCGCAATACAGGTTCTCCTCTTGTGGGCTACAAAATATATCTGATAAATTGTACTTATACTAGGCTAAGATTTTTTGCTAATAAAAGTATTATTGTTATTATTATTGTTGTTAATTACCCAAGAAAACTTCATCGGTTTCGAGCGGGGTTGTCAGCTAATTTGTCAGCTGACTGTACATAAGGCCGCTAAAGATCTATTACTGAAATCTATGAATAAACCGTTGAAGCTTACTACATAATAATTGTGTTCTCTAATAACAGCGAATATGCTTCAGTATGGAATTGGAATAGACTATCTTTTTGTGTCCCTATTCCAAGAACACAATATTTGGGTAATCTGACTAATGATTCTATAATGTGACCGAACTAGTTTGATATTACCTGGCCGCGCCTGGACCTTCTAATGTTTAATATTATGTTCTTTATAGATAACACCCAAAATTAAAGAGTTGCTGACCACAAAGTCGCAGGTGATGGTTTCCTACTCACCCTTGAGGCAGTACAGCAACTTCTTCAGGCTAGCCTTCACCTTCCACCCACCCCTCGAGGATAAGGTGGTTGTGAACATCTTGGACGCCATACAGCAGAACGGCGAAGAGATCACCAAGGATATGCTCCACTGAAGCTATCATATGTTCCTGGGCGTACTCGGAGTTTTAGCGTAGACAAGTTCATATACACACGGTATTTTAGTATTCTCTACTAAATAGTATTATTAAAGCAGCGTTAGTCGTTAGGAAGAGTAATATAGTATACTTATTCCGTCCGGACTTCTCCGTGGTCCGGACAAACTAACAGGCAGATATTAAAATTTTCGTTAACACCGACCTAATTACTCGTTCAAGAAAGAAGGATTATAACTCCAAAGATGTTAAGGATACCTACATGTAATCAAAGCAAAAAAAAAAGATATCTACAACTATTTATGTAGGACTATAGTAAGAATATTCCCCAGATTTTCCGAATTGCACTACCGCGAAGCATAAATTAGGGTTATTAGACTATCAAATAAACAACACAAATCCTGCGTTCCGAGACGCGCTGAAATAAAGCACCCGTAATCGCGTTCCGAATCACTGTCGCCCATACATTTTTTTGCTTTTCTGATCGCTGACAGCGCTAAAAGTCTGATTCGGAATGCGCCCATATTAAGGAATATCCAGATTTTCTCAGATGGCTCTGGGAACGCCCTTCAATCAATTGAAAATGTAAATTTGTATAGGATTTAGATAAGTGTAGTTTAGGTGTGTATGGGTAGAATTAAAGCATTTTAATTAAGTCATCAATGTATTGTATTTCCTAACCTGTTTTTAATAATAAACTTTAAACGTAGAAAACAACTAACAATATAAATGAGTTTTGTTAACATGATAACATATTTGCATACTATTATCGATGGCTAATCAAAAACTAGTAGAATGCCACATTTCTAGTAGCTATGAGCCATTGATTTTATCCCCTTGAAAAGAAAAAATATATCGACATAATTAATTCTTGGTCATCTTTCGTAAAACACGCATATTTTCCTACATATTGCATCATTTCTTACAATCAAAGCAAGTTTACCGTATTCTGTGTCTTAAAGCTTCCCAAAGCAACACGTGATATGATAAGAGCGGATATGACTAGTTAGAACAGTGAGTTCTCGATGATCCAAGAGCGATAGTGGTCGACACTGGTGTAGACGCCGGGGCGGCCCTTCTCGCCGCAGCCGACGCCCCACGACACCACGCCCACCACGGCCCAGCGCCCCGACGCCATCTGGTACATCAGGGGGCCTCCACTGTCGCCCTAAAATTTATAACCAAAGGTACAATCACCCAAAATCAAAGAGAGACCACAAAGTCGCAGATGATGGTTTCCTACTCACCCTATCAATAATAATAATAATAAATATGTGGGGGCATCTCACTCACAGCCATCCGACCGCAAACTAGGCAGTGCCAGTACTATGGGTGACAGCTGATATATCTACACAAATATACAAATAGATAAATATCAACCAGACACAATCAAGGCAAACACAAGTGCTCATCACACGAATGTATTTCAATGTATTTGACAGACCACATATTCAAAGAAGTTATCCTTTTAATAATGATGTAGATTGAATAGGGAAACATATCGCTCTAATAATTATACGAACCTCTGCAAAAAACACCACATTCTCCCGCTCTCTATGAGAAGAGAAATTACGGATCTATCTTATTTACTTAAAATCACCACTAACAAAATAGATTGCCCAGATCTGCTTTCCAAAATTTTTGTCCGAACCCCCAGACTGACCTTACGTAACAGGTAACAGCGCTCCCATCTCCATCTTCCCTCAGTGTCTACGAACTACCGTCAAAATTCATTTCTTTTGCGTGCAAGCAGCAATTTTAATAAATTTCGCCAAGAATTTGACCTGGACCTGTTTAATACTGGTTCCGATTCGGTGAGACGTTTGCTAAATAGACATTTATTTTTAACTGAACAATCTGTTTGCGAGCTGTAGCATTCAGGCCTATGAGTGTATGACCTTATGTTTTTTTATGTTCTGGTACCTACATGTGGAGACCTGAAATGGTTTTTTGGTATTACTGTATTTACTATTAAGTTAACTTAGCTGTTGGTCTTCCTATTATTAATAAATAAATAAATAAACATAAGATAGTACTATTTTACAAAACCTCTACAATATGCGCTTTTCTGATCTGTAATTTTGTCCACCGGTTACGAAACTGCGGTTTCGAGACGGCCGAAACGATGAGAACGTGGACAGCGAGATGGGTGTCAATAATTGCCTTCCCTTTGTTAACATTAAAATAATACCTATATATGCCCAAGAGTAAATCAAACTCGTTGGCAACCTATGTATGTTGGCAACGGATTTTCTCGACATTTTGGAAAATATATTAATATGTATTTCCCTAATACATCATTTACAATATAACTATACAGTAAGTATTCTGTGAAAATACAGTCGGTGTCGTTTTAAAAAACGTACGGACAGTAAAAGAGATCGCGATGATTTTTTAATGTTTATGTTTACTCAAGGCTGGCTCTACATTAAATTCCGTTTACCTGGCAGGAGTCCTTGCCACCTTCTCCCCCGGCGCAGATGTTGCCATCAAAAATAGCCTCGGTGAACTTGGTGACGCAGTCTGCATGCTTGACTGTCGGCAGCGTCACTTCTAGCAGGACGTTGCTGAAGACGCCTCCATAAAACATCATGCCCCAGCCTATACATAAGAATAGAACCACCAGAAGTGTCAGGGTGGAATCCAATGGCGATATTTAATTAGGTGACCGGACTTTAATATTCTAGTAATACAAAGCAGAAAATAAAATAAAATTGTCGATCTTGGACAGGACTCGAACCTGCATCTCCTTGGCTATCCGGGCCAGAAACAGGCGCATTATCAATTACGCCACCAAGCACTTTAATGCCCGGAGTGTATTACAGCTCCGTACAAACTACCGACATTCATTTTTTCATTTTCTGCTTTATAAATATTATTAGATGTTTCGTTAGCAGACGTAATCTGTAGCAATAATAAAATCTATAATAATAATTGAATAATATCAACAGGAAACAAGCAGGAATATCTGAAGCAAGCAGAATATACAAGTTTATGCTCTTGGTACTTATTTGTCAACAATATATATGAATACTATTTAGCTTTAAACGTCTCTATTGACACCAGGATTTGTAAGATCTGATGTCGACTCTACAAACCGCATGATAAGAGAAGAATAAGCAAAAAATAAACTGCAGTCCATTCTGGCATTTGCGTCTGGCATTGGCTTCCATTCTTACCGATTACCACAACTTTCTCGTTGGTGAGGTCGAGACCGATCGGCGGTAGGCAGATGGGCCAGACGTAGGTGTTGAAGGCAGCCTGGCGGTGGAGCTTCAGGATGGAGATGTCGTTGTGGTAGTTGCTGTGCTCGTATTGAGGGTGGTCCCTCTTCTCCACTACTTGGAAGTTGTACGTGCGCGTGTCGTTGTCCAGGTCCACGTCGTATTCTCCCAGCATGACAAATAACTCCTCGGGGTTGAATCTGGGGAATTGATTGGATCCTAAAATCATGGCGTCACTATAATCTTTAAGATTAAAGGAGTGAAATAAAGTCTATTAACTTTTCTGGCCATAGCTCTTACCCAATAATACTATGGGAGAGACTCTCCAATGGCACTAAATATCCATAGGAAACGATTTATTTTTCCTGTAGAACGCCCATTTTATTGTGTATCTAACTAATAGCACCGTACCAATTTGATATTCATTAAGCGTTCATTATATCTACAACTGATGACATAATGCTATTTCCTAAGAATTCTGATATACATAATATATAAATACTAGACATAAAAATAAAATAGCGCACCCAAAATTTAGACTGTGTAAGGTTAATAATTCATTCATGGGGAACTGTATTCGCTTCTATAATAAAATACCAGATGATATTGTAAATCTGTCCGATAGCCAATTTAAAGCTAAAATTAAAACTATTTTATGTTCTAAGGCCTATTATACGATAAATGATTACTTAGATGATAAAAACGTCTGGTCAACTGTTGTTCCAAATCAGCGGAGTAGATTGTAATTATGACTCATGTATGATTCTTTATATATTTAAAAGAAAAGTACAAAAGATACAATTCCTGTGGAGTTTCTTCTGGCCGTTCTTCTCCACAGAGGGCGTACACTGGTATTGAACGTGCCATCCATGATAGCTTTGACGTCGAAAAATGATTTGTAAAAATCTTAATTCGAATAAAAAAATTTTGACTTGACTTTTGATCAGCTGTAGATGTCATGTAAATAGATACTATACTAATTTGAAAAAGGGGTAACCGGGAGCATAGGATCCGTAAAAACGTTCGCGCGAGCTCTATTGCGGAATGGCAAGCGAGTTGAAGTACGAACGAAAAGTTCAAGTCATCTTTCCTTGTCCCCATCCGTTTTCATTTGTCGTGTGTCTTGCGTAACTGTCTGTCCTGTTTAAGATCGAAAGAAAATTTAATTTTTCGCTTTATAATTATTAAAAATAAGAGCTACCTTTTAGTGCAGTGTGCGGCAGTAAGCACATGCTGGTCGGTGATGAGTACTCCCCCGCAGTGCTGTGCGAAGCCCTGAGGAGTGACGCGCGCCATCCACGGCCACTCGTGCCGGTCCGCTGGCCGCGACCCCACGAGCCGCCCGGCTGACCTCGTGCTCAAACCGCAACCTGGAAACCAGTCTTGTGCTTCTCAAACTGTAAGGCAGTGGGGCGAGAATAAGAATTATCCGCTCATCGCTGCCATCCAGCTTGATGACAGATTCTATGACTCAAGGTAGATCATTGTCGTCGGCGTGCAATATCTTACAACTTCAAAGAATAGATGATTTGTGATGTGGAGCTAGAAGTCGGGTACTTAGCCGGATTTTATTAAAACAATTTTATTAGTAATATTACACCATAAATTAGTTTTATCTGTATTCTCTACGAATAATATTACAGGAAAGAACCTCGAACGGGGATACATTTTGCAGAAGAGATATTGTCTGATCTCTTCACGAGATGAGTGCGCTCGTAAATCGCCTTGGCTATATAAAGCTAAAATAATATGCTGAAATAGAACTGACACTAGTTTAGTTACCTCTGTTTTCAGCTCTCAGGGCCTTGACGGCCGCTTCATTGGCCTCCTCTTTGGGAGCCGTGGCCGGCAGGTCCCCAGCCAGCCCTCCGCCCAGTCTGGCCACCGCCTGGTTGTCTGCGCAACACACGCCCAGAGACCTGACAATTTTATTGCCATCATTATTTCGTCTAAAAGCTGCGAAGTTACTAAATATATCAAAATCGGCTAAGTAGTTTTGAAATGGAACATAACAAAATCGTTGGCCATTGATACAGAATTTTGGTTGGACCCTTTTGGTGAGGTAGGTCATTATCTTATTAAGTGAAATTAGTGGAACGTCATATTCGTTTTATGTTTATTTCGAGGGACGTAATTTTCTGGGTCGGAAGGTTGTCACGTGATGGAGTCAAGCGGTTATAAATACTTGGTTGACTCACGTTTGGTTGATGATGCAGAGGTACTCAGCGAATTTGATGAAGTCCTGTTTGAACTCCTCTTGCACGCAATGACGCAGATGTCGACAGCGGCCCGGTTGCGTGTTCGGCAATACGCACTTTTGGTGGGGGATGTCGGGCTAAATAAAGCAAGAAATAGGTAAAATAGAATGATAGAATTACACTGAAACACCAAAAGTAGATAGTCCTCGAAGAAGTGGGACGCATTACAGGTTACATAAAAAAGACAGGTAAAACATTACCTCATTAGGTGCCACAGCAATGAAGCGTTTGGTACGTGAACCACCGATGTGTAGCCCTCCAGCAGATATAACCTCCTCCCACTCTGGACCTTGCAGTTCAGCTGCAAACAACATACAGTAAGATACCAAAGCTGTGAACATATAAATTTGCCTAGATAACGTCGATGAGGAAGGTCCCAGCTGTAAAAGCTTGAAATTTTGTGTGTCGTGCTCCTGCCTAAAGGACTATAAGGTGTTTTAGGAAAAATACAAGTTTATCAAATAGAATAGAAATAGAAAATTCTCTTCTGTTATGTAATAAACTAATCTGTAATAAATTATTTAAAAACACCATGATGGAAAATCGCATATGAACTGCTAAAGACAATAAAATTTTGTGATCATAATTATATATAGAAAAAAATTAAATCGTTTGAAAGGAAACAAAAGCGCACGCGTTATATAGGTAAATTAAAATACGCAAATGCCACAAACCTAAATTATAGTAAAAATAAAAATAATTTTAACAAAAAAATAGAAACCTCCTTCAAATTACCTTATATGGTTATCTCCACTAAAAAGTAACAAATAAAATAACATTTCAGATGGAACATGAAAAAAAATATTGCCAATATCCTCAATTAAGTAGATAGGTAGTGTATTAAGTAAATATTTAGAATTTTGTACTTCCTTTTGGAGTCGGTGCCAGCCAAAAATTAATACGATTTATCGAATGAAACCTACCTGGACTTTCTTGGTAGCCGCTCCTGTCGTTATCCCTGCATTTGGTCGGGTGAGGCATTGCATCCCGCGCAGCACAACAAAACATTTATATCATAGACTATCAAAGAATTTTATTGATAGTCATATAGAAATATGTACTGACTTAACGACGACGACGACTTAAAATAGTTTCCCACGACTAATCGACGATTTTTTGGCTGGCACCGACTCCAAAAGGAAGTACAAAATTCTAAATATTTACTTAATACACTACCTATCTACTTAATTGAGGATATTGGCAATATTTTTTTTCATGTTCCATCTGAAATGTTATTTTATTTGTTACTTTTTAGTGGAGATAACCATATAAGGTAATTTGAAGGAGGTTTCTATTTTTTTGTTAAAATTATTTTTATTTTATGATTTTCAGTGTTTCATTCAATATGTTTTATGTAAGTAATTAATCCTAACCTCGACACATTTCCTATTATTTTTCTTCATTATCCAAAGCTAGGTAAGCAATGTCCCAACTAAACTGGAGAAAGTCTCACAAGGACATTTTCGTTTAAGAGTGTCTTAACCGAGATTCGAACCCGAAACCTCCGTAAAGAGAGTAAAGCACTCGACCACTCGGCCATAGAAGCTAAATTATTTGTTATTTCCAATACAATATCCGAAGATTTCCGAGGAGGTTCTTGTCCTGTCACAGTTGCCAAAAATGTTATAAAATCGAATAATATAATTTTGGAACAAGGGAAACGTAGATTTTCAGCAAACTGACAAAACAAATTTATTTCGTTGCCTAGCAACCATTCCACCACAAACTACAATACAACAACGGTATCGCGATGCATGTTGCTATTACCAGTTGAGGAGTTTCCGCTTTTATTTGCTATTTCATCATCAGATTTTAACAAAATTGGTATAGATCTATCCCTAAAGCACGTTCTATCTAATGAAAAAAGAATCATCGAAATCGGTTGAAAACTGACTGAGATATGACTAAAAGAATAGACGAATAACGACGCGAATGCTACATTCCGTTGAGGAATTTCCAAGTTTTACCTCATGTTCCACCATCAGATCTTGACGAAATTAATATGGGACCACTTCGAGAGTAAACCCTATCGAATGAAAAAAGAATTATTAAAATCGGTTAACAATTGGCGGAGATATCTAATAAAATACATAAAAAAAAAAAAATACAGACGAATTGAGAACCTCCTCCTTTTTTGAAGTCGGTTAATAAAAATTACTGAAGTCATAACATGCAAGAATTAAATTTGATAAATTTCGAGTATATCACACTTGATACAATTAGAAGAAAATCAGCATCAGAAATCCAGTTATACAGACCTTTCCAATGGTCCTGTTGAGCGAAGGCACACGCCACTAGCACCAGAACGAGCCACATGGTGGACCGACCACAACTCATGATGCACTGGTTTCACGCCCGTGTCGAATATTACCCGCCCACCGGAAGCCATGATAGTGTGCTCAATAATCCACCGGAAGCCGCGCTGATAGCAAATATGCGGCTGGCGGGATTTCTGTTAAAATTAAATGTTATTCAGTAATTTGACGATGACTCATAAAACATATTACTCAAACACACATGCTTTAGATTTATCGATCTTAGATGGGCGAATAGTCTATTAGCCCACAGATAGATGATAACGTGAGGCATACTGAAAGGCTCTGGATCTGGCCACTTACAATAAAAGAATGAAAAAACAATTCAGTACTTATGGAACTTGAAAATGGAACTCTAAGGGATTGCGAGACTGTCATTTGTTTTTTCATTGACATCCTTTCGAAAATTGTGTATCGCTATCAAAATGAATTTAACTCATGACCATTTTCGTTCAATGATTTTTTTAATGATTTTCGTTGTATATAAGTCAACAAGAGAGTTGCCAGAGACTTCAATTGACATTTGGTGATGAAGCACCACGTTGCAGCTTTGTGTATTCATGGTTTGGAGAATTTAGACGTGGACGTGATCATCTCCATGACGAGCTAAGTGAAGGTCGGCTGGCGCATAGACTCTAATATTGATACCGTACGACAACTTATTGAAACTGACAAAAAAAATACTTGCCAGCAAATTCGTGCTTTGTTAGGCATTGGTTGGAATGAGCCAAGTGAACAACATTTTACATGTGCATCTGGGGGCCGTTTCACGAAGCTACAAGTTACAAATTACAAGTACAATTCGATGTACATTGCGTAGACAGTGAGTTTAAAACGATAAGGCCTTACGGTTTAGACGAATTAACTACGCAAGGAATATCAAATTGTAACTTGTTACTAGTAAATTGTTGCTTCGTGAAACGGGGCCCTGAAGGTTCGGAAGCTTTGCACTCGATGGATACCGCATGACTTAACGGAGAACCAGAAACGACTGCCTGCCGGCAGTGGTGCTATAAAATGATAAAAAAGTTTAACGGAGAACAGATATGGCTGTTTATAATATCGTGATAGGTGACGAAACCTGGGTGTACTGCTTTGAACCCGAAAGAAAAAGCCAGTCGGCAGAGTGGGTCTTTCCTTTTGAAGATTTGCCGACAAAAGTTAAGAAAAGTCGAAGCATTGGTAAAAAATGGTTACTTCTTTTTTCAGCAAATCAGGACATTATACTACAGTATCGCTTGAAGATCAAAGGACAGTGCCTGCAGATTGATATGTCAACACTTGCTTGCCCAGAGTCTTAGAAAAAGTTTTCGAAAAGTGTCCTCGAAGCAATGTCCTTCTTCACCACGAAAACGCATCCTCACATTCCGCTAAGGTAACAGAAGCCTATTTGAAGGCTTCAAATGTAGAGCTGATGACGCATCCGCCTTACAGCCTGGACCTCGCATCCTGCGACTTCTTTTTGATTCCAAAAATCAAAGACAAACATATCAGACCCATTGTGGTGACGTCATGATTTCATAGAAAACAAGCGAGAACGAATTTCGGCGCTGCCACTATGCCCTCCGTGGTGTAGTTGGAAGCACGTTGGCTGCGTATAGGCCGAAGGTGGTGGGTTCAAGTCCCGCCGGAAGGTTTACGTTTTTGGTTGGTTTCTATGAATCTAAAAATATTTATAAACTTAAAGGCACACGTTTTATGAGCCCTGAATGCGTTCCGTGAAGCCATTGAAGAGGTCCCTAAGGAAAACAAAAGCACAAATGCATTAATTGTGATATACTTTGAAAAACAATAAATGTATCGTAATTCAAAATATCTAGTCTTATTTATCAGAATCCAGAAACTTTCAGTAGGTATGCTATGATATCATTTACGAAGGTATTAATCGCACTAGGCTAGGCTAAAAAAAACAATATAAATGATAACAAGATTTTATTTTGTGTAAATAGTTACTTAAAGTTCTGGATATTTAGTGAATATTGGATATTTAGCGAATTTATGTTTATAATAACAATGTAATAAGAATATTAAATTCAATATTGTAATACGAGGATCTATTTTAGATAAAGACCATTTCTAGTTTACTATAAATAACTATTTATTTTATTCAATAAATGTTCAGTTAATCACCAACATTCGTCGTGTCATTACACGCCCCTGCACCGCACACTTAGCCAGGACACTGCTTTATCAGACAATAGTTGCGGTGATGTAAAGTTTCGCGAGTGAAATAACTTAGAAAACATAAAAGATTCGCGAGTAAATTAGTAGTGAAACAAATAACTTAAAAAAAAAAACACTAAGACTTAGAAAAATATAGAAATAATATTAAATCATACGGCAAGATGGTCAGGTCAGCACTCTGACAAAAACGAGAGAGAAAATATTATGGAATTCCCTGCCTTCAGATAAAACCCGCGACTGCTGCGCTCCGCGAAGATTGAAAAAAACACAATTAATAATAACCAAGATGAAAACACCGCACAGACCAAGAGGACCAAGATATGAAGCTTGTATTTAAAAATGAAACACGGACTTCGTCATTTCAACGAGCAAACCAAATCGTGCTATCCATCAATTTCTATAATAAAATTAAAATATATAGGTGTTACTTTATCGAATTTCATGGCTCGACAATAGGTATTATTTTTGACTTTCTGAAATTTTTCAAGCTTTGCGCCAGAAACGACCTGGATCGGGGGTCGCCACCTCTTTCTCTAAGACGTCAACCTCCCCCTAATGATTTTTTTTGCCTCCGCGCCCAAGGGACCCGATGTCTCAACTGCCACCGGCATAAAAAGGTAAGTAAATAAATTACCCATAGCGAGTAAGTCAGTCGGAGGCGGTATGTAAATAGACAAACTTGAAGACTGTACGTACCTAAGTGCGTTCTGGGTCGCAATTATAATACTCGCCGCATAATGTGGACCGGATCGCGGCGCCGCAGCTCGTGGCCTGGCTCCTTCACTGCGTCTGAAGGTTTGGCTGGTATAAGAAAGAAATTGCATTAATTTTACACCAATCCTAGTTCTAAATCGAGGAACCGAACTAAACTATGTACTATGTACCGAATTGATGACTTATTGTTATTTACCATTACCAACAAATAAATGATATTTATCTTTATCCACGCCAACGGACCCGACATTACCGGAATTCGATGTAAACGGAATAATTCATGACAGACTGAAAGTACACTGAGTTTTGATTTGTATTTTTTTTTCAAGTACGCGAAGTAAAATGGCTGCATCACTACGTCACTACGAATTGATCGCTGACCAGAATATGACAGTATCTCACTCTCACACTCTGAAACCCTTTCGTCGGTTAAATAAAAGGCGACAAAAGGAAGTCTCGCAATAACCAACCCCCATACATACATAAAACAAAATGCGTTAACAAGGTGTTTAAATCGATACTGGCATTGATACTGGCCATAATTATTTTATTATGTAGTATTATGTTGAAGCTTACTCCGAGGTTGAAGCAGACACAATGACATGCGAAGGTCGTCCAAGGCCGAACAAACTTGATTCTAACCGACAACGGTTGTGGTCTACCTACGCTATAACCATAGTACACACACGTTCGTATTGACTAGCGTGTTAGCCTCCATGCCGAACGATGTTTTCGGTTCGTTTTATGGAGGTTGCAGGTTCGAACCCCGATAGGAATCTGTAATCAAATAAAAATCACTTTTTAAAACTGGGACCTTGCAGTTTAAATCATAAAATTTTCGAAATGTAAGATGAGTAAGTGCTTCAGTAGGTGTGTGGTCCTAACTATAAATCTACTGCAAATAGTCGTTAAACACCTAGGTAAGCTATGTCAGAGGCCTTCGGTGGCTCCATAACACTAACATTGTTCCATTTTACATAAGAAACCCACACGATAAGAAAGGTGGTACTAATATTGATAAAAATTAAGACGAAATGTGTTAGGTCGCGGGAAGCCGCTTGATGCGGGCAGCGCAGGACCGGTCGTTGTGGAGATCCGTGGGGGAGGCCTTTGTCCAGCAGTGGACGTCTTTCGGCTGAGATGATGATGATGATGTGTTTCAGAGGTCCTAATTCCGGTGTGGTCGAGAAAATAATAAGTTTATGAGACTGTCCTTTGAAGAAGAAGAAAACATCGTCGAAATTCTTCAATCATTCAACAACTAAGTTGTATGGCTTGAATCTTGTCCTGGTCGCCCCCGAGCGAACTTCATTCATGGATATTTATTTCATTGTATATAAAATGAGGTAAAAGTAAAAACATCAAGTAGCATAAATTCAGTCGGTCATTGAGAACTTCACGTACTTATTCTGTAATAATCGGTCTTGGAGTTTAATCATTGATAGGCTAGGCGACGTGCTCCAGAAATATTTTCATTCTGGTACTTATTCAATTATTTTTATCGAAATAACGTCACGGCAGTAGCCGCTGCCTCCTGTCCGGGAGACGCGGGTTCGATTCCCACCATGTACCAATGTGTTTTCGAATTTCGAATTCATAAGTACGTTTATTCGACGCTCTTACGATGAAGGAAAACATCGTGATGAATCCTGCACACTCCTGCGAATAAATTCAAAGGTTATGTGTGAAGTCGACCAACCCGCACTGGGCCTAATAGCGCTGTTGACGAGTAACGTAAAAGAAAATCGCAGAGGCGACGCGCGCTGTTTTTCTTTGGCTAGACTTGTCGTAGCTGCTAGCAGAGAGAGTTGTGTTTTATTTTTAAAGTCACCACTTTTGTTTCCCATTGCATTCTATTGGTGGTGATTTGTTGTTAGCACTTTACTCTTCTATTTCTGTTAGTCTATCTGATTATTTGTCTGCAAATCTTCCTAATGTAAATAAATAAACAAGCAAAAGTCTCCCATTTCTTTCGCCAACCATCACGATCTTATTATATAGGAGAAAATATTGAGCAGTCATTCAGTTGTGCGAGTGTGTGCTGCGGTCGCATTTCAATTAACACATATGTTACATGAATTGATTGTCTCGTTGACAGCAATGAGCGAATTGAAATGTTCCAAACGATTTGACGAACTCTTCAGATCGAACAATGGCTCGATTCATCTACCAGAATATGTCAACATTGGATTCAGCAAATTGATGTGTTTTTGCGGCCGGGGTACAGTTAGCGGCGCGCGCGCATTTCCAGTGCATCTCCTTAGAAGGAGACCTGTCTCGCCGCACCGGTGCAACCAGGCTGCCTGAACCAGGCTAAAGGAATGCATCAATATTGTGCCGCTACATCGACATCCGCATCCTAAGAGGATAATCAGGAATTCAGGAATTCTTATACAGGAAGAAAAGTAAAGTTAACCTCCCTTCTTTACGTATATTCTTAAAGACATCTGCACGATATTACGAGTAAATAAACCTTATTTTACCAAGTAGATAAATAGTACGTTTACTATAACGGTGTGATAATTCCAAGTAAAGTAAATTAAATGCTATGCTCTCGCGCACCGAGCGGCCACGAGCTCATTAGGAGCCTTCGGAGAATCACTCGCAAGTAGTCTTCAGCTCGGGATGTATTTAGCAATAATCTGGTCTTTTTTTGTCGTTTTGAGGAATGTGGTTCGGTCTGTTTCTACTATGGACCAACTACACCGCGTTGTTTGTAGATAAAAAGATAAAACTTAGGGCTCATTTTCAATACCCATATGCCTTCTATACAGTGAAGGAGTTTTCGAAAATTGATAGATAATTTAAATTAAAATCTTAACAAGTATGTGTCATATGATAGATAACTAAATATTTGTACTTATTTGAAATATTCCTAACTAAAGTATATTAGGCATTTTATTGGGTGCCTCTTGCTTTAACTCGTAATGGAAAATATAACAAAATGGTCCTAAAAATAATATGCTATTTATATTCTTAAATCATGTTTTGTGTTTTTAAAGTTTGTAGAGGCCAATTTTTAAAAGCGAATGATCAATATTTTGATTCGGGTCTCGTACGATCACACGTCTCGTGCATAACAAGCATAATGATGTGTGGTTTCAATCACCTATAGTTACAATAAATATTCTTGGGTTATATAAAAAAGGAAATCTAATAAAACCCCATCGTGCGCCTTTGGTAACTTAAAATGCAATCAACTAGTGAAAGAACATCAAAAACTTATTTTTCTAATTGCATCCTTTTTCTTGGGAGAGTTGTTCAGTTTCTGCCACTAAAAAGTATTTTGGTTTTAACCTATCTTTTTCCTTGTACTACCAGTTCAGTGTAAACCTTGAAAATGCTTGTGCGATACTAGGTACTAGTGTTTTGTAGCACAATCTTTATTAAATTCTACTCATGGTCACCGCACCCCTCACTTCCTGGCGAATTACGTCAGAATTCGCGAAAACAATTATTATTAAAACAATGTTGCATTACTACCAACGTATTATATTTTTAATATTTAGGTATGCATATTCCGTTTCAAATCTTTAAAAAAATCTTAAGAACAATTTCGATTACAAATGTTTTTGACTACGCAGACTATGCAGTTGAGATCTCAAAATGCGCTTCAGTTCTCGCAAAACGCAGCCTAGTTATACTGTAGTATTTATTCTCTACATTGCATGTGGAAATTATGGAAACTCCGGCTCGGGTGTGATTTATGAGAATATAAAGACGTCACCTGACGAGACACAAACACCTCGTTATAGCACCTACGATCAGACCCTTCGGCGCGGACATAACAACAGCAGAAAACCACCCTGACTTGACCTCCCAACACAGCCTATTACTCGTATGTTATTGGAACCAGCCTTTGACGTGCCCGTACGTGTCAACGCAAATTGGCAGCTTGAGATAGAAAGTGGCACGTAACGTATGCCATATCAAGCAAGCTGTCCCGCTCCAAGACGTGTTGAATGTTTTACTACTGAATCATTTTATGGGTATGATTTATAGTGCCAAAACAGAGGTTACACCATTTACATTTCTTTAGACCTAATAACTAATAGGTATTACATTGCATGCTGTGTTTGGGTCGCCTTTGGGACGATTAATTAGTAATGCAACAGCAATGACCCGTGATAGTTAACATATTGTTTTTATAAGATGCTTACTATAAAAAAATCAGCTTATACTGAAAATGTTCCAAAAGGCAAAGCAAAAAGGGCAAAAATTGAGTGTTTGACAAGCAGTTTATAATATATTTTTATTATAAACAAGTAGCATAGCAAAGTAAACCGTATGAAGCGTGCTCAGGAAGAAAGAACACCATAAACAATAATTTGTTAGTCTATTACATAACAAATACTGCCAAGATTTTATTTATCGTCTGTCTCTCAATCAACGATCTCAATATTAGAGCCAGGAGACTTTAGAAGTAAGACAAGTGTCTTTCCCCATTTTAACTGGGTAACTGGGTGAGTGACTGTATTCAATGTAAATTATCATCTAACATCGTAAATGCTATCATCATTTCATCATCCATCATCAAACACCGGACCGCAAATCTAATTTCACAGTTCTATCAACTATTTATTGACCGGTGTCTAAAATAGTTGCTGGTGTCGGTGCGGTCACCCTAGTGCCTGCAATAGGGGATCGGACTACTTTTTTAAAATTTTATTAATAAAACTTCTTAGTTTCTGCTATCGAACATTAAAATAATTTTTGCTCTATCTTTAAAATTGACCGAGTTATAAAGGTTTGAAATTCAAAATTAGACAGAGAGGCACATACCCACTTGTGATGTCATTTGTTAGTAACGCCATATAATCTCCATACAAAAAATAGTTTTAGAAAGAGACAGACATATTGAAACTTTTAAAAAATCATTGTAAATTCGTTTTTCAACCGATTCTGTTTTTTTCTTCGCGAATCGTCTGCTACTAATCTATATTTTAAAAATAATTCATAAAATATGGTAAACAGTCCGATCCCCTATTTAGAAAACAATATCCCAAGTGGATGACGGGCTCTACAACAGCAAATGTGCGACAGACAGAGGCTATAATACCTATATAATACGACAACCAGACCCCTCGTCACTTACAGTCAATCAATCAATCAACGGCCCGTTACAAATTGTATACAAATTACGACCGAGCAATCTGCTGAGTTGCGAATCTGGTGAATTGAGAATCTGGTAAACTGCTCCGGAGCGGAGCAAAGTGGCGAATCACAGCCGTAGCGCGACTTGGCCGGGTAGTTGTCGCAACCAAGCGAAGCGCGGGGAGAGATTTGATTGCTCCTTACCATAGAGGTGATATATGTTTCTAAGAATAGCACTCAGTCATAGACTGAAACCACTTTTAACAGAAAAAGATAGAATTTCGTGTTGGAATCTCATGTACTATGTTGCACTCTGTGATTGCTTCGATCACAGAAGTGGTCGAAGGTGATATGACAGTGGTTAGGCCTACAACTGCTTCACTCTATTTGAGATTTATTTTTACTTCATTACTTCCGTTTAGGGAGAGATATGCGGAGCTGACGGCCAACTTCCAATAGTGGAGAGGTACCGCAAGAAGAAGGAGAAGAAGAATTCCGTTTACGTGAAAGCAAGTTTCATAGTTATCGTAAGAATTTGGTCATAAAAGCTTCTCGTCATGGGTCGTATCGGATGGATCTTGTGAAACTGCAAACGGCCTGTTATGGAAAAGAACTCGGTGACTCGGTGTAAGTATTGAAAAATTCCTCCGCAATCTCTATAATAAAATACCTTACACTCCTGATGGTCGAGGCCCACTAAAATGTATACTTTACGGTTGTATTTGCGTGTCGAAGCATTTGTGTGGTCCCAGAACAGCGCCCACGCGTGGACTTTGTAGCTATAGCAAGTTATTTAGGTAGGTACAGGCCTATAGTTCTGTACCCTGATTATTTGTTTTCAGTATCAAGTAGCTACCTACTGGATGATATAATATAACTTTTTAGGCTACTACTACTTCAAACTATGCTGTGATCAACCACGCAATAGGATATCTAGCTCATCAACCAACAGCTCATATACCTATGTCGCACCCGAGGGAAATTTAGCTCAGTGATATAAAAATACATTTCATATCATTTAGAGGTTAAATTGTAGGGACTTAAACGAACAGTACATTTTTAACACGTTTATCTTAACTCACTTTCTTGACAAATACGTAAGTTAACAAATAAATAAAATAAATTATTATAAATGTAAAACCGCTCGCGTTGATGTCTTTTATATGAACAGTTATAGGTTTTAGTTTTAAGTTGAGTAAATTTTGTTGGTTCGGATGTTATTATAAATAAGTTTGCCACATTTTTTTCTAATAGTACTTGGTATTGCTAGCAAGAAATTGAGCTGATATATCACCACAGACAGGCATTCTGTGTAACTTTGCTGACAATAAAAAAGATAGAAACCACGAATTTGATCCGACGATGATGGAGCCGTGCACAAGGTGCCCAAAGGTTGCTAGGCTACAGGACATCCTCACTTCTGTTTCCCGCTGATTTTGGGCTCGTTGGATTTGTCTTCAAGTCACAAGTTCTATACTCTTATATTTTATGTGACCAAGGTCTGGTAATGCAGGACTCATACGGCAGGTTACCAAAGCCACTTCTCCCTCAACTGAATGAGATAACTTGGTTGTGTTTGATTTGTCATATTATATTAAAAAATCCTAACCTATGTAAAAGTAGAAATTCAAATATTAAACAAAGCTAGCCCAGCTGAATGACAAAAAAAGTCACTCCGACAGCATCGTACAAGTTTTAGCTTCTAAATATTTATCCTTTTTTACGAACAGGGCCCCGTTTCACGAAGCAACAATTTACTAGTAACAAGTTACAATTTGATATTCATTGCGTAGCCGATTCGCCAAAACTGGAAGCCCTTATCGTTTTACCTCATTGTCTACGCAATGTACATCAAATTGTACTTGTAATTTGTAACTTGTAGCTTCGTGAAACGGCCCCCCGCAAACATCTCTAGAGATGATCGTGGATAACATCCTTCTAAAGTTTTAAAAACATCCGACAGCGGAAAAGGCGGTGAACATGATATCATCCATCACTACAACGATATTCGCTTTCAGTACGACCATTGTTTTACTTTGCAGTTATTCTATCTTACCAAAACATTCCTTGCGTGGCGATGCTGACATGTCTGACTCATATAACTAAGTGATATTATATAATTAATATACCCTATACGTACCTTGTGAGATCCTCAAAGTATGAGTAAGTATCGATCGACGAAGTATGATTGAAAATAGAAAAATTATATTTACATGTAACACGCATTATGGAGATTGATTTGGTGAGTATAGCTAGCGACGGAACTTACTCTTCTACTATCATCATCATCATCTCGGCCAAAAGACGTCCACTGCTGAACATAGGCCTCCCCCATAGATTACAACATGAACGGTCCTGCGCTACTTGCATCCACCGGCGCGGCGCCCAGCAATCTTCACCAAGTCATTCATCTGTCCACCTTGTGAGAGCCCGTCCAACATTACGCCTTTCGGTCCTCGGTCGCCATTCGAGAACCTTTCTTCCCCAGCGGTTATAGATTCGTCGAGCTATATGGCCTGCCCATTGCCACTTCAATTTGCTTATGTCGATAACATTGGTCTTTCTACGTATCTCCTCACTTCTGATTTGATCACGTATTCTTCTACGTACAGGTATCAATAAATGGAATTAGTCTCATGGACGTCGAACTAAGTCAATGTGAAAAAAGTGGATTCGAAATTGTTTAGTAATGAATGCCCGTCTTGGGATATAATAGTACCTCACAAGCCAACAATTATTTTTCATCCTACAGAATGTTAAAACACGCACTGAAAAACACACGGACCCTCGTCACAGAGTTACAGCCCCGACTATCCTCTCTTTGCAGACTATGGGAGCCTGAGTACTGAAAAATCGTAGCGCGCCAGAATGGCGCGTTTTTATGGAGTTGCAGTACCACTCCCTATAACTTTTCTGTGCCTTGGCCACAAATTTTAATATCCATGCAATAAACTCTACGGTCGCAAACATTCTGTGGGATGATAATTAAGATACTTACTACAAAATGATTCGAGCAAACAATAAAAGTATTTTATTAGTATTATGTTGACTGTGGGTGTCATATTGTTATGTAAATGCATGTCAGCAACCGAGGCGGAGTGGTGAAAGTGCAAAGTGTGCAGGCGCAGGGAGCATTCGCTCGCACGCACTTCATCTGAGATAAACAAGACGGTACAGTGGAAAGATCCGCCGTTACTCATCTCCTAAAATAGTATTTAGTTACAGATTTAAATAGTATGAAATCTTTCTAGGGGCTATCCAGTCCATAACACTGAACAGCTTTCCCCAAAGAGGATAACCAGGATAAGGGGTATCCTCCAGGGGTGCCATGGGTCCGGAACGAACCATACCTTCGTCCCATATACAAAACCGTGCGAAAGGTGCGAGATAAAAAAAACGTGGAAAAAGGAAATAGTCTGATCGTTTGTTTCATCTAATTAGTTGCGTACCTAAATGTCCTTGGGTGTGATAAGTGGTTCATTTTCATGAACAGAGTTTGAGACGTGACTTCGACATTCTCTATGGGACCGCATTACATACCAGCCGAGGTGGAAGCTCACTGTTGTTGGACATCTTTAAAAAGTATAATATTATTTTGCAAAAAATAATTTTTAATGTCCTGGATGTAAGGCATCTATAATATATTTGGTGTAAGTCTTATTGTTGTTGACTGTATGGCGGCGTTGTAGTGAGATCATTGTTTGCGCGGTGATATGTGAGCTTTGCAAAGATTCGAACCTTATCTCACCGTGATATACTGTCAGCCGTGTTACTCACTCAACAACATATTAAACAATTTAATATAATGAGCATATTATTAGGCGGTTCCTTTGTCGGCTATTTATTTGCTGATTCGATTTTAACCATAATTTAATTAGGTATATTAATTACATTCGTTCGTATTTTATCGCTAAACCTACACAAGCGACCGTATCCGGCGGCAGACCGTGTTATCATCAAATTTCGGTGTTACACACATAATAAATTCTTATCAGGCGATACATGCAATGTCCTAAAACGGTTAGGACCTAATAAAGCCTATAATCCAAGCCTAATAAACTAGATAATGAACGAAAAATACTTATTATTGTGAAAAAAGCGTGGGGTGCTTTGTACCATATTTAACCCACGCTTTTTTTCACAATAATACTAGTATTTTTCGTTCATTATTGTTTTCAGCTTATAGAATTATTTTTCACTTTGTAGTTTGAAGCGTGTTTTTTTTAAACTATATTTAAACGTCCTTCTTACCCAACGGCGCAGCTAATACAGTCGTTGAAACGTACTATATTAATTATGTGGTTGAAACCGAAATCGTTCGACCGCTACACTCGCATTGTGTAAGATTTTCCCGTTTGAATAAGACTTTTTCCCATAAAAAGTGTCCTATCCTATGTGTTAATCCAGGTTACAAACTATCTCCATTCCAAATTTCATCTCAATTTCAATTCGTTGAGTACTTTGGGCGTGAAGGCGGAACAAAATATCCAAACATCTATACGTGTTACAAAAAATACCAGAAAAAAAGAATATTTTTATCAAAGGCAATTAATTAAAATTTTCCCATCTCTAGTGATCAGCTGTGTCAAAGAATATTCGGACCAGATATGTAATTTTAAGTCAATGTGCCTATTTTTACCGCTATGGTTAAAAATGTTTACGTACTACTTGTACCACAACATTCACATTAGAACAATTAATTACAAAATAAAAAAACTACAATTAAATAAAAAAAGCTTTGTTAAATCATTGTTATGAAATAATAAATTAATGAAATAATGAACTAAATATTTCAAAATAATATTTATGTTTGTAAATACGTAAACAAGATAATTAAGGCAAAAAAGAAAATGTTTTCTAACATAAATTGATTTAAGTAGGTACATCTCTTTTTAAAATGTAGGCACAAATGGTGTACAAACACTTTTCCGTTCTGAGAATCGATAGTCTATATTTTAGGTGTCAAAATGACACTAGAGATGGGAAAATTTTGATTAAATGCCTGTGATGAAGAATATTCTTTTTTTTGGTATTTTTTGTAACACGTTGTATATATAAGAAACATCTAAATATATTTTCACATTAATTTATAATATTAGTGTGAGTGTGATTAGCTGTCCGCCCGCAACATCAACAAAGGTTTACCTAAGAGGATGTAAAGAGGTTAGGTTTACCTGCGAAGCGAACCTTTTTTTTTGCGTTAAAGTGAAGATAACTTGGCTTTTGGTGCTTTTGGGCGACGACGACCGACGACGACGTATCAAGGGCGCATTCCGAATCAGACTTTCAGCGCTGTCAGCAAAAAAAGTATCAGTTTTGACAGCTGACAGTAATTCGGAACGCGATTACGGATGCTTTAATCGATTTCAGCGCGTCTCGGAACGCGGGGCAAGATTGTGAAAACTGCATTCAATTCCGTGCTGTAGCTTCTTATGTTATGATTATGAGTGATGCGCTAACGAACGACAAATAAAACTTTTATAAATAAAAAGTTTTGACTTTTATTGCTCTTATTATAAAGTCTCTTCATATTAATTTTTCTCATATATCTTCTACTATGTTCAGTAATAGGTAATGATTAACAGCAAGTGTAATTTTAATTACGGTAACAATCCATCTTATTGTTTTTATACTGGCTCAAAAGGGCTCCGAACCCAGAGTCGTTAAATATTATTATAAAAAAAAATGTTTTTGTACATATGATATGTATGACACAACACTTTGCTTAGCAATGATAAGATTGGTGCGTGATAAGAAAGAATGGATAAGATTATGTATCGCTGATACTCTCAAATTCAAGCAAGGTCGTGATTGTGATTGTGAAAGCGCGGTTAGTATTAGTCTTGCTTGTTGCTCGTGCGTCCCCACCGAGGGGCTCGAGCTTACCTAAAATTAGCCACCAGCCACCCACGCTGACATCGGATGTAACTTGCACTTGTCTTGTCTAAAATAGCATGAATAAATATTTTTTTTCTTCTTGACCATAATCTGTGCAAAAATCAATGATATTACATCTCAGATTTATGACGCGCGTCGAGGGAGCGAAGCGATCGTCTTTTATATTTTCCTCTGAGGGTAAAACCTTCTTTTGCAAAAATCTTACATCATCGGCTCTATTAGCCCCCGCTGCATGACGACCGTCGATAAAATAAACCGCGCGATATATAAAGTATGCGCCAAAGTATCCAAGTTTAAATCGCGCGCGCGAAGATTTTTATGTCGTGCGGTTTATTTTATCTACGGTCATCATGCAGCGGGGGCTGCTGAAGCATATACCTACTCTTTGATCACATCAGAATGGTTCCAGCCAATATCTTCTAGCGGGTCGTGAGGTCGACAACCGACCTCACAAACCCTGGTGTCAGAGTTATGGACAGAAAGGCCTCTGACATGGCTCTGTAACAACCAAAGACCTTTTCTTTACCTCATTGGTATCAACTCCGTAGATAATAGTCGGATGGACGACGGGACTAACGGCTTAACATGCCTTTCGAAGCACGGAAACTTCCTACTTTTTAGACAACCAAACCAGGTGATTCAATGCCTGCAATGTTTTATTTAACCAATCTGAGGAAAGACTCAGAAATATATATTTTTGAAACCTCTGAAACCGCTTTACCGCTGAAAAGTTTATTTTATTTTTATAAACGACATTCTTGATCTGTAAAGTGTGTGGTGCTATGGTTGGGGTGGTGGTGGTCGCTGGGTGGCATGCATGGCCGGCCACAGACAGAATATACTTACATTATAATAGTACTTGGCGGCAACAAATCCTCTACACAAACTGGCAGGCAAGGACGTTGATGCGCGGGCGGGCGGGGAGAAAGCTCATCTTGTGACAACCAATCATAGCGCGGCGTTCAATGTGTGTATTCTGTACTGGAGCTACGTGTGTTCGAGCGCGAATGTGACATGAGCCAGTGTTGCCATAAAAAAACCACGCTCAGATCGAACGCACTATAGTTGGGTTAATATAGGGTGAGTTCTGACAGCTTCAATATTCTTCATACGACATCAACAACTTTTTTTTATAATATTCAGTTTAAAAACCATAATAGCTAAAAAATAAAAATATAGTAACTTCACCTTTTATTTTATCAACAATATGTAATTTTACTTAAGAAATAAATAAATAAACGAAATAATATTAAAAAGTTTTTAAATTTTTAATCTGTCAGTAACCCAACTATAACCAACCAAGTCTGTTACTGTGGTCTGTTAACATTTTAGTGTTGGATGGTAATGAACCAGTTGGTGAGTAATAGCTGGTTTACACAACGTGCGAGTCAGCCTGCCGAGTAGCTGCAGTGCAGTAATTCGCATCGTATGGACGTATTTTTCGAGTTATTCGTACGTGCGAGTTGGATAGTAGCTCACATGCGAGTCACTTAAACATTTTTAGTTTTAACTCGCATCTCGCCTGACAGCAGCTTGCTCATCGCAGCAGCAGTTATGATAGTGTTTTTAATAAAACTGGTATGAATTGGTGTCTGTATCTAATACATTTTTTAGATTTTTCATGAGCTGGTAACCAACAAACAGTAAAAGTAAAGAAGACCTACCAAAAATGAATCTTACTATTACAATACAAGTTACAATATCGATGCTTATTTAATAGCAGGCTCCGGGTAGGTACTATTCGTCCACTCATGTCATTATGTCCATAGTTGGATTTAGAAATAAGGTCCGTCGATCGGACAAAACTGAGTATGTGGAGAGGTTCAGGGGGCTTTAATGAATCCCGCTATATCGATTTTATCTGCCGGACGACCAGTTCATATTTCTAAAATAAATTCTACCCAGAAGACGGAACTGTGTCGGTTAGTTTAGGTCATTTAACAATCTTTTTTTTATTTTAGTAAAAATTGGGGATCGGATTATTTCTACCATATTTTATGATATGAATTATTTTTAAAATATAGATTAGTAGCAGGCGATTCGCGAAGAACAAAACAAAATCGGTTAAAAAACGAATTAATAGTGATCTTTTAGTTTCAACATGTCTATCTCTTTCAAAAACGATTTTTTTTGTATGATGATTATATGGCGTTACTAACAAATGACGTCACAAGTGGCTATGTGCCTCTCTGTCTAATCTTGAATTTCAAACCTTTATAACTCAGTCAATTTTAAAGATAGAGCAACAATTATTTTAGTGTTCGATAGCAGAAACTAAAAAGTTTTGATTTATAAAATAAAAAAAGTAGTTTTCGGATACCCTATTGGTTTAAAATAATCTAGTTGCCGAGTCGAAACAAAACTAAAAAAAAGAAAACTGACATTTATGTGTACAGATTGTTGGATTTAGGACTCAAGCAAAAATTTATGAGACAAGGCAGCATGCTCATTGACCATAGCCGGTTCGAAAAAACGAACAAACTTGAAAAAATTGTGAGATTTTCATTATTTATTTTTGAAGTATTAACTTGTCTTCCGGCAGATAAAATTTATATAGCAAGGCCCCTGAACCTCCTCACTTACTCGGTTTCGTCCGATCTAAGAAAGTCATTTCAAAACGATAACCCTTAACTTAACTCAGTACCATCAATCTAACACACAAAAAGCTCACACAACTCCCTACATATTTTTATTGTATGACGTATTGACGTGTGACGACTAACTAAGGTAAATTTTAGTTTCGGTCTGGCAATCAGATTCTCACCGCGAAAGCCTGTTTGCTTGCTCGCTCACTCGCTGCTCGCTCGCTTCTAACACGCACACGCGTGCTTGTAGTCGTTGATTTGTTGAGTCCAGCTTCAACTTATTCAACTTTTTGTTGTATTTTTTTTTCCTTGGCTCCTCCGGCCACTTGCCAGCGTACTTGCTTTCGTCTACCTGTTGTCTTATTATTGGACAAGCAAACATTTTATTTTTCCTGTGATACATAAACACATAATTATCATTTCGAAAACAAGACGTGAAGTGAAACTCTCAGTTGTGTTAGTGTTGTTCGAATGCCAATAACCTCGTTTTGTGTCAACAAATAATATAAACAGTGATCGGGAGCACTGTCGGGGTTCACGGGACTCGGTAATGTTATGAACCGCGCGAGAAGAGAATGGGCCACAGCCACGGACGAAACTTGATTTTCTCGACAACTTCACCCACATACGTTCATGGTAAGTTGAAAAGTACCTACTTATTGTTTCGTAACATGAAGTTTTTTGCATCGGTGTTAGCGGTCGCGTTTTGAGGAGATTTGCGTGGTTTGTTCCGAGATTGAAGGTTCCGAAGACGGTGAGCATGTTGCCAAGCGGCGCGCGCGCAGGTGGGCAGACTTGCGAAACATAGATATTATGTTTATGGTGAACTGAGCCCACACAAATTTATCAAAATGCCTTCAACCAGCTACACCCAAGAATCCAGCTGTTTAAATATCAAGGTGCCTGAGTTAGTGAGTGGATAGATAGTGTAAAATTACATGAAAATTTTGCAAAATCTTGTTCTGAGGTAGGGTACTTTATAAAAACCAATTTCTGAATTATTGTAAGAAAATTATAATGTATTATTTTAGCTCAGATTCTGCTATGATTCTACTGCATGAACACCGAAGCAACATCTTTTTAGTCTGTTCCATAGGATTCAAATAAAAAAAAAAAACTTAAACATAAAAATTTAACCTAACCTACCCACTGTTGATTTTTATCAGAAGTTGTATCACAATAAAAATCTATTTTAGAATTACTAATAAGTAATGTGTTTGATACATTGATAAGGTTTATTGGTCAGAGGGTCGCCTTCAGGGCTATTTACACCACCATCAAAATGCATAGGTAAGGTACATACATAGGTACATTAATTTTTATTTAAAAAAGTAAAAAGGGAAGCATAGTAATTTGTTTGTGCATTTCGTCAATACCTATTTTAAATTAAAATGGTGTTTAGTTGACAAGCTATTAGTGTCTAGTCTAGATGCTGAAATAAGCTTCTGTAACAAACAAACATACATAATAATATAAACTATGCATATGCAAATAATTATAGTACTAAAATGGATTTGCTGCAAATAATACAACTTACTCGAATAATTCCCATAATTTTTAAATACAAGTGAAGCTAATAAATAAAACTGTGTTAAAAATGGATATAAATTTTTATTTTTAGGGTTTGGGACCTTTAAAGGAAAAAAGAACCCTTAGAGTATCACTTTGTTGTTGGTCTGTCTGTCTGTCATAACTATTTTCTCATACATGTAATTTTTACCAAAGCCTATGGTTTCTTAGTGCTCTAGAAAGTCAACACAACCAAAAGATGCAGCCATTTAAAGTCGCATTTTCATACATATTTCAATACTCACTAAACCTATAAGGCACTTCCTGTTGACCTAGAATCATGAAAGGCAAAAAGCAAGCTCTTATAGTGTAGGTATTAAGTAAAGGAAAAAAATCTGAAAGGCAGAAAATAGTGTTTTCATTACTCATACCCTGATAGTGATTCGGAAGTTGCCTGAGGAGCGGACTGAAGGTAATGCTTTTCAGCCCGGAGGGAGAATCACTTTCAACTGACAGCTGTCATTCATTCATTCATTTTCATTCAATCTGGCAAATCATTTAAAAAAAAACTGGTTCTAATTTCACATTTCTATTGAACTATGTTCCATCTTTCTATACAGCCACTCAATTACAGCGCAATGTTAAATTGAAATTACATAAAGTTAAGTATTAATTAAAGAATATATATTTGTTAAATGACTTTATTATAATTAACTTTCAACTATTTCTTTAAAATAAAATAGATTTGGGCAAAATATTTAACATTTTTCAATGATGGAAATTAAAAATAATGGCTCAAAAGCTGGCCAGCATGGCCACAGCAAAAAATAAAAAATAGGCGGGAAAGTAGTAGGGTTTTGTTCACAATGAGTTCATCTGATTCAGATATGGAAGTCACTCATTTTTTATTTAGCTGATCCGTGTTTTTATTGTTACTTTCCTTGTATTCGTAATGAAAAGCCTCTTATTTAGTGCCTCGGAACTATTAGGGCCATCGCTACGCTCAGACCCCAAACCCCGTCTCGGCGCTAAATAAGTTACTTTCACCCCTCGTATAACAATGTACTATTTTACACATTTTTTTTATTGTATAGTGTTAAATATTAATGAGAAATTACTTAACATGTTTCCTTAGTAAGGTACGCAACCCTCAATGCGCCAGTAAAACTCGCACTTGGCCGGTTTTTTTTTTGGAATGAAAACAATGGCCCAGCGCTTCAACGCCTGTGTTGCAATTCAGATGAGGCCAAACTAATGATTAGATGAAGCACACTGATTGCCAACAATCATGTTTATGAGAAAGTATAGTCTGCCACAATTATATCAACATTGATGTGATGATAGTGACTTGTTTCAACACCACCACATTTAGGTCACTTAATATCAATTGCTTGAATAGAGGACATTTTTTTATTAATATGTAACGTCGCTGGTTTCATTATCTGTGCCTATATCTCATATCATACGACAGGTACTATTTTGATAAAAATATTAACTAAATGCCTGCACCAAACACTAACTGCACTAGTGCTACCAATTGAAATAAATCATTTACTCATTGTCAGTGACTTCGATCGAAATTATTATGTGTTTAACGACAATAGAAGGGTTATAAATATATTTTAGTTGTTGTTTTATACCAACACATAATCACAGAAGAAATAATAGTACATAATCAATAAGTTATGTAAGCCGTAACTGCCAAAAGTGACCACTTTTATAGCTGTTCTTTTTTTAAACTTTATCGTTGGTTTCTATTTTTGTAGGCGTAGGTATGTACCTATTATATTGAACCTCGGCCTTTTTCCTCCGAGTATTGAACATTATTAGCTCGCTTAGATGTTGTTTTCAGAGTTTCAGATTAGCATTAATATAAAACTGTATTTAACTGTATGCAGGAAATATTAAAAGTAATTGTAGGCAGAGAGATAAACATCGCAAACAACGCATGTTTCTACTTTTGCATGTAATAAGTAAATTGCACTTGTTTTTGAATGGCTTTTACTTTCATATTAACGAGTTTTGTAACGCTATTTTATTAGATAGATAAGTGGAAGGAGTAGAAATAAGTGAGTACCAGGGTAGGTTAGATAATAATTTGATTTGGTTTTAATGTTTAGTACAAATTCTTAAACCTTTATAAAAATGAGTAAGACATTTTTTAGCTGTCTAAATACATAGATGTTTCACGCTTATATACCCAGGTTAAGATACTTGGCCACTTGGTACTGTTTGCGTAGTGGTCCAGTGGCTAGGGTCGCTGCCTCCCGTCCGGGAGTCGCGGATCAATCCCCACCATGTACCAATGTATTTTCGAATTCATAATTACGTATAGTCGACGCTTTTACGGTGAAGGAAAACATCGTGACGAAACCTGCACACTCCTGCGAAGAAATTCGAAAGTTGTGTGTGAAGTCGACTAACTCGCAGTGGGCCAGCGTGGTCGACTAAGCCCTGATCGCCCTAATTCAGGAAGTTCGAGCCCCTCGGTGAGGTCGTATATGAGCTTTTGATGATGATAGACTCGTACAACAATTTCTGCCGAACTAATCCCATCCCGCTCCTTACAGTACTTACGGGAATAGTCGTTACATGTCCCTTTTCAGAGGTCTTTACCGGTTTAATAACAGGGTTTGCGAGGTCGGTGGTTGCGGTACAACTCACGCTTCGTAATACAAGAAGACTCAGACTATAAAACTAAGCTATAAAAAGACAAGCTAAAAATAGCAAGGAACAAACATGGTTCAATTAGCTTAAAAAAAAAACAACTTATTGTGCCTTTAGATTGTGTCGCTTTTCTCTTTACTGTGTGAGTACAAAAGATGGAACAAAAGATGATCGCTTCGCTCCCTAGGCGACGTGCGTCAGAAATTTTAGTTATAAAGTCAATAACTGACCTCAAAAACCCTGGAGTCAGTGTTGTAGAGCTGCCAGAGATCACTGACGTGGCTCATGTAACGACTATCAGTAGAAGAGTAAGTAAAAGTAAAAAAAACATTACATACGTTTCTTGTCATAATTAATAGCGTAGTTTATTTTATTACAAGTTTGAACACCGATATGTATAAATAAGCGCGCTTAATAGTCTACATAACTATACTATTATGATTTGGAATTTATAACACGTTTATCGTCTTATAAAACATTACATCCCATCGTAAAAGATAAAGAAGCATTTATTTGAATATGTCGGGAGTAATTGGCGAGTTCTATTTCTTAGTTTTATTACGGCTGCGTTCCCAGTAATAGTTCTCACGGTAGTTATTATACATATTAAAAGATGCGTTTAGTATCCCGGTTTCCTTGCGTTTTTACGCCGGTTGCGTGTGCAACCCCGACTGAACCAGTCTCGGGGTTTACTGTGTACGACTAATTGAAGATATGTGAAGATTTTATAGACAGCGTCTCACATGAATTGTCGTTCGAAACTTAGAATTACTTTATTAGGGCCCTTAGGGCATGCACCTGACATGCACGCAAATCGTACCGCCGCCGCCGCCGCCCGACGATGCTGGCGGCGGTATTGTCGATTGTTATCTCTTACAAGCGTGCGTCGATTTCGGGTATAGCGCTGATAGAGACAGCAGCTGTAACGTCAACACGATGATCTTCCTACCAAATTTCATTGAACGCAATCGTTTCAAGAGTAATTATGCTGCAGAAATAATTATTGCGACGTATCGGGTTCGGTTTAAGGTTTTTGATAAGATGTTTAAGATGTGTTTATTCGTTCAAGTTATTTTTATTTCGCTAATAAGTTATTATGAGGGTAGACATAATGCAGCAGTCACCTTAACTCAACGTGGATCGGGAGCTCGTAACGTATCTGGAGTTACTCAAATCATTGGGTTCAACGTAACAGACGCAGCCTATTCCGAGAAACAGTGGCATGCTTGTTTATGTCGGGCATACTGCACACACTGGTAACCTGTGAGGGGCCATTGTTATTGCTTTCCCTGCTAACCGATGTTTCTCTTTGTACGCCTTGTTTTCAGCAATACGAGTTGTGTTCGCGTTCGGAGCGGCGGACATGCGCGTAGGCACGTAGGACTCGGCATGCAACTTGTGTTTATCTTTCGTGGCAATCGGTACACTTGAAGCGTAAACCGTTATCGCGTAACGCATCTGTTTTTGACTGTACCTATCACTTAACTTGATAACCTGCCAATGATGTCCTTGCCGTGAGTGGAGTGGAGAGATTGTGTTCGTTAAAAAGAATCAATTAAATTATAGAAATGAGTTTGTTTCGTTGTTAAACATAATTTCGTATTCAAAATGTGTTTCTAGGTTTGTATTTTTGAGATATTTCAATATTTATGTTTATTTAATCAAAGAAGTAATGTATTGCAAGAGGTATTTTACTTAGATGGTATCATTGCTGACTGTATATTATCAGAGACTTGTACTTATTACTCGTAATTACTCGTGAGTGTGACATATTATTATCAGTTAAGAGTTTACTACTTAAGCGGGTGGGCAAACGAACGAGGCCGTATCAATCCAGGGCAATCTGAGTGATACTTATTATCAGCTGTAAACGTTTTAAAATTGTTTGCTGATGGAACAAAATATTGGTCTAACCGACAGGTGCCTACTTAGAGATAGTTCGGCTGTAAAGTCGTGTTCTCTTAAAATTTACTGCAAGCAACCTGAAGTTAGCGTAGTATTATGTTATACAGAGTGGAATTAACGAACCGTATCTGGAAGGAAGGAGAGTACTCTAAATATTGAAGATACCCGTAGCAAACTATACCCAAAAGAAACATTCTTTTATTTTAGAGGACAATTGCTTTTAGAGTTTTTTTTAAGAACTAAAATGTACCATCGCCCCATTCTTATTTTTCTAGTCTTCCTCAAATTTTAGTATTGTTTACAGGCAAAATTAGACTTGATAGAGAAGCGTTGACACTGTTTAGGAGCTGCCTCTCACTGCCTAAATTGGTGTACCTGATGAGGACTTCACCGACTTGGTTGTTCCCGAATGAGATTTCTGCATTGGATGAAGATTTCAGGAACACACTCCTTAATGTGCACCTCAATGACACTCAGTGGTCGCAGGCGTCTTTGCCAGTGCGCCATGGTGGTTTGGGCATGAGAAGCACGAGGGACGTGAGTGTCCCGGCTTTTCTGGCTTCATCCCATGGGGTGGTTGATCTGGTCACTAACAGGTGACATGATCAGTCTCCCCTTGCCTGGTATCGTTTGTGTCTGGCGGTGTCTCCACGTCCCAATAAACCATCTGTGCAGCGACAATGGGACGATCCTGTGTGCAAGTGCATCTTCGCAGACCTCCGGCCGACCGGGGGCGGCTTGTGGTGCTGATGTCGCGCGTCTGAAGGCAGCGTCTTGCCCTAAGTCTGGTGGCTTAATGCTCTCCCCTCATCTCATTTGTTTGACAATCTTTGATTCGATTTTTATTTTATTTTTGACATGTGAACATTATTACTTGATTAAGTTGATTACATATGATTTGCTTAGACTTTTATTTGAAATTTTAGTTATTTTTTTTTTTGTAATTTTAGTTATTTTAATTTCCGGGTCGCGTATGTCTGTTTTTAAATCTGTAAATGAAGTTATACAAAAACTAAGAAATGTTTCATAAAGTTTCATTTGAGTTCATATCTTCAATATTGTACTTTCCCTTCAAGTTCATTCACTCCACCCGATGTAATTTCTCGTGCAGTCTGCAAAGATATCATCGATAATAGTTTTGTTCCTTGTGCGTTTCCATCTTGAATAAGAAGCCTAGCTAACTACGGGCCTAGTTGCGACGGAAATTGTGCATTCAAACGGCGGATGTTACTAATGTGAAATTGTCCGGCCAATGAGAGGCGTACGCGCAGGTTCCGGCAGCAGGCGGCGCAAGAAAGTCCCTGTTGGCGGCCAGCTGAACTTAGAGCCGGGTCATTTATTAAATAAATAAATATGTGGGGACATCTCACACAATCGGTATTAGAGTTTGCCCTGGGCAGGATTCGAACCCGTGACCCTGTGCTTATAAAGCGGGCAGGCGTACTACCAACTAGGCTAAGGGTTAATTGTTGGATAACATATAAAATAAAATTGTTAATTTGTTGCATGCAGCATGTTAAATAAAAGCCTGTGTCAGAATGCCTCGCTCTTACAATAGCACTGTCCTTTCTAGCCAACTGAATATTTTATTAGAATCTGATTATAAGACTTTTTTATCCTTCTTATCGTGTGGGATGTAAGGTCGCCGACCGACCTTACAAACCCAGTTCAGAGAGTGGTGTCAGAGTTCTAGATAAGAGCCGGGGCCAATGGCTTCAAGCGCTTTTTGAAGCTCGGAAAATGGTACTGTTAAAATCCATTAAATGTCAATAACTGTAAAAAACAACTTTTATCAGTTAAACGATTGATTTATAAGTGCCCAATAAATATTTGTTTATTTATTTGGAAAGCTGTTTACTTAAGCCAACCACACCCATGTTATCTATCACTATCACTGCGGTCTTGCCAATCCCCGTCCACATGTAAGCGCAGTAGCCGGCTCATATCAAATAAAATGTGTATCTTAGATAAGGAGGTAATGAGCACTTGAAAAGTAGGTCTAAATCGAAACTATCGACTTACACACTTGAAGATAATTATAAATGTACCGATAGTAGGCTCTTGTTAGGCAATGGAAGATTTATTCCAGCCTGTGGTATGTGTCGTCAGTAGCCGCCTACTACCCTACCCATGCAAAAGATGAAACTCTATTGTATTCTTACATATCTTTAATGTTTTTATTATACATGAGGTAATCTTGGTATGCACGCTGATTCAATGTTAGTGTAAAATAATGTTATGCTTGACTATAAATTACATACAAATTGTTATGTGTTGTTACCACAACATGCTCGTAGCTTGCCACTGCCACAGACACTTGCGTGCGACGCAGCGTTCAAAGTCAAACCATCTTTTTATTATTTATATTATTATCTTTTCGGTAAGCCGTGTGGTGACGGCAGAGTAGAATACATTTGTCACCAACCCCTACTCTTTCCGTGGGTGTCGTAAGAGGCGACTTAGGGACTACACATTGAACAGGGAATGGGCAGCAGCGCTCTCTGATACAGTAACATTTTAATCTGCGATCTCCAACTCGCCTGCCATAGTTCAGCAGTGTACTGTAACGGGCCGTTGATGTTAATCTTTTCGACTTTGATTTTTAGTGAACCCGACAACTTTTAATTGGATGTTTATTTGCAAAACTTATTCGTACCATTGTTAGATATTTTCGTTTTATATTTGCCATGCAATGTACAGTGAATTGAACCATTTTAGAATGTTGTTGACTTGTAAGAGCTCCAATGCTTATTAAAATCGTGTTGAGATGTCAATAATCGCTCTTAAATGAGCGGTTTTGTATTGGCATAACAGATAACCGAGGTGGATTAGTCTGTGGCTCAGGTCGTGGCCTAAGGCCTGTACCCTTGGACCTGATTCCCCAAATTTGTTTCCTTGAATTGATACAAGTCAGGAAAATATAAAGTTATGTTAGCCTAATATTTTATTCTAGTTCTCGGTATTAGTGAAATCTTGATTTATTGGTTGGCTCTCCACGAAGCCGACGGCCAGACCGTTTTTTTTTCTGGTTTTACAAAAACGCCAGTCTATTCAAGTTCGGATCTGTGGTTTGTACTCGAGTTTTTTATGGTATTTCTTTTCTTTGACCATCAGAAAGTGAAGTTCGATGACACAACTAAACTACCAACTATCCATAGCTAGACATTTGTCTCTCGGAGTCTATGTAGTACCTTTACATGCACTCTTAACAAATTTAATCTATTTGGTTTATTAATTCGGTTTGGTTAATCTATTCGTAGGTTCTGTAACTGTTTCCATATTCCGTTTTTTTAATGGAATAAAACTAATATTTCAACATTAAATGTTATTGTTATAAAATGATTTCAACAGTAACAAAGTATAAATTTTTTTTTACAATACATAGTTCATTTGATATATTTTTTTCCTTCGGTGTACTATATAAGGGCAACTGTATTTTAGGACAAGGAAAATAAAAAAAACCTTTTATTCTAAAATTATTAATTTACCAAGTGAATTGAGATTTAATATTTATATTTTGAGGTCAGATATTTTTTATTATTTCTGCTACTCCTTTATTTCATCTGCCCAACGTTCCATTGATTTTTCTTATATTTTCTTCCTTGTTGTTCTTTCAACTGAGACACTTCTAAGCCAATTTCCTATCCACCCTTGCTTATTGTACGTAGTTGCAAAGTTTACCGCTAGTGTATAGAAGTCAATCTCCGCTGACAACCGCAAGACAATAATGCAAGTGCAGTTGGTGATAGTACATGCGTATTGCGAGCAGCCAAGTTACGACAGTTGCGGTAACTCGCTTAATAGACTCGCATACCATTTGCGTTGATGTGTGACAGCTAACCGCGGACATCCATTCAGACAAGTGTCTACAACGTTCAACAGAATATCTTCTACAAACTACTGGTTCTCTGCGTCAAAGTTATTTCTACTTTAATTTAATGTCGTATTGAAGTTCACGAATGACGGGTAATAACAATTTTACGTGTCTTTCTTTGTGGTAACTTTATATTTATTAGTCTGTAGAATATTGGACAGTTCTAAATTAAACAACGTGCAGCGTACACGTGCGATTAAAGGTGAAGGAGCATTTATTCAGAACACAGATAATGACGTATCCAAAATCTATATGATGCCGTTTAAGCGTGATTGAGTCTAAATATCTATAAAATGTTTGTAATTATAATGCTAGTAGGTTATAGAGTACCCAATGAATTATAGTTTGTTTTCAGTGTGACGTGCTGCCGCAATGAGCACTATGTATCTGGTCGCAGCGTTGGTCCTACTGGGCGCCGTCTGCAGGGGCGACTTGCCCGAAGACGACTACAGGATAATCACCAGAGCAGGTAGGTGGACATGATGATGATGATCGACTCCTAGACATGATACATCTCACTTGTACCTTAACCTCGAATATAAGTGGAAGTTGTCCCTCACATTTCCAAGCAATTAAAAAATGGGGGACAACTACGTGGAGGACAACGGGAATAACCGGTGGAAGAGGCGTAGGGCAGGTGCTCAGTAACATGATGTATGTTAGGAGAAGCCCATGTTCAGCAGTGGCTGCCACAGGCTGATTATGATGATGATGACGATGTATTTTGTTCTTCTAAGTATGAGGACGGCACGATGTCATGAACTAGATGGAATAAGGAATTGAAGGAGTCCCCTTCTTTATCACTGTACAATCCCTCGCGAAGTCAAAAGCCCACTCACCGATAGGTCTGCAGCTCAGCCTTGTGCGGATCCACGGCAGCACATCATCAATAGCGATAGCTTCTGGCAATGGTTTATCTGATGTAATAAGTTGGTCCGTGCTTTAGAAAGTACGCTAAGCCGTTGTTCCCGTGTATTATCTAGGAAATAACCGTTACACGTGTTATGTTAGACATTGCTCATTAACTCTTGACATCAGAATTATGAGGTCGTTCTTTAAAATCCACATCATGAGAAGTAAAGATCGTTTAGTTCTTGTTCTAAGCAAGCCGAAGTTTTATGGTGCCTTCCTTTAGAGCAAAAAGCACATTACAGACACTTTTGTTTATAGAATTTATTATCGTTTAAACATAAGATGTTCTAGGACCATAAGATTATGACCGTATACAGCGCATTATAATTATTTGTGTAGATGAGGTAATTGAGTGTAGTCAGTACCTATATTATAGAGCTAAACATTACTAGGAACCTGCCATTAAATGTGTTGTAGTATTTAATATTTACCTAAAACCGCGACGTTTACGGAGCTTTGTAACCCCACAACCCTAATGTAAAATAAAACTATGTCTAACAACGTGTGTCTGTTGAATGGCATAGAAAAAATCGAAATAAGGCTGAATAAAAATCATGGCGCGGAGCCGAAAATTTTATGTTTCCTAAAAAGCGAATTATTTATATGTGGCTGAGAGCAGACGATGCCAACGAACGAGCAATAGCTATCCCTGTGCATGGGAACTCCGAATACAAGGTTTAAAACCGTATTTGGACATTTTTCACTTCCGTTATACGTTCTTGTATTGAACTTTTTCGAATAACTCAAAAACTAAAAGAGATAGCGCCAAACTAAGAGCATATGTGTGATGCCGAGACCGACTTACATCTATATTGTGAGTTTCAGCAAAATTGGGGAACTTTGTTGGAAAATCCGTGTTGACCCTACGCGTACCGTCGATGCGACTCTCGAATATATGTATGGGGAAGGCAGCCGTCGGCCAGTGATGGTCGGAGGCGACAAGTATTAATGATAAAAATCATAATATGTTAAAGTTTGGATATTGACTGAAAAGTTCAATATAGGTTTGGAAAATATGAAAATATTTGCTATAACCAAAGTTACAGGCGCTGCTAAAAACTTCCCCTGTTCGTCTCTTACGCCGCCTAGCTTGAGACGACGGCATCCTGAGAGGCAAAGGGGCCACCCTTAAACCTTTATTGACTAATCCAAACTAACCAGTGTGGTCTGCACATCCTGGTAGAATATATTATGGTGGCTGAGTGGATGATGCTAGATAGCAGATACAGACGCCGGCTGGAGCCTATACCTCTAGAGTTACTTAACAGAGGACAAGCATACGTAGACCATCGGCCGCAACGCATTATGGATCTGGAACCTCTCACGAATCCGCGTTGTCTCCAATGCCGCTGTCCTAATAAGAACCACCTCACGTGTCGCCCAAGCACGCAGAATGGGGAGAGGAAATGGCAAAGGCCCATCCGCAATGTATTCTAACTATTAACGAGGGCCATGACTAGGGAAGAGGATTCGCGACCCTTTACCCCGGACATGGGCACTCAAAACCATGTCTGACGCTTGAAGATGTGGTATACCCGTCATTAGCTGATGTTGACACTGCATGCCCAGCTCTGAACCGCTGATTGATCGAGACACGTAGAGCAACTTGAATACATCTTCGCCGATGGGACTTGTCCACATCTGTGCGCTGTGGATCTCAAGATGCTTAGTATCGATGAAGGTCTTTCAAGTATTACCCCCGGTAGTGGCATCGGCAAAGGCTAATGACTCCTCTGAGACGCAAGTCTGCGGAGCGACTTTCTGTGAAGTTTTCTGCTCTGGACGTGAAGCTGCTCGAGTTATGCTCTAATTAATGTATAATCACAAAGCAGAATAAGACCCGAATATCGTAAAGCGATATCAGTGCATATGATTGTAAATGCATCTGCTAAATGGGCTTTGGTGAATGAATCTATGACCACATGCTGCTGTGGCTTAGATCACGCTAGACAAGGGATAGTTATGCAAGCCCAAAAGAGTAGTGTCCCCAAAAGGACCGGGTGCATATAGCACCGTTCCCTTCAGAGAAATATTGTTGCACTCAGCGAAGGGAACATGGAGCATACTCGAACCAGTGGATCAGTTCGGCAGGAGATGAGCAGAGAGTTGGGAGTTATTTAATATGTTTAAATAAGTATTTAAATGTATATATAAGGGGTTATATTCCCTTCACTCCCATCGAACGCAATACGTCGGACACTTCGGTGGAAGACCAGGATTAGCCTCCTAAAAGGTTACCACAGCGGCTCAGCCGTATCGGGAACGCTACGGCTAGTATCGATTGGACGTAGTCCACTAGCTTCGGCTTACCACGAGAAGCTTATGCTTTCAACGAAGAGACTTTGGTCTCCAACCAACGCTTAAGGCGCACCGGTCGGACCAGAGTCCGCTGTAGACAATCCTTCGGGATTGTCTATTTTTTTAACCTTTTCCTACACCTCTGTGGTGAGGGGAGGTCAGGAGCGTTCTGGAGGACAGAATGGGCAGTGTCTCACAGAGAGCGCGTTGGCGGGGCGTTTATTCTCGCTCGCCTCGTAAATGCTTTAACAGTTGGTTTGCTGTAAAGGTGTGAGCGTATCGGGTCTTTGCTTCTGAGCTGTTGTCTTGCTCGGGATCTGGGGTCTAGCAATCAACTAGCTGAAGGAACTAAAACTAGTTCCTTCGTCAGGGCTGGATCTTGCTGGATCTTGCTGGATCTCTTGTGGGATGGTAGTAAGGAAGACACAGAGAGATTATGTAACTGTATTTTTCAATACGGTTGACATAGCTTAAGGAGAAGGTTGCCCAGGGCGAGGGCAAGGATGGCCGTCTCCGAGCAGTATCATTAGAGAGACTTGGAGCACGGCTATTCTGTTGAGGAAGAGAGACTCAACGAAAGTTCTTATGAGAACTAGAAGCTCATAATGAGCTAGAGCTTCCAAGGAAGCTCAGGTCAATAAAAGACCAAAACCAGGGGCGATACGCTATGTGGGAAATACATTGTTCATTCAATGATATTTCCTACTTTTTATAACTTCCCTGATGATCGAGCAGGGAGGAATTGATAGCTAGGAATTACATAGATGTTGTACAGAGACACTTTGTTTAATTTCGTAGTTAGAATGCCCAAGAAAAACGAGCTCACTGTAATCTTCTAAAAGAGCTTGGGTTACTCACACAAAGTAGTACGATTCCGCTACTAGATGATCATTGGCCAATTTTAATTATTATAGAGATCAAGTGTGCAGTTACAATTTGGTGCCTAGAAACCAGGATTTTAGGACCGTAACAAGAACAGTGGCCTTAAGCCACAATTTGTTGCTAGTGAAATGGAAAGAAGATTACAGTGTGGTTGTTGAAAATACCCGTAGAGATTTGTAGAACAAATTGGATTGTAGTAGAAAAATACTTATGTGCGTTTCTTTTGTTACAGAGTCTTGGCTGCAACAGAAATAAAGAATAATTAAACAGTGCATATAAACAATATTGACAAAGTCAAAAAAAAAGTGTTAAAAGAACAATTAAGTGAATAGGACTTGGTGCATGACAATGGGCAGTAGATCCGATTATGAGGAGTGCCGCGAGGAGAGGGAAGAAGAGAGAATGCAAGAACCTCCTCGCAAGAAGGCCAAAAAGGCCAATAAACAAAAGAGAAAGGAGAGAATGGTGGTTGAGCCAACGGAGGACGTTGGCTCTAACAGTAGGGAGTTTATGCTCTTGTACAAACTCATGACAAAGACAACTAGAACTCTCACAGATAAGATAGAGGAGTTAGAGAAGGAAATGTCGCGAACAGCGACAGCGCACAAGGCGCTTGAGGTGGAAGTTCAGAAAGGAACGGGGGGTGAGGCCAGTAGTGGCACCCTATCTCCATTAGGGAACAAGAAGGAAGAAAAGAAAATTGTCTATAGCATTACCAATCTCAATTCTGAGAAACCAAAGTTCTCAGGAATTGGTAACAAAGACAAGTACGGGAAAATAGTGCACCCGGTTACATTCCTAGAAGATCTGACCGCGTATTTGCGGAAGATTCCTGCCCAAGGAAGAGAACTAGATATAGTTCAGGAATGTCTGATGGACCAAGCGAGGGATTGGTCGCGTATATACATGAGTCGTTGGCATTCTTTTGATGATTTTAAATCAGATTTTTTGGACACATATTGGAGTGAAGTGGAACAGAACAGAGTCCGTAGAGACATAGTCTCCAATAAGTGGGATAAAGGGAAATATCCCACGATGTTAAGTCATTTCCTAGGCTTAGCAGGCCAGGTAAACTTATTGACGTTTACAATCCCCGAAAGACAGTTGGTGGCTGACATAATGCGCCACTATCCCAAAGAAGTGCAACAACTATGGGCGCTGTCCAGAGAGGACTCTATACTGGCAGCGTCAGAATTTCTAAGGAACATGGATATGATCAATCAGTCAGAAGGGGAATCAGCCAAAATAGTGAGTCAGTCGATGAACTCCCATCCGGGAGGGAGACAGGACCCTAAACAATACAAGAGGAGATTCGAGAACTGGATTCGACCGAGAGGAGGGGCGCCACGCGACCGAGGCGAAGTGCAAGCAACGAAACCATTCGTCGCGACCAGTTCAGCAGCAGTCGTGGAGGTGGAGACTCCGAAGGGGAAGCCCAGTTTAAACTAGAAAGTACTATTTGTCCAACCCCCGGGCAGGTAGTCAATGTTATCAGAGACGGGGGGCTGACCGATTTGGACTCGACTTCGGTCGGTTATAAAATCATGTCAAAACAAGGTTGGAAGACAGGCCAACCTTTAGGAAAAACCTTTAAAGGAATCTTAAAACCGATCATAGCACGAGGCCAGAGAGGGAGGGCCGGAATCGGATATCATACTGGCGAAGATGAAATTATATCAGAGCTGATTACAGCCCGATTTGATTTGCTATCAATGGAAAAGGTCGTGGAAGCACATGCCACAACAATGACCAGTACGGTCTTTAATGATGACCAAAGAAATAAAGAACTTATGGAAGGGCTGCGGCCTGATATAATTGTGATCTGTGAAGGACTTAGAATCATGGCTTTGTTAGATACGGGGTCAGAGATTACATGCATCTCAGAGGACTTATATGTGGAATTAAAATCGAAAAATGAGAAAGTCCCCGTGGTACCAGTCAAAGGGTTCCAAGTAAAGGGGGCTGTCGGTCAAAGATCGTCAAAAATAACTATACAGGTTCATCTTAAAGTTGAACTGACGAAGGGGTTTGACATGGAAATACCCTTTTTAGTGGTGCCAGGTCTTACAAGACCCATGATTCTGGGTTTTGATTTTATGTGCCAATATCAAATCCGAATCTTATTAGATAAAGCCGTTGGAATGTATGTCAGACGTGGCGTGGAGCCAGTATTTGTACCGTTTGCACATTATAAAGAGAGTCTAGAAACGAAAAAGCTAAATTCATTAAATTCTAATTCGATTAAAGGTGATTGTTTTGAAAGCGCGAATTTGGACCGAACTGAGATCAAAACTGGAGCAGACATAGGGTCGGAGGGGATGGAGAAATTGACAGCTTTGCTGGACAAGTTTAACACGCTTTTTTCGGCAAAGTTGGGTCGAGCAAATTGTTATGAACATAAGATTGTTATGCAACATGGGACACCGATTGTTAAGCAATCGTATCCTATACCATACGCTTACAAAGCGAAATTGGAAGAGAAGTTAAATGAGATGGAAGAAATGGGGATAATCTCAAGACGATCAACGCCATACTCTAGTCCGTTGACGTTTACACTGAAAAAGGATGGTTCAGTGCGCGTTTTATTAGATGCGAGAGGGATAAACCAGTACATGGTACCCGAAACAGAAAAACCACCAATGCAATTGGATGTGTTGAACTCGTTTCACGGAGCGAAGTTTATTACTACCATTGATTTGAACAATGCGTATTTTCAGATACCAATAAACGAACAAGGGAAGCAATATACTGGCTTTACATTTAATGGGAAAAGCTATGTATACAATGTTTTACCGATGGGCTTAAGAACGTCAGTTGGAAGTTTCTCTCGAGCCATGGATGTGATACTGGGTCCTGAAGTTAGAGAGTTTTGTGTCAATTATCTTGATGACTTAGCTGTTATAACGACAGGGACTTTAGATACACATCTTGAGCACGTTGAAACAGTCCTACAGAAGTTGTTGAAAGCTGGACTTACTTGTAATTTACGGAAATGTGAATTCATTTGTAAGGAGGTAAAGATGTTGGGGTTCATTATTTCAACCGATGGGATAAGGACTGATCCTGACAAGATACGTGCGATACGCGAATTTCCAATTCCAAAGAAGGTAAAACAAGTTCGGGCGTTCCTTGGCTTATGCAACTTCTATAGACGGTTTATTCCGGATTATAATCGAAGTATAATGCCCCTCTGCGAGGTATTAAAAAAGGGACGCAGCTGGATATGGGGAGATGTTGAACATCAAGCATTTGAAGATCTGAAAAGGAGATTCATTAATACAATAATGTTACATCATCCAGACTTTTCCAAACCTTATTATATCCAAACGGATTGTTCAGGAATAGGTTTAGCTGGAGTGTTGTTTCAGAAAGATGACCAAGGAAGCCCAAGGATCCTGGGATTTAACAGCAAAGCTTTAAGAGGAGCCGAACTTAATTGGACCACCACGGAACAGGAGTTCTTCGCAGTTATTAGCACAGTCAAGAAGTTCGAGACTTATCTCAGAGGGGCGAAATTTTGTGTACTAACTGACCACAAAGCACTCTTGTTCGTGCAGAATATGAAATTATATAACAGCCGTATAACAAGATGGATATTATACCTAGAACAGTTTGATTATACTGTTGAGCATGTGGCGGGGCGATTGAACACAGCAGCAGATGTGCTCTCTCGATATTTGCCTAGTAGTGAGTTCATACAGGAAGAAAAAGCTGTATGCCCAGAGATAGCCTATCTGGGAACAAAACCTAATCGAGGTTTGAACGAACAAATCAAGCAACTAGATCGAATGCAAGAGGAAGATGAGTTTTGTGGCAAAAAGATCCAATTGACACAACAAGGCAAAAAGTCCAGATATTTTATAAAAGAAAGTAAATTGTATATTCAGTTTGGAGAAAGAGAGGTGATAGTGTTGCCGGAAATTATGAGAGAGGAGTTGATCAAACAAGTGCATCTAGAAATGGGTCACCAGGGAGCCTATAAGGTTATCAAGTACATTAAGGACAGGTTCTTTTGGCCCAATTTGGCAAGGCAAGTTAAGAAGCAAGTTAGAGGATGTCATATTTGTCAGTTAGCAAAATGCAACAATTTCAAATATGTGGGACCATGTAAATCAATAGTTACACAGAATATTGGGGACTTGGTAATGGCAGATTTGTATGGACCACTACCTTCAGGGGTGTTTGGTTTTCAGTACATTCTGGTTGTCCAGGATTCCTTCAGTAAATTTGTGAAACTGTTTCCGCTAAGAAAAGCTACGGCGAAAGCTTGTATTACCAAAATGTTGCAGTTTACGGAGATAATTGTACCCAAAGTAATCATGACTGATAATGGAAGGCAATTTAACTGTAAACTTTGGAAAGAAACATTAAATGGAATAGGTGTAAAGACCGTCTACACCACGATAAGAAATCCTCGACCAAACACAACTGAAAGGGTGAACAAAGAACTGGGACGGATGTTTCGAACATACTGTCATGAAAAGCATTCTAGTTGGGCCACTAGATTACCTGAAATTGAAGTACTATATAACAATACTAGACACGATAGCACTGGGTTTACGCCGTGTGAGATCTTGTATGGAAGATCGATCAACTTCTCATTTGACGAAGATCTGCAAGCCCAAAACTCAGCCTTAGATGTGGGAGAGATAAGAAATGAAGTTCGAATGAATTTGGAAAAGCAAAGCAAATATCGGAGAGAGAAGTTCGATAGGAGCCACAAGTTGATGCAATATCATATTGGAGACCTAGTCAAAATTCGGCGGCTAAATATTTCTAACAAGTTGCAAAAACACATAAGCAAATTTGATTTGTTATACGAAGGACCTTATCGGGTTGCTTCCGTCCCCTTCGACAATGTGTATGTTCTGGAGGATCTAGAATCGGGTCGAATTCGAGGAAAGTATAATGCTATACATTTATCCAAATATTATAAATAAAAATATTTGTCTTAACTAATTATTGTGAATTGGAAATGATGAAAATCAAACTAATTATTGTGAATTGGAAATGATGAAAATCAAACTAATTATTGTGAATTGGAAATAATGAAAATCAAATTGATTATTGTGAATGTTTAAAGTTGTTGTTGCAAATGATTGTAAATATTTACTTTTTAATGCCTGATTATTGTGAATTAAAATTGTGCTATAAGAAACTTGAATAAGTACAAGTGCACTGCGTAGTGTTATGCTAAATGTTAACGTGGTTAACATACACGATCCCTGTGATTAATAAATATTTAAATTGAAATGTCAGAATTATAAAGAAAGGCGACATGCAACGTCTTTATTGTATCAATTTACTTGGGAGTTTTGGGTTACAAAACCCCCAAGTACATTGAAACAATGGAATATGTATAACATATTCAAATTTGTACTTAGTAGGTAAGTGAATTGTAAAGATTAAACACTGAACTCAAGGTTGGTAAATCAGTGTCTAATCTAAGAGAAAAATTGTTTATAATAATAAAACAAGATAAAAAAAAAAAAAAAAAAAAAAAAAACTGTTGAATAAAAGGATAGCCGTTGGCGACAGGGAGTGGCACAATCAAATCGATTGTGGAAGATCGAATTTAGTACAAGTTGAAATAAGACTAAATTCGAGTAGCATATTAAGTAAGACAAAGGTGGGACTTATGTCCGCGTCTCACCAGGTCATTAGCTTGGACTAATGAAGATTGTGAAACAATCGAAGTGTTTGTTGGGGAAGGAGGCGGCCACTTAGGGAAGAGTAGGAAATCAGAATTAACAGGTTAGAATTTAGGATAGGGACGTAGAGTTAGGTACTGTAATGTTTTGTATTATTAGTAGATAGTTGTGTTTGTTAGGAAAAGGAATAGAATTTATGTCATTTAGGAATTATTAGTGTTATAGTATCAGTAGTTAGGTAGTCAAATAAATTTTATTCCATTTAGGGATTTTAAGAGTTAGATTTAGTATAGGTAGGGAAAAATCACGAAGGCATAAAAAGAGAACTATAAGTACCCTGCAAAGGGGAAACAGAAATAGTTCTCTATTTTTTGAGCTGAAAATAAATAGTGTCATTGTACTATAATAATAAACAATGGAAAAGCGAAATATTTGATGATGAAGATTGGGAGAAGGAAGACCGGAAACGGTCTTCAACAATTATTGTAACAATGTCGACTTATTTAGCGATGTCTCAGGGGCCTCTACGGCTTCGGATGTATATCACAAAAAGCTAAATTCAGAAGTCGTTTAAAAGCTGGGTGTCGAGCGTACTGACGATTGTATCGTTTACGTTTTCGATGCTCTAGCGAATTGCGCGTCAACTACAAGGTTAGTGGCGGTTTGTCATTTTAATGTGGAACTCATCTAATTCCGGGCGGAATCGTTTTTGTCTTGTTGATGGTAAACAAATGTTTTCAGTGAGTTCGACAAACTCGCAGGGTTAATTGGCTTAACACTTGGGTCGTTGCAATGGAAGAGAAGTAGTTGCAAGCAAGTGAATGATGCACATTGTGCACATTAACGAAGAACTTTTAAGTAAGTCTTCGAAAACTGATGAGGGGATCAGTAAGAAGAGATAGTTATTGTTCCACAGTACCTCGAGCGAGGGAAATAATAGATGGATCAATATTGATGAAGAGCGATGGTTATTGAACTACAGTACCTCGAGTGAGGGAAATAATAGTTAGTTCAAGTTGTAAAACACACAATCCTATTGAATGAAATTTATTGCACCTAAGGGTTAAAAGGTAAACCTATGTAGAACAACGTGTGTCTGTTGTATGGCATAGAAAAGGTTGATTGGAAGTTTTAGATGAAGGGAATTTTAGCTATTTAAAATTTTTCTTCATAAATTCCGTCAAATTTTGGGGGCTGGATGTAACCCCACAACCCTAATGTAAAATAAAACTATGTCTAACAACGTGTGTCTGTTGAATGGCATAGAAAAAATCGAAATAAGGCTGAATAAAAATCATGGCGCGGAGCCGAAAATTTTATGTTTCCTAAAAAGCGAATTATTTATATGTGGCTGAGAGCAGACGATGCCAACGAACGAGCAATAGCTATCCCTGTGCATGGGAACTCCGAATACAAGGTTTAAAACCGTATTTGGACATTTTTCACTTCCGTTATACGTTCTTGTATTGAACTTTTTCGAATAACTCAAAAACTAAAAGAGATAGCGCCAAACTAAGAGCATATGTGTGATGCCGAGACCGACTTACATCTATATTGTGAGTTTCAGCAAAATTGGGGAACTTTGTTGGAAAATCCGTGTTGACCCTACGCGTACCGTCGATGCGACTCTCGAATATATGTATGGGGAAGGCAGCCGTCGGCCAGTGATGGTCGGAGGCGACAAGTATTAATGATAAAAATCATAATATGTTAAAGTTTGGATATTGACTGAAAAGTTCAATATAGGTTTGGAAAATATGAAAATATTTGCTATAACCAAAGTTACAGGCGCTGCTAAAAACTTCCCCTGTTCGTCTCTTACGCCGCCTAGCTTGAGACGACGGCATCCTGAGAGGCAAAGGGGCCACCCTTAAACCTTTATTGACTAATCCAAACTAACCAGTGTGGTCTGCACATCCTGGTAGAATATATTATGGTGGCTGAGTGGATGATGCTAGATAGCAGATACAGACGCCGGCTGGAGCCTATACCTCTAGAGTTACTTAACAGAGGACAAGCATACGTAGACCATCGGCCGCAACGCATTATGGATCTGGAACCTCTCACGAATCCGCGTTGTCTCCAATGCCGCTGTCCTAATAAGAACCACCTCACGTGTCGCCCAAGCACGCAGAATGGGGAGAGGAAATGGCAAAGGCCCATCCGCAATGTATTCTAACTATTAACGAGGGCCATGACTAGGGAAGAGGATTCGCGACCCTTTACCCCGGACATGGGCACTCAAAACCATGTCTGACGCTTGAAGATGTGGTATACCCGTCATTAGCTGATGTTGACACTGCATGCCCAGCTCTGAACCGCTGATTGATCGAGACACGTAGAGCAACTTGAATACATCTTCGCCGATGGGACTTGTCCACATCTGTGCGCTGTGGATCTCAAGATGCTTAGTATCGATGAAGGTCTTTCAAGTATTACCCCCGGTAGTGGCATCGGCAAAGGCTAATGACTCCTCTGAGACGCAAGTCTGCGGAGCGACTTTCTGTGAAGTTTTCTGCTCTGGACGTGAAGCTGCTCGAGTTATGCTCTAATTAATGTATAATCACAAAGCAGAATAAGACCCGAATATCGTAAAGCGATATCAGTGCATATGATTGTAAATGCATCTGCTAAATGGGCTTTGGTGAATGAATCTATGACCACATGCTGCTGTGGCTTAGATCACGCTAGACAAGGGATAGTTATGCAAGCCCAAAAGAGTAGTGTCCCCAAAAGGACCGGGTGCATATAGCACCGTTCCCTTCAGAGAAATATTGTTGCACTCAGCGAAGGGAACATGGAGCATACTCGAACCAGTGGATCAGTTCGGCAGGAGATGAGCAGAGAGTTGGGAGTTATTTAATATGTTTAAATAAGTATTTAAATGTATATATAAGGGGTTATATTCCCTTCACTCCCATCGAACGCAATACGTCGGACACTTCGGTGGAAGACCAGGATTAGCCTCCTAAAAGGTTACCACAGCGGCTCAGCCGTATCGGGAACGCTACGGCTAGTATCGATTGGACGTAGTCCACTAGCTTCGGCTTACCACGAGAAGCTTATGCTTTCAACGAAGAGACTTTGGTCTCCAACCAACGCTTAAGGCGCACCGGTCGGACCAGAGTCCGCTGTAGACAATCCTTCGGGATTGTCTATTTTTTTAACCTTTTCCTACACCTCTGTGGTGAGGGGAGGTCAGGAGCGTTCTGGAGGACAGAATGGGCAGTGTCTCACAGAGAGCGCGTTGGCGGGGCGTTTATTCTCGCTCGCCTCGTAAATGCTTTAACAGTTGGTTTGCTGTAAAGGTGTGAGCGTATCGGGTCTTTGCTTCTGAGCTGTTGTCTTGCTCGGGATCTGGGGTCTAGCAATCAACTAGCTGAAGGAACTAAAACTAGTTCCTTCGTCAGGGCTGGATCTTGCTGGATCTTGCTGGATCTCTTGTGGGATGGTAGTAAGGAAGACACAGAGAGATTATGTAACTGTATTTTTCAATACGGTTGACATAGCTTAAGGAGAAGGTTGCCCAGGGCGAGGGCAAGGATGGCCGTCTCCGAGCAGTATCATTAGAGAGACTTGGAGCACGGCTATTCTGTTGAGGAAGAGAGACTCAACGAAAGTTCTTATGAGAACTAGAAGCTCATAATGAGCTAGAGCTTCCAAGGAAGCTCAGGTCAATAAAAGACCAAAACCAGGGGCGATACGCTATGTGGGAAATACATTGTTCATTCAATGATATTTCCTACTTTTTATAACTTCCCTGATGATCGAGCAGGGAGGAATTGATAGCTAGGAATTACATAGATGTTGTACAGAGACACTTGTTTAATTTCGTAGTTAGAATGCCCAAGAAAAACGAGCTCACTGTAATCTTCTAAAAGAGCTTGGGTTACTCACACAAAGTAGTACGATTCCGCTACTAGATGATCATTGGCCAATTTTAATTATTATAGAGATCAAGTGTGCAGTTACAGCTTGCAACAGTACTCGCTCGCCCGCAACTGGATTTGTGCGGCGTATTCCTCAAGTTGTTATGTCCTTGCGAAGTTTATTTCCACACTAGTTTTCCTCCATACCACAACTTTACATAACGTGTAAATTGGATTTTCTTTGTGTTGAAGAATAATGGTTTTCTGACGCTGAGGCTGGAGAGAACGTGGTGTAGTGTTTCGAAGGAATGCGTCCAGAGCTGTGGCTGGCAATTTTAGAATGTGATGTTTCTATGTTAGAATACGAAGTTAAATATACAATAAGATGTACTTTGATCCTACCTGAAACTATTTCAATTCGATATACGACAGTTTTAAACAATACAATTTAATTCAAATGCCAAAAAAGAGAAAAGAAACTAGTTTAGATTTAGAGCGTTTCATAATTGGGGGTATCGAATAAAGAAGTAATAGTAGATAATTAAAAAAGATACGCTCTTGAGAAACAATCTATAGACTATATACAGGGTTATTTGGTTTTCAGTGCACAAACTTTAATATGTCGTTCAGACCATGAAACTAAACAACTTTCCCGAAAAAAATAGGTCCGGAACTGAAAAAAAAATCGATCTCCCATACAAACTGCCATTTAACTCAGCATTAGTATGCATGGGAGATACAAAATTTTCTTTCATTTCCGGACCTGTTTCTTGGGGAAAGTTGTTCAGTTTCATGAAACTAAACAACTTTCCCGAAAAAAATAGGTCCGGAACTGAAAAACAAAATCGATCTCCCATACAAACTGCCATTTAACTCAGCAATTAGTATGGGAGATACAAAATTTTCTTTCGTTTCCGGACCCATGTTTCTTGGGGAAAGTTGTTCAGTTTCATGGCTCAGGGACCCAAAGTGAGTTTTGGCCTCCGATACGAGATTGCGCCATTTGTCCTGGTCTTCTTCAAACCGTCAACCCCGTATAATGTGTGAACGAAAGATATGGAGCCCTAACTTGACCCTACATACGAGTTGCTTGTTTGTAACCGTACTTCCTTATTTCGTTTAGTTCAAGACATCGTGTCGTCAGCATACTTAAATTTGTCAATAAGGATGTACGGCTAGTCAGAAGTTCAGAACCAGTTTCTAATATAGTGCTATTTTTCTGACATTGTCATGTGATGTGTGTGGCGATCGAACCGGTTGGAAGAAAGTCCGTCAGCACGCACAGGATGTTCCTCTATCATACGAAGGATGTAGAGAACATGTTCGTGTGAGTTGTGTGTGATACTTGAGAAGAGAATAAAATATCAATTTTTAAGCGTTCTGTATGTACACTTGACTCTTATGTCAGAGGTAACACACATTTTTTATTTTCTTTCTTGAAGCCGAAATTAACACAAAGATATAACATTCTTTTTTCAATAACAAAAATTAGTATGTTCCGAAAATAGGTAGACATGCTCTACCTAAGATTTTAAAAGCCTTGGTTGCCCATTGGAGCATGGCATACGTCCTCATGAATGTGGATGTATTTCTACGGGCAAAATATTATTTTTGTGAATGATTGTTTTTAAGCCAAAACTAATTCTAGTATAATATTATTTGTTCGACCACCAGTGCACCTTCTCTGTTCTAAGTGGTCGACTATTTCGTATTGCCCAAGTGGGGTCGGACCGACGGACGTCAAAGTCGGAAAGCCGTTTAATTGTATGTCTGGTAATTGACTTTATAAATATTTACAGATCTGTTGGCGTCAGACAGCGATATCTTCGAAGATAACGGCGCTAAATCATTTTCGCAACTGTTGTTCGATGTGGCAAGGGACCAGGTGATTGTAGGCGCAAGGTACGTGCCTGAACATTATTATTTGCATTTTAGACGTCTACTTACAGCACCTGATGCGACGTCGCGATACGACTGCGTGCGAAACGTGTACGCGCTTCCGACTTTAGCAGCAGTAAAAAGATTATGATTAAATAATTGACGCTCTGCTGGCCTCCATCTTCTACTGTCGCAGAACTGATCTTAGGTGAACGCGATATTTGGTCTGGATGCAAAGACCAAAGGCTGCGCGTACATATTCCCTACATAAATGTTTTAAATCAGACACGACGACATTGGGAATGCACACGGTCAGTTGAACATAATATGTTTACCAATTTGGGCAGATGGTTCTGGATTTCGCGTCTGTCGCCAGGCGACTATTAAAATATCACATTTATATTGTATCGGTGTGTCGTGTCGGACGCAGTTGGCGGAAGTCTTCGGGAATATTATATTGCATTTATTACTCATTTTAATCGTTAAGGTTGGCGTGGCGCCGACTTTACGCCCAGTTAAATTTTTCCAGCCGTTCACTGACAAGTTCTTAAGTTATAGCAGCGGTTACCAGTAACTTTAACTACATGCGTGGGCGCACTTTGTCGTCATTTCAACTCACTTGATCTCAGGATGTATTTAGGTTAGATTTATTTCGGATTGAGTAATTTGGCTAGCTCTTGCCAGGAACTAACAAACATGCCCGCGCGCTTTTACGAATTAATTATAATAATAATTACAAAGGTATTATTATTATACACAATTTAATTATAGGGCCTATTGTGTCTTATTCTATTTGCAATTTGAGTGGGCTGTCGAAGTACTGATTTGAGTTATTATGCTACACATTTAAGGGTCGGTCGGTACTGTTTTTGTTTGGTGCCTTGATTGGTGTATCTACTTCTTAATTAAGCTAAATATTTATTTTAACAGTTTATTAGTTATGTTTGTTTTTGTCGTTATATTATGAAGTGTTGCCTGCGATGCTTGCGTTTAATTTTATTTGCACAGCGGACGTATAAACATTCGCCAAGCGAATGTTATTTCATTTCTTCCGACGACAACTTATTTAGCTGGTTAGCGCCTTATTCGACTGAGTATGTTTTCCGTTTTTGGCAAACTTACGCAATGTCGTTTCGTTCAGCTCTGCTGGTTCGAATCTGGATTATGCGAAATCGTTTTTTATTACTCTTTTATATATGTTTTCTTTTAATATGACAAGCTTGTGTAATACTGTGACACAATTTAGGGAGATATAAATCGTTTGTCACAAAATATTTGTTCTGTAATTAGTTTGATGTTGATAGCAGCGTGCGTCTTCGTTAGTAGATTGGAGGTTTGTTGCGGAAGATCTTACCTCATAAGATACACCAGTGAATCTGCAAACTCACGATGATGGTTATGTCAACTCCGCAGTGTAGTTGGTAGTACGCCTGCCTGCCAAGTTCGGGGTTGCGGATTCAATTCCCGCTTATGGCTAACGCGATGAGATTTTGTGCTTGCCTTGTGTGTTCTAGGTATAATAAAATAAAATATATTTTTATTCGTAATCCTAAAATTATTACATAAAAATTAAAGTAAGGCTAGGGTGTAATTTTATAATGTTAGGTTGCAGAAATGTTGTCGTCTTCAAAAAATTCTACCCAAAGAATACCCAAGTCTTTCCGTAGGCGACTAAGGACACACAGGACATTTAGTCACAGATACAATTTTTCCAACGAGAGAATACCATTATGGCAGCTGTTGATTTTCCCTTATTCTCATTGCCATAGAGTTCATTTTATAACGCCATCAAGTGCTATATTGTGAACTCTATGTTTGTGTATAAGGAACGTCTAGAGCTGTCACAGTGGTATCCTCTCGTGGACTGGCAACCTGACTCTGGTAAAGTGTTTTTTTATTTTTTATTTATTCAATTCAAGATAGGAGTACCTTCATTTAGGTGTACGATAATGCCGACTTTTAATCCAAAGATATTGCTAAATGTGGTTGTCGTTTTGCTGCCCGGAAACCAACTATAGCTCTGCTCACCTCTTAGGGGATAAAAACCAGATTTTTATGTATGTATATTTAAATTTAAATGTAACAAGTGAGAAGATGTGTGTCCTGTCCGTCCCCTTATTAAAATGAGTTGTTCAAACAGCTCGAGTCATTCACCTGCTTGTCAGCTTATGATATAAGATAGTGTCGCGCTATCAGCTGACTGCGTGCGCCTGCGCAGCCACCGCTAACGGGACAGTCCGCTAATGAATCTTAATAAACTTGTTATTACACATTTGATTGGTAATTATAAGATTTAATGTCCTGGAACGATGGCGACGAACTGAAAGGTAGGGCTTTGCTAAGAGCGTCTGGCCAGGGCCGCTGTCTCCTGTCTGTGACGGGAATTACGAATTCCTATGTGCGTTTATTCGACGCTTTTAGGGAGAAGGAAAACATCGTGAAGAGTCCTGCACACTCCTAAAAATAAATTCAAAGGTTGTGTGTGAAGTCGACCAACCTGCACAGAACCAACGTGGTTAACTAAGGCCGTATCGCCCTAATTCAGGGTTGGCTCGGGCACCTCGGTGGGGACGTATATGAGCTGTCGAGGAGGGCTTTGCTTCAGCGATTTCGACGTTCTCCTCGCGTTGGTGGATAACGCAGCAGCTTTCTTATGCGTTGGTCTTACTGACACGTCTTCAAATAACGAAATCATTCGATGCTTAGAGTCTATCTTTTTTTGATGAACCTCGAGTATGGAAAAGTATTTAAGGTAAAAAGTCATATGGTATCTACCTATTACGGTTCATGAGATACGGTCCGCTGATATGCCTAGGTCACACAGTGCGAGCTGGCATGCGAGCTGACCTAGTCAGTTACTGAGGTGCAGCTACTCACACCGTGTGACAGCATCATACGAGTTACTGTCATGTGCGAGTGGGTCAGTGGCTGACGTCATAGTTACTACAACATCTTTTGTTTTTATTCGCTACTCGCCTTCCCCCACCACGTCACAAGCAGCAACTCGCACGCGACTCGGACGTCACTCGCACGATTTTGCGAAATGACAGTAGCTCGTACGCTCGGGCCCAGTGTTTTTTGTTTGTTTCGGACGAAGCATGCGAGTACACTGGTCAGTAGCTGTCTACTGCGACGCCAGCAATTCGCATTGGTGTGACCGAGTGAGGCGAGTCGAGTTACTGTCATGCGAGTACACAGGCACAGTAGCTGTCTACTGTCACTGCAGCTGCTCGCACTATGTGACCTATCCTTTAGACGGACGGACGGACAGAAGGACAGCGGAAGCTTAGTAATGTTGGCACCCTTTGGGTACCGAACTCTAAAAACGGGTTAGCAATTTAACGGGTATCGGCAAAGCCGACAAGCGTGCATGTCGTACTTGTTACCGTCACCTCAAGCTTAACACGCAACTCGGCTGAAATTGTGAGTTGTAATAAGTCGAGGAGAAAGTCTAGTTGACAAGCGAGATTATAAAGCATCTATTAGAGTGCACGCAGGTTCGAGCTCAGTCAGTGCTCAGTACACATCCGTTGTAAAAACTTTCTAGTCGCTCCTTGTTCGGGCGTCAGCGCTGCGCGGTAATCGCTGCTGCACCACAGTATTAATATAGTACTACCGCACAGAACAGCCACTCACCCCCTCCCGCCAATCGGCACTTCTTCACCCGCCGCCCGCATTGTGACAGGTTAGATGGCGAGGCAGGAGTATCGAATCAAGATGGCCGCGCTGCCGCATACTGGTTCAATTCGGTAAAATTATGAAAATAGGTATCTATGTTCGAATGTAAAGTTAGTTTATTTATTTACGAATTTCTGTTTTGATTTTCAATCACTTTTACTGATTGCAATTTTTATAATAAACAAACCATTAAAAAAAAAATTGTTGAAGAAATTGTATGGTGAAAAGTGACTATCGAGCATTTCTCCAAAATAAGCGCGTGAATGAAAATAAAACTTAGTAGGCATTAAAAAGCACATTATTCTCGACCAATAATTAGTAAAAAATATTTTTATATCTCTGCGATATTTGGAGCTGTTCAAACATTCGTAATAAAAAATTGGCCAAGATGTGACTGTAACTAAGACTTATTCTCAGTTCCAACTCTGTTTAAAAACCTTGGCTACTGGCACACTTTAGCCGCTTTATACATGAGTATTATTTTTTATTATCAGTAGTTCCAAAATAGAAACAAAAACAATAGCGTACTAGTAATGAGATCATTGATTGATTTTGTCTAATTAGTAATTTTGTATAATACATAACAAGCATTATTACAACAATATTGATAAGTAAATAACAATATTATAATCGAACAAGTATTAATTAACTCAGTATTATTGGCATCCAATTAGATAAATTGCTGTGTAAAAAAATATTATAATGTTTACGCTATGTTGAAACTAAAATTATAGTTAATTTATCAAAAATAACAATTCTAACTAACGAACGTGAGTGACTGCTATGATAGAACTAAATCATATTATAATAGTTACTTAGTACATATTACATTATTAGCTTATGGACTGCTATCACCAAAGTAATATTCCAGCTGCAGCGCAGCATGCCCTCTTGAACGGACATTCTTCTTCTTATTCAATACAATATTCTATATTGACAACAAAAATAAACAAAATGAAGACATAGAACGGAGGAGTTAAAAGGCGGCCTTATTGCCAGAGCAGCAATCTCTTCCAGGCAACCTAAGGGTACAGAAAAATCGCACTGAATAGGTGAAGCGGGTTTGTGGTTGTCACAATAATAATGTTTATATATTATTTACTACATACCACTGGTAATTTTACATAAAATACTTAAAAATACATCACGTATATAAAAATACATACCCTTTAAAGAAAGTCCCTCGTAGAATTACGAAAAGTCAAGTAATCGCGCGGGCATCTTTGAATTATGGTTTTGTATTTTTTGCTCATATTATTATAACTCTGCCTAGTTTGGGATCAGATAGTCGTGTGTGAGATCACCACATATTTATTTATTATTTACATGATACTTAAAACTTGTTTAAGAATCTGCTATCAATTTTATTGTGACTCGCTTGATTGCTAGTGTTACGCAGAACATAGCCTACTGCTAATATCGGTTACTGCAGCAGAGTGCAGCGTAACTCGAGTTAACTCGACATCAGGATCGCAACTGCAGTTGCAGGTGTTAGTATTTGGTTTCATAGCCTCTCTACCCGACTGCATGTAGCAGAACGAAGGGTTTCAATGTTTTTGAAATAATGTGTTCAGTATATTATTTTCGAAGGTATAGGTTCATAAGTAGATGCATATCACTTGCGTCTATACTACGAAATATTATCTTTTAATAATATAACCCATTTAGTAATTATTTAGCCGTGTGGTGACGGCAGAGTAGAATACGTTTGTCACCAACCCAACGTAAGAGGCGACTTAGGGACTACGCATTGAACAGGGAACGGGCAGCAGCGCTATCTGATACAGTAACCTTTTAATCTGCGATCTCCAACCCGCCTGCCAAGCGTGGAGATTATGGCAAAACCCTCCACTTAAGTGGAGGAGGCTTATAGTCCAGCAGTGGACTGTAACGGGCCGTTGATGAGTAATTATTTATCTGTACCATTGCGATCGTCGTGATGGTAACAAGCAACGGGGAAACTGTGGACCAGGTTTAATGTGTGTAACCCGCTGAGATGGACCTGAGCCATAAATTGGTAATAGGATACCCCTCAGCCGACTCATAAGAAGGACGGGTGCAGTGAGACGATCAAAGAAGAAAGAAGTAGAAAATAGGACATCTTAGCTCAATCTTCTTTTAAAAACTGACTATTAAATAAACCACTACGGGTATGACTACTTATAATGGAAAGGTTGTATAAGTTTTTTTTTGCATAATATGTTTAATCGACTAAGCTATAGCTACAAAATGACTACAGCGAGTGATGCTATTGCGATTGCAAAATTTCTATGAGATAAATTTCAAACAGAATATCAACAAAAAGCTCTTTATATAATAGCGGAGTGAATTATTATTCTACAAATTACCACTGCTATGCTACTTAGCCCGAATCAAATTATGTACAGCTATTTAGCTCTTGTTTATCCATTTTAAATTTTGTTAGTTTACATTATGCACGTAAAGGTTTCATGTTAGCTAGTTTGATTAGAGTTTATGTCGAGTCGAGTTCAACCGCAAATATTCTGCGGTGAAGCTCAGTGGTATGCCACTACTGCTCAGTAGCGTGAGACCGAAACTGGATCTGTTGACAGCTTCAGTAGCTTTCCTAGCATCACTCCTATTACGCTATGAAATTTAATTTATATTTATTAGTAACTTGCATAGTTAGTAACTTTATTAGTAACGTGCGCGTGTGTGTGTGTGTTGAGTTCTTCGTGGTTAGAAATGTATTTTGCTTAAAAAGCGAAGTTATCGTTTTGTAATACAAATTGCACAAGTTTTTTATAAGTATTTTGATATTCCCGACATTATTGTACGACATTTTAACTATCTTTTTGCGAGGCTTAAGCACGATTGTAGCTGGTACCAAAAATAAATAAAAGAGTACAAGACGCAGTCTTAAACAAACATGTTGTTAAACTGTAAGTTAGTACGAGTAAAAATAAACATTTTCTTCACGAACACTTTCATTGTTACTGACAAGACTTCGACAAACATTCTCATTTAGCGTTAGTACACAAATGTCCAAAAAAAGGAGTGTTATGTGTTCAGGGTTCATATTGTATGCATGTGAGTTTCTTCTTTCCACCTTAACTTCTAAATGCCTGGACTTTTGATGTACGAATACGGTTAAAATTCTTACATCAGCCCGAGTGACACTGGCTATAAATTCTTTCGCAAGGCAGTCGGGTTTTTAAATATTAGATCATTATATTGCCAGTTTAATTCATATGCTAATTAATTCCCAAACTGTTTTCCAGGGATGCTCTATACCGCCTGTCTTTGCGTGGTCTTCGTCAGCTGGAGCGCGCGGATTGGCCAGCTTCCGCAGACAAGGCCCAGCTGTGCCAAGACAAGGGCCAAACCGAGGAGGACTGCCACAACTACGTGAAGGTCCTTCTGTCCTACGGCCACAAACTCTTCACATGCGGCACCAACGCTTTCAGTCCACTCTGCAGTTGGCGAGAGGTGAGTCTTTCGCTTAAAGTGGGCTGAACAAATCAGTCAGCCTATTGCAGTCCACTGCTGGACGTAGGCCTCCGCAACAAACAACAACGCACACGTCGCGGGAAGTTGCTGGATGCGTGTCGCTGTAGAGACTCTTAGTTGAGGCCATTGTCCAGCAGTGGGCAGTTTCGGTGGATAATAAACGTAACAAATATGGTCTGTACTGATCGCCACGATACAGCGCGATCGATACTCTTGCGTACGAGCATACCTATAATACTGTTAGTTGCATGTTAACAAGCCAGTAATACTACCTAAAGGTATGTTGATATGAACTGGACAAAGATCGAGTTTATAAGGCGCGGAACTATAAACAAATGAGGTATCACTTACTGTGGATGAATGTGCAGTTTAGCGTAACCACCTGAGACGAACTGAGTGTTGTGGACTGCGATTGGGACGAAACGCGTATTGGACAAATTCTTTTAGCATTTTTAGTACTTGCGTGATCGAGCTTCAAAAATCCAAACATCTTATCATCTAACATGTTACATTTAAGTTATAGTGCTGTATTTTTATTTCTGTTTATATAGTGCATGCTGTAACTGGCTGTTGCACATGCTTGTTGTGGTTTATGTTAAACTAGCGGTCCGCCCGCGGCGCACGTGCTATTTAAGATTTTCCCGTGGGAATAAGACTTTTCCCGGTAAATATTATCCTATGTGTTAATCCAGGTTACTAACTATCTTCATTCCTAATTTCGTCCAAGGCGTGAAAGCGGAACAAACATCCAAACATCTAAACATCCAAATATATTTTCACATTTATAATATTAGTGTGATTCAATTGACCGAGCGAGCGCGAAGCGTCCGTCTCAGCTTGGCCAAAATTGCTTTTGCGTGTCCATCTGTCTGTTTGTTCCACTCTACAGGTCCCGTTTTTCAACCGATTCTCGTGAAATTTTGTGAGCAGGTTCGATAAATATATATACTTTTTTTGTTGAGTCAGTTTTCGGAAATTTAAAAAATTACGCATTTAATACGGTTGAAAATGAAAAATAATCATTAATCAGCCATTTCGAAAAAAAATATAAATACTCGCGACGGCTACAGCTCACGGAGCCACGAGTATGCTATACAATATAGTATTTATACTAGTAGGACAGTATTACATTTGTTGTGGTAACTAAATTACTATAATTAGTCCATTTCCAATTGTAATAATTTGTCGCGTTTGTTACTCGTATTGCCCCAGTTTTCTTATTATAATCGGTTATTATGGCCTTTCAAGGAAACTAAGCTCGTGCCCGGACTCGAACCCGTGATAAGACTAAATAGGCCGTTTATAACAACAAAGTAATAGTGCGAATCGCATGCCCAGTATTGTACTGCTTCCCTTCGTACAAGGAAATGGATTGTTCATTGTGTTTTGATAATCCGCGCGGTTCTCATCCGTGTTCATTTACATGTTCATAAACAATAGGGGTTCATAAAACATATATAAATTAAAAACAATCGGATTACTTTTATTTTTATTTTATAAATCCAAACTTCTTAGTGTCTGGTATCGAAAACGAAAATAATTTTTGCTCTATCCTTAAAATTGACCGAGTTATAAAGATTTGAAATTCAATATTATACAGAGAGGCACATACCCACTTGTGACGTCATTTGTTAGTAACGCCATATAATCTCCATACAAAAAATCGTTTTTGAAAGAGACAGACATATTGAAACTTTAAAAAATCACTGTAAATTCGTTTTTCAACCGATTCTGTTTTTTTCTTCGCGAATCGTCTGCTACTAATCTATATTTTAAAAATAATTCATAAAATACGGTGAACAGTCCGATCCCTTATTGTATATTCCTATGCTAACCAGGATGGTAAATAAGTATTCACTTCTAGTACCTCTATAGTATTTTGATGCTGCAATCTGTATTTATATTGTAAACTGTTGAAGCATATCACTTATAATTATTTCTACATAGTATAAAACTAAGTCGCTTTTCGCATCTTTTTGTCTGTCTATCCACTAACTCATCACGCAACGGATTTTGATACGGTTTTCACCAATGGACGACATGTGAGGAAGGTGGTATTAGTTTGGGAGCCAACTAAAGCTGTCCTCTGGAGTTATGTATTTATGACATAAATAAGTAAATTTTATGTACCATTAATATGTGTTGTGTGTAATATATGTGTTACTAGCGGTCCGCCTGCTCGCATTGTGTAAGATTTTCCCGTGGGAATAAGACTTTTTCCCGGAAAAAGTATCCTATGTGTTAATCCAGGGTACAAACTATCTCCATTCCCAAATCCGTAAGCGTGAAGACGGAACAAACATCCACACATCCAAATATATTTTCACATTTTAATAATATTAGTGTGATGTGATCTTCGGTCACAGTGATCTTCGATGATGATGTGATTTCCAGATCGAGTCGATCAGCACGGTGACCGAGTGGGTGACGGGCGTGGCGAACTGCCCGTACAATCCTCACTCAAACGTGACGTCACTACTGGCTTCCACCGGAGAATACTACTCGGGGACTCCCACCGACTTCGCCGGATCCGACACCGCTATATTACGGTAAAATCAACAGTCAAAACATGCGTCCGAGTTCCGACATATTGCAAGCAAAACCTACTACGATTTACCTATTTCTATTTGTATAGATAGGTATTTACTTATAGCTTATATCAGCCATCAACCCGCTCTGCTCTTTCTCTTTTTTCACCGGTTTTTTTACCCAAAGGTTGCCCGGAAGAAATTTCTACCTTAGCAATAACGTCAACACATGCGTCCTATTTGACTCAACTTTTGAAAAATTTTAATTCTCGTAAATTGTGAATTCTTGGTGTCATCAAAGAACATTTGTATTGTGTTGTAAAACAGGCGGCCGCGTCGCAGCTCATATAAAACAGGCGGCCGCGTCGCAGCTCATATAAAAGTTTTCATACAGTTCCTTATAATTTCTCGACGAAACGGCCGGGTCGCCTGCTCGTGCGGATTAGTGTAGGTATATCGAGCCTAAATCGATGCCTTCGGAGCCATTAGCTCATATTATACCCCCACTGATCACTCAGTGTGTCTTGAGTTAGCTAAAGAACAATCAAGCTCGTCAGATCCGTATACAAACGGATAATGGTTAAGCCAAATGGTGAACCGCGGTCGCAAAATTCGTCGCCTTCAACACGTATAGTCGTAAGTAAAAATTTACTGTTGATTTTACTCTCAAGTTACGTCTGTTCGTATTGAGATAGTTACGTCCATTTATAGTTTACTCATTACTGTACTTGTAGTAATTCAATTTGAACACAATGAAATAAAACAAAAAATATGCGAAAAATCAAAGTTTAATCAACATTTTAACTACTCTTGTAGGACTTAAAACGAAAAACGTGGTGTGCATGGAATATATATGTCTCATAAATGTTAATATATACGTGGTCCACTATTTCGTTATCGCTAAACCAACACGTAGTAATGACATTTATCGTGTGATACGTCTACTATTTTGTAATTGCTAAACCAAAACGATTTTTTCTCGAAGAGTAGTAAGTAACTTACAACCACTGAAGATTCAAATGCAGCGACATTTTTTTGTCACGTAAAGTCGTAAGTAAATTTAACGAATGGTCGTAACTTGTCCAGACGTTAAATTAACTTATGACTTTACGAGAGAAAAAAATGTCGCTGCATTTGAAGTTACGTTCATTCGTTTTGAGGGCGACGAATTGACCGCCATCTGCACACAAACTGTAGGTGATGAGAGGTCTAATTGTTTTTTAATATAATTATCTCCTTATTACTATACTCAAACTAATTATTTTTTTGACATTCTACTTATGGTTTCAGTCGGATTATGGTGCTATTTAAGTTTTTCTCCTCAGTCTCCTCAATGTAAAAAAAAAAGATTTAAAAATAATAATAGTTGTAGTACCTTCGACACGAGAAGAAGAAGAAGTACATATATGTTCATGAGAGTTCAAATTAAGACACGATCGTCTAGAATATTGTTGTGTAAGTTGTCGACATTTACAACTGAAATTACAATACTTCAAACATCAAGCCACAAAGGACCATTCCTTTGATAATGGCGATATTATTGATTCAGTCACGCACATAGTTAGAGATATGTACACCGCAAATAAAATTGTGGTCACTGCGAATGAAACGCATTTACACAAATATAAGTGCTTTCTGTAATGTTTCATTGCGGTTCCATAAATGGTGACCTAAAAATTGAGATTGCACGTGATTTGGCCTAGACGTAATATTTATTTACTCGATAACAAATACAGTTTGTGTCCGAAATCATTTAACAGTAATCAAAGTATGACATCAACTGTTAATTTTTATATATTGTATGTATTATATATACAAATTAACAGTTGATGTCGGATGATGTCATTCATATATTTATATTAAATAGCTTTCCAATCTAAATATTTATTACATTATAAAAGTATTCAACCTAATAGCGCCTTCCTTTATATCTCACTTTCATCACACACATTCCGCCGTGTGCTTTCTGTACCTTCGCGTGATTATGTACCTTCGCGGTATCTTGTTTAGTCGTCAATACATTATATGTCGACCAACCCGCACTGGGCCAGCGTGGTCGACCAAGGCCTAATCGCCCTAATTTAGAGTAGGCTCGAGCTCCTCGGTGGGGACGTATATGAGCTGTTGATGATGATGGTGACATGTGTCAGGAATGGTGGTATTTTGCTATTGCAGGAGTAGAGGCGCTGCCGTCCGGGATTCAGGCACGGTGCGGACGACGCAGTACGACTTTAATTGGCTTAACGAGCCCCAATTCGTGGGCAGCTTCGAAGACGACGATTTCGTTTACTTCGTGTTTAGAGAATACGCAGTCGAGTTCATGAATTGTGGCAAGGTCAGTGCAGTCTATTATTGTACTAGTTGTGTGCTAATTAGACTGTGAATGTATTGAACGTACAATTAATTTCAAAAAGCAAAATAAGAAAATGTTTTTTTTTTGTACTGAAACTAAAGTGTCTGTTTTTCATATTTTAAAACAAAGTTTAAGTAATATTAACAATAGTTAAATATGTGTGACTAAGTTTTATTATTTATGAATTATCTTAAGTGTCGATGATTATGGGCCTCTAAGGACCTTAACATGGATCAATCAAATCAAAGAAAACAAAATTAAACGGACAGGACACTTTATTGCTCTCAAACGAAATCGCCATATTTGACAGCGCTAGCGCAATGTGTAACTAATAGGAAATATGCACATTTTTTTTAAATTCATTAATCGAAATATATTTCAAGTTCCAGAAAAACACATAAAAAATAATTTTTCAAATATCTTGCTCAGAAACAAGGTTACAAGGCTTCAAAGTTGATAGTTAGACAGAGAGGTCCGACGTGACCTGTGACGTCATTGGTCGCGCGGGCCATACATTCGCCATAGAAAAAATTGTTTTCGTAGAGAGGGACATATATATTTGTTGTATCTAGTTTATTTTTCGATCAATTTCGATTCTGTTTTGACTGTCAGTATTCTATTTTTGTATACTTTCAGATGAACTATGAAAAAAAACGAATATTTTTTATGCATATTCCCTATTATAAAATTTTCTCTCCACAGACAATATACTCACGCATAGCGCGCGTGTGTAAGAACGATTCTGGGGGGCATCTACCCTTGGACAACTGGAGCACGTTTCTGAAGGCGCGACTCGTCTGTTCCGTTCCTGGCGCCGCTCCTGGCACTGTCCCCTTCTACTACGATGAGGTTCAGAGTGTGGACTACTTACCCCAAGAGAAGATCATCGTCGCCTCCTTCACTACACCCAGGTAAAACTCATCACTCATCATTTCAGGCTGTTCATGTCCACTGCTAGACAAAGGCATCCGCCATGACCGGTCAAGCCGGTCCTCCTTGACCTACATTCAGTGGCAAACAGTGGCCTTCGAAGCCTTCACCAGATCGTCGGTCCACTTTGTGGGGGTTTACCCATGCTGCGTCTTCCGATTCGTTGTCGCCACTGGAGAACTTTCCTACCAAAGCGGTCGTCGGTAGCTATTGGGTAGTTCACTGTATTCTAAAGGTGCGGCTCGTGTGTCAATTCAACTATAATGAGGTTCAGAGCATCGGTAACTTACCCCTGGAGAAAATTATCATCGTCACCTTCACTACACCCAGGTAGAACTCATCAATCATTTCAGGCTGTTGACGTCCCGGTAACCGGTCCTGCTAGGCCTATACTCAGCGGCAAGCATCGACCTTCACCAGATCGTCTGTCCACCTAGTAGGGGGCTTACCTTGCATGGTCGCCTCTAGAGAACTTACCTGCCAAAGCGGTCGTCGGTTGCTATTGGGTAGTTCAAGGTACTCTGAAGGTGCGGCTCCTGTCACTACGCCCAGGTATAACTCGCCAGGCATTAGGTCTTTCATTGTACCCCTAAAAGATGTAGCCAGGTTTTCGTATATATGTTTCAGGATATTTAATGCTGTACGTACGTACATCCTACCAAAAGTTTACACGAATCCGCCGCCCAATGTAAAAAAATAAATTTACGATTATTACAAAAACTGTCAACTTTATAACGCAGGTATTTTGGGAAAATGGTGTGTTCACCCCTTTAAAGATAAGAGCACAATTCTATATTTGTCTATATATCATAGTTATAGGTTACAGTAACTTTATATTTCCTTCACGCACTCACTACTCCGTTTCCGTTCACTGTTTCTCTATAAAAAAAAAAGGTTGTCTGGGAGAGATCGCTATTAGCGATAAGGCCGCCTTTGCGCACATTTTATAATAATGTTTTCTTTGTATGTCCCATATGTGTTATGCAATAAAGTGTTACTTACTTACAATGTGTGTATATTATTTGTATAAACCGGATACCGACCGTGTCAACAAATGATTTAAAAATATATTGTATAAATTATTTGTCCGCGCAGTCAGTACTTCTATCAGGTTTCATGTTTATATTTATAGCCCTGATAGAGTTGTTGTAAACATAATTAAATGTTGTGTTATGATAACATTAGTAGAAAATGCGATAGTCATGCGGTCTGTTATATAAATAACAGTAAATAACTCTACTGACAAAGATAAATAGTCCAATTTATGGTGTTACTCCCACTGAATGGATCCTTCTTCGCCGGGTTCCAAACTCCGATAGGATATTTTTTTCGCATCGCCCCCAGAGTCCAAAGTAACAAAATTTAAATAATATGTTTAAAACGATTTAACAGCCTCCGTGGCCGAGTGGTCGAGATTGCGCCGCTAAATACGGAGGTTCCGGGTTCGATTCCCCTGGGTACACTGTCAAGCAAAATTTGAGACTTTCTGTTTGGCTAGGACTGTGCAGGCTGAATCACCTGATTGTCCGAAAAGAAAGAAGATTCCGTGCTTCGGAAGGCACGTTAAGCCGTTGTTGGTCCCTAGTCGTTACACGAGCCATGTCAGTGGCTTTTGGCGGCTCTATAACACTGACACTAGGGTTTAAGGCGCTGGAATGAGCTAAATGCGCATCATATTCGGTTGCCGCTGGCAAAAAGTATACAACACATCACGCCAGAATTAAAATATATTATTATTGAGCACATTTCCTACAAGTTTGTTGTTTCCAAAACACGACTTCGTAAACTTTTCTTCTCAACGGCCATCATTCTTTAGTCGATACGACTAATATGTGAAGTGTTTTTAGTAAAAAGTTATTAAAATTAATTCATAATGTGTTTCTCTACATATACTATAATCACATACGGTGCCATTGCTTGGTGGCCCAGGACCAAGCTAATTACCGTCAAATCCAAGCTACAGCGCTTTCAAAGACTTGCCTGCACAGCAGTCACGGGCAGTATGCGCACCACCCCGACAGCCGCCTTGGAAATTATTTTAGGACTTAGGCCATTGGACCTATGGATCCAACATGAGGCGAGAATGTCGGCCCTTCGCTTAAAACTTTCGGGTGAAAGTATGTACCAGGACGGCCATGTCGCGGCACTCTGGAAAGATGCTATAGTATCACAGCCAATGAGCCAAGCACCATGCAACAGGATCCCCAAAACCTACATATTTACCAAGAACTACGAAATCCAACTATCTGAAGCTAGTAAAGATCATTCAGGCACGGATGAACTAAGAATATACACCGATGGGTCTAAAATGGAATCTGGAACCGGAGCAGGGGTATTTTCACTAGACTTAAACATCAGAATATCACTGGCCTTAGGCGATTATAGCTCTATTTTCCAATGTGAATGTGTAGCAATTACCGAGGCAGCCACCGCCATCCTAAGAAGGGAGGTTGAAGATTTCACCATCAGAATACTTTCCGACAGCATGGCTGTGCTCCAAGCACTTCGAGGCAACATCTGCAGCTCAGTGCTTATCTTCGAATGTCACTTAGCCTTAGAACGTACAAAGAATAAGGTCATCCTTCAATGGATAAAAGGACACAGCGGATCACTGGGTAATGATGCGGCTGATGAACTGGCAAGAAGGGGATCGGAGGCTCCGGCGTTGGGCCCTGAGCCTCTCCTGCCGATACCGTTCAGCCAACTGAGAATGTGGCTGCGCAACATTACCCGGGACGAACACAACGCCCAATGGGCTAGTCTAACAAGCTGCAGACAGTCGAAGGCAGTGATCCCAACACTATCGCCGAGACTAACACACAGACTTCTCAGCCTAAACCGTAAAAACCTCCGAATAGTTGTAGGCAGTCTAACAGGTCACATACCTCTCAATAAACACCTATTCACCATCGGCGCGACGGACAGCCCTCTATGCAGAGGATGTCTGGAAGCAGAAGAAACGGTCACTCACGTAGTACTGGAATGCGTAGGGTTGACTGACCAACGGGCAAGAATAACGAACAAACATCCAAAATATGAAAATATGTTTGTTCCGCCTTCACGCTTAAAGCATTCAACAGATTTGGATGAAATTTAGAATGTAGATAGTTTGTAACCGATTTAGTTGAAACTTGATTTGAGACAGAATTTTGAAAAGAAAACAACGCATTGTTAAAATTAACAAAAAACCAAGATGGCGACCAACTTTTTTGTTTATAGACCGATGTCGGTGAAACTTGGTTTGACGTACTAATTTGGCATAAAAACAACAATGCAATGTTGAAGCTTACTAAAATTCAAGATGGCGACCAACTTTTTCTTAATGGACTGATTTCAAATTTAGTTGGACATACTGTTTTGGCATAAAAAGAACAAAGCAGTGTTGGCAAAAAGTTAATCCGATTATGTAACGATTAATTGTTTAATCAGGATTAACGACTATTGGTTAATTATAACTTTCAATCGTCTGGTAGTGGTGAAGCGTGTACAAAAGAAAAGGTATATTTTACGGGGAAAACAATCTTTTATTCTCAAGAGAATATTAAAATACTAGACAAACATGTCGAAGGGCTTCTCAAATTAGACTCAGTCAAAACATTCAAAACCGACATGTTTCGAAATCATTTGAAAATACAATTCTAGAACAAAATAAAGCTGCCAGTGTGCATTTATCACATGCCAGCATTTTTAAATAACAGAGTAAGGAGTGTAGGTATTGCTATACCTAACATCGGCGCCTCCACCATCTGGTAGTGGTGAAGCGTGTACAAAAGAAAAGGTATATTTTACGGGGAAAACAATCTTTTATAATCAAGAGAATATTAAAATACTAAACAAACATGTCGAAGGGCTTCTCAAATTAGACTCAGTCAAAACCGACATGTTTCGAAATCATTTGAAAATACAGTTCTAGAACAAAATAAAGCTGCCAGTGTGCATTTATCACATGCCAGCATTTTTAAATAACAGAATAAGGAGTGTAGGTATTGCTATACCTAACAAATCGTTAATCAGATTAACCAACCAAGTTTCACCGAAATCGGTCTTTAAACAAAAAACTTGGCCGCCATCTTGTTTTTGTTATAAATTTAACATTGCGTTGATGTTTGTATGCCAAAAGAGTATGTTAAACCCAGTTTAAACAAAATCGATCTACAAACAAAAAAGTTAGCCGCCATCTTGTTTTTTTTACATTATTAATATAACGTTGTTGTTTTATTGTTAAAATACTGTCTCAAACCAAGTTTCACCAAAATCGGTCTATCAACAAAAAGTTCACCGCTATCTTAGATTTTTGTAATTTTTTACATTGCGTTGTTGTTTTCTTGTCTAAATACTGACTCAAACCAAGTTTCACCGAAATCGTTCCATAAACAAGAAAGTTGGCAGCCATCTTGATTTTTTGTAAATTTAAACATTGCTTTGTTGTTTTTATGCCAAAACAGTATGTCAAACCAAGTTTCACCGAAATCGGTCTATGCAAAAAAGTTGGCCGCCATCTTGGTTTTTTTTTACTATTTTAACATTAAGTTGTTGTTTTCATGCGAAAACAGTATGTCAAACTAAGTTTCACCAAAATCGGTCTATAAAGAAAAAGTTGGCCGCCATCTTGCGTTTTTGACAAATTTAACATTGCATTATTGTTGTTTTTATGCCAAACACCAAGTTTAAACGAAATCGGTCCATAAACAAAAAAGTTGGCTGCCATCTTGATTTTTGTCATTATTAACGTTGTTTTCTTGTCAAATACTGTCTCAAATCAAGTTTCACCGAAATGGGTCCACAAACAAGAAAGTTGGCAGCCATCTTTAATTTTTGATGATTCTTATAAGGATCTATTCTAATCCTTGAGGAAATATTTGACAAGCCACAATTTTTTGTTAACATCTCGTTATAACCAAATAATCATTCATTATCTTTAAAAATGTTCAAATGTGCAAGCTAGCACAGTCGACAAAAACCGACTGCCTTGTAATATTATATTTTACATTGATAATCATCTCAAAATACCACATTTTATTCGAAAAACCTTATTGGCAACATTGCCGGCAAACTAGAGCTCCTGGGAATACGTTGAATACGTAAATTGTGGTTTACCTCCTAAAATTTACGATTTTTAATATAAACCTCTAAAACTTTCATAAGTCTATGAAAAAAAAGTCTGGAATCAAACCTGAAATTATGAGGTCTCCCTTTTGGTGAACTATGTGCGATTATTTGTTCTAAAATTTATGTAGCTTATAAATAAATAATAATGATACGTATTCTGCTTTTGTGAGTGTGAATGGAGATGTTGGAAGGGGAAGGCCAAGGCGTACGTTTCACGACCAGATCGGGGATGTACTTAAAAAAGGCCAGGTCAGGAGTACCCTAAACCGACGAGCGTGCACGAAGAGGTTGATGAATGTGAATGAAGCGAAAGAAGTATGTCTGGATCGTAGCAAGTGGAAGGAAGTGGTCTCTGCCTACCCCTCCGGGAAAAAGGCGTGACTTTATGTATGTATGTATGTATTCTGCTTTAATTTTTCAATATTTTGTTCAAAAAGAGAAGATAAATATTTGTATGACTTTTAGCGCCATCTTTCGATTTGGTGATTCATTATCTCGTCAAATTGTTCTGATGAAGCACTTGAGGTCTTATTAGTTCCTACACAATTTCACCGTACATGTATGGCGGGACGTTATCGAAAGAGTTTGCGATCATAGCTAAAAATCCAAACGCTCAAGGTCATTGGCTATAGCCTGCGCCTTAAGAGGTCGGTTGTCGACCTTACAACCCACACGATGATGAAGAAGAAGAAGAAGAACGATTTAAATGTAGCTCATCATGGCAAACACGTAAAATAAAAACATACAATATACAACACATATATATAACACATATATAATATATATATGTGTTTGTTTATTATATACTCACCGGCACATCTAACCGCCCACCCTTCATTTCAGGGAATACTCGTGATTCTTTATAATTCTATTAGTTACAGCTGATGTTAGTTAAAAAGTAGTTAATTTAACGTTTATTTAAGTGTGTTTAATTTATCGTAAAATTATCAATAAATCAATTGCAATGTATAACAATAAGCGTAGTTTAAAATTAACCCGAAATACAAGGGTGGGCGGTTAGATGTGCCAGTGAGTATATATGTTTATCTGGAACTATGCACCTATATATAGGTATATTGTATGTGTTTATTTTATTAAGGCTTCAAAGTTGATGGTTATGGTATGGAGGTCCGATGTGTAATGTGACGTCATATTACACGCGGGCCATACACCCGCCATAGAAATTTATATTTTGTATTGTCCCTTGCTTCGTTTCATCCATATTTCATTATAACTGATTATTATTTTTCGAACAGCAACGGCATAGCCGGCAGCGCAGTGTGCGTGTACAATATGTCTGCCGTCCACGCGTCGTTTGACGGCCATTACAAGGCGCAGGAGACTGCCACGTCTACCTGGGAAGCGCGCGCGCCGCCTCACCACGCGCAACTACACTTCCGCTGCGTGCACGGCGCCAGGTGAGAGAGAGACCGACGTATTTGGGTCACAGTTGGAATGGTAAATTAGAACTGCAACAGCAATGACTGGTAGTCACCATTGATGACAGACCACCGAAGACCAACGGATTTTTGCCCTCACGTTCTACATTATGTTATTTTTTCACTATCCTTGATTTGTCTCATTTAAAGTTTAACGCCTGTTTTTCAGATCATCTCAACAAATGGAGTACCACCGCTATCATCTAATGTACGACCCGGTCCAACCCGTATCAGGACAGCCAGTATACAAAGCTACATTGCAACGTTTCACACACGTCACCGTGGACGTCACCCCGACTCAATCCGCGAGGCAACTCGTCGCGTACGTGGCCACGCAAGACAACCAAATCCTGAAATTGGCCGTATTACCAAAGCTGGATGGCGCGTGTTTAGTAGAAATTCTGAAGATGAAAGACGAGGAAGGAGGCTTCGACATTTTGAACATGAAGTTTGTGAAGGATACGGTGAGTTGATTATTTTGATTTATTGGCATAATCGGAAGATTTCATATGATGGAACAAAAAGGGTTTGATCTAAACGAATAGTTAAATTTTAATTATGTTTTATCTTTTTATTCTCCCGTGCCGTTGAACCAAATTCAATGAAAAGACGGTTTTGGGGCATTAGTTTTAGTGTCGTTGATTTCTGGTTAAAAATTCATGAACAAGAAAGTTGGCCGCCATCTTAGATATTTGTCAGAAGCTTTGTCATTTTTAATATTACGTTTTTGCTTAGTACCCCAGACCGAGTTTCATCGAAATTGGTTCATAAAGAAATAGTTTTGAGTTTTTGATATTTTTATATTGTTGTTGCTTTCTTGTTGAAATAGTGCCTCAAAACTAAGTTTCATCGAAATTGGCCCATAAATAAAAAAGTTTGTCGCTATCTTGGATTTTTATAATTCTTAATATTGTGTTGTTGCTTTTTCTAGTCAGAATACTATTCCATACAGAGTTTCATTAACATTGGTTCGTAAACAAAAAAGTTGGCCGTCATCTAAGAATTTATCATTTTTAACATCGCTAAGTTGTTTTCTTGGCAAAATAGTGCTCCAAACTGAATTTAATCGAATTTGGATTATAAACATAAAAGTTCGTCGCCATCTTGGATTCTCGTATTTTTTAATATTTCATTTTTGACAAAATAGTGCTGCAAATCGAATTTTATCGAATTATCAATAGTTCGTCGCCATCTTGGAACCTCGATACCAACAACAAACAATTTGAAAAATGGGGGCTGATAGGAATTTTTATTTTGGGGGCAGATGAGAATAACTGGAAATGCTGTAACTCACTACGTATTGGGCGTCAAACCTTCGACCGTCTTTGAACCTCTATAGTTAAAATGTTGTATTACACAAACATGTTGTTACATATTGTATTTAACTCACAAATCGTCCTGCAGATGTCGCTGTACGTGGGCAGCGCGACGGGCGTGGTGCGAGTGGGCGGCGAGCGTTGTGCGCGCTTCGCTAGCCACGCGGCGTGCGCAGCGGCCGGCGACCCGCATTGCGCGTGGGACGGCGCGCGCGCAACCTGCCTGCATAGCCATGATCGCGCGCCGCCGCCAGTCGAACACTGTCCCACACACGACAACACTGGTACGCTCGGAACAACGCTTCCTTTATCACGTGGGTTGTATGGTCGAGAAAAAAAAAGACCTCACGAAGTCTGGTGCCAGTGTTATAGAGCCGATACGAACGGTTTAACGTGCCTTCCCAAGCACCGAATCATCTTTTCTTTTTCTAACCAAATGGGCATAACTCCATGGAATGGTCGAGCATTCGATTGTCATTAAGGAGGTTCCGGGTTCGAATTGTAGGGACTCTGTCAAACAAAAATCTCATTGTGAGACTTTCCCCAGTTTGATTAGTACATTGCAGACTGAATCACCTGATTGTTCGAAAATAATTATGATTTCGTGCTTCGGCTGCACTGTTTACGATAGTAATAGTTACACGAACCAATTCGGTGACCTTTGGCGACTCTATAACAATGGTGACTGGTGAGTTATAGGTGATATATTACCTTGGCTCATTGTTGTGGCAACTGAATAGGATCATCAACAGCTCATATACGTCCCCACCGAGGGGCCGAGGGATCGAGCCTACCCTGTATTAGGGCGATTAGGCGATTCATTACTGTGAACTACAGCGAGTGTGGACACCATGCTTGTACTAAGTGCAGAGCGGGCATAAGTTATTATTAAAGTATTACTATCCTATTCAGCGTCGGTGGTCTAGTGGCTAGGGCCGCTGCCTCTTGTCCGGGAGACGCGGGTTCGATCCCCACCATGTACCAATGTGTTTTCGAATTTCGAATTCACATGTACTACGTTTATACGACGCTCTTACGGTGAAGGAAGACATCGTGATGAACCTGCACACTCCTGCGAAGAAACTCAAAGGTTGTGTGTGAAGTCGACCAACCCGCACTGGGCCAGCGTGGTCGACTATAGTCTGATCGCTAAGGGTAGGCTTCAGCCCCTCGGTAGGGACGTATATGAGCTCTCGATGATGAATATTTTTTTAAAAGGATTATTAATTAAAATTTGTCTGTCTATGTTGTTACAGTGGACGGCGGGTGGTCTCCGTGGTCGGAATGGGAGTCGTGCATGCAGGACGGGACGGCCAACTCGGCGTACGGGGAACGACCCGACATGTGCCAATGTCGGACGCGCCGTTGCAACAACCCGCGGCCTCGCAACGGCGGCAAGACCTGCGAAGGTAAACATTCTTAATCCTACACGGGTGGCCCATTTAGAGACAAGGAAAGATCTGTGCTAAGGAACCATGCCATCGATTTTAGTGAGAAGAACAACTGCATTCATTGATTAAAAAATAATTTTTAGTTCGGGTATCGAACCCGGTCGTATGAAAAAAAAATCGTTATTTCTATATCGATATCGATTGTGTAGGTCATAAGCAGTAAATATTACTATAAAATATTACACATTAAATGATTAATATGCATTGTATTTAACTTTATCCTTTTGTTTTTTTTTAATACGACTGGGACCATGAGTTTTTTTTAAACTATAAATGCAAAAGTTGGAACTCTTCAGTAATTACTAGTAAACCCCTCGAGTTTGGCCTCATTTAATTTATTATGAAGTCCAATATAGTGTACTTGGTGACGAAGGTCTAATGATGGAGTTAGAGTTGGATGTTAGTGACTTCAGCAGGTTTATAATTTTCTTTTGCTATTACATTTTTCTTATTATCATTTCCAAGACACAACACAATACAATACAAAATACATATACTTAATTGACATTGAACGGAAATAAAAAAGGTAAACAACAGACACACAAAAACATAAGAGTCAACAGGCGGCCTTATTGCTAAGGTAGCAAGCAATCTCTTCCAGGCAACCGTGACCCTGATAGTTACTGAAGAAATTACGTCACGTTTCCAGGCGCGAGCATATCCGTGACCAACTGCACGGTGCACGGCGGTTGGTCGGCGTGGTCGGGCTACTCCGAGTGCTCGGCGACTTGCGGCATCGCGCTGAAGTCCCGGCGGCGCTCCTGCACTGCCCCAGAACCTAAGTTCGGAGGCCGGGTCTGCGTCGGCATCGATGTGCAAGACCTGTTCTGCTCTAACCTGCCGCCGTGTCCAGGTTAGTTAGTGACCTCAAATTTCCAGTTTAGAGTCCTCAGATGTCCAGGTCAGTGTCTGCAGATGTCCAGGTCAGTGTCTGCAGATGTCCAGGTCAGTGTCTGCAGATGTCCAGGTCAGTGTCTGCAGATGTCCAGGTCAGTGTCCTCTGATGTTCAGGTCAGTGTCCTCAGATCGACAGGCATCGTGCTAAAGTCGCGACTGCGGGCCTCAATCCCAAGTTCAAAGGGCGGGTTTGCGTCGGCATCGGCACGTTTTTCTCCAACCTGCTTGGAGTCCAGATTAAGTCGGCATCAATGTGCAAGACCTCTTAAACAGCTCGTATACGTCCCCACTGAGGGGCTCGAGCCTACCCTGAATTAGGGCGACTAGGCCTTAGTCCTGATGACCTGAGGAAGGTCGCTGGTGGTGGCTGGTCGTGTGCTAGGTCCAGCAGTGGACTGCAATAAGCTGATTGATTGATTGATTGAGGCCTTAGTCGACCACGCTGGCCCAGTGCGGGTTGGTGGAGTGCACGTCCTATTCTACCTACCGCCCTTGCAGATCAGTGTCCTCTGATCAAGCAATAGTGAAATGCTCCTGCATGGCGTCCGAGCCTAAGTAAGTCTGCATCGGCATTGTTCTATACCTGTTCTGCTCCAACTTCCCGCATGCATTACCCAACAATGTTACTACACGACCAAAATATAATTGAAAGAATTACAGGAAGATTACAGGTATGCTTTCGGAGACTACTTCAGATGTCAAATGTTTCCTACATAAATTATGTCAAATACAAATTAACCTGTTCACCATCATATCGTTTGTGATGTCAGACCTTTAACCCTGGTGCTATTAGTTATTGAGGGTCCTCATTAAAGTTTCATGCTATTTGCGGTTATGTGTTATGTGTAATTATTCTCAACGCAGATCCAAGGCTAGCCCCAATCGACGGTGGCTGGACCCCCTGGGGGGCGTGGGGTCCCTGTACGAGCGCGGGGGGCGCGGGCTGCGGCCCGTCGGCGGGGTGGCGCGAACGCAAACGCGCATGCGCGAACCCGCAGCCGCAAAATGGCGGCAACGACTGCGAGGGCAGCAAGACTGAGAGACAAGTGTGCGACCTCCGGCCTTGCGAGATCAGAAAGGCCACGGCTTGGTCGCCGTGGGTGCAGATTCCTAGTGAGTTATCTTGCTTTGTGTGTGCAATCTGTCAAGGTATTCTTTATTATTCCTTTCGGCTAGTTAGGTCACTTTCGTAGCAGGTCATATTCTTAGGGCTGATCTGTCACCGTATGGTTCATTATACCATATATGATATATGCTTAAGGTCACATGCTTATCTTCCTCTATGAGTCTGACACGCGCTTGCCCGGATATAACATTGCGTTTTAATTTCATATCTTTTCTGGTTAACTGTACAAAAGCGTGATTGACCAACCCAAAAAGTGACCAAGTCAGAAAGTGACCTAGTCCGAAAATTAACCTGCTACCTACCTACCTACCTCGCCGAAAGGCTTTATTTCATAATAAGGGCAAAAGGGTATTAAATAAGTAGCCACTATTCAGCATAACGGCGTCTCAGTACTAAATAGTGGCGCGGCCAGGAATTATCACACTCAGTTTGGGTCAAATCAAATTTGAACAGCTAACTTACGATTTTGAAAATTTGCATGCTTGTTCATTCAGGTGACATTAGACAAAAATTATAAACCTGATGATGGAGCCAAGATTATCTCCTTACAAGCTCCTCATATTGGCACGGATTCGGAATTTTACGTATGTACATTAAATTTTGATAGCTAAACATGATGTTTATCATGACCTGACGTTGGAGCCATGTTTCCTCAGGAGGGAACTCCTCAACGGTTAGTAGCACGGACTCAAAGCTCTGCATTCAGGGTAGTCTGCTTACACGGGTACTCTTCAGCGATTTAAAAGCTTGTGTTAAAAAGGAATTTTAATAAAAACTTATTTGGGTTGTCTTTAAAAACGCCGTTGCTGATGCGTGATAGAAAACAGTGTTGTTATTTCTATCTATTCTTTCCCCTCGTATTTTTAAATACATTTAGATTTAAGGATATTAATATAAGATTTATTACATTATAATCGTTCTTACTTTAACAGGCAATTCATCGGATGACAGTTACACAGAAAAGCGGTACAAATTCCTGTGCAAAGCTCCATCGCCTGAACAAATAAAGGTTTGTAAAACACTGTAGTTCTTTAAAGTAAAATATTTTATTAAGTTATTGTGGTTTCGATTGCACACCGCATCGATAACGTTACTAAACGTTAGATATTTGGAACTGTTCCACTGAATATATTATCGTTGTAAAAGTTTCCATCAGGTGAGATTGTGGTCAAACGCGAACCCATAGATTGGATCAACGAGTACCTACATTAAAAAAAAAAACGAATCATTAAAAATGTTGGTCGATCTTTGTTAGAATTGAGCCCAACACGTTCAAGGTTTCGTTTTAATTATCATCTAAAAATTACACGGGCTGATTTAAGGATTCTAACGATACCCCATACATCCAAATCTGTTGAGGCATTTCGAAGTTATGGTGGAATAAAGAAACTCACATACATACACGCATACATGAACTCTAAACAAATTACACTCTTTTTGGGCAGTCGTGTAAAAATACAATGAATATTTCAGCTAACAATAGCCCGTGAGGAGGAGCGTTATTGCACGTCTCTCGGCTGCAGCAGTTCGCCGCCGGAGCGCCCGGGCGAGGAGGGGGCTGGGGGCTGGGCCCCCTGGGGGGCGTGGGGGGCCTGCTCCGCGGCCTGCGGGGGCGGCCAGCAAGCGCGCACGCGCCGCTGCCGCAACCCCCCCTGTGAGGGCTCCCGAGAAATGCTGCGCGCTTGCAACACACACGCTTGCTCAGGTACGGGATTCGGTTAGTTAGTTTTGCATGAGCATATAAGGACGTGAATTAGAAGATCTGTTTAACTATATTCACTTATTTACTCGTTGCCAGGTGTGTGGTCGTGCTGGAGCGAGTGGAGCGAGTGTTCGGGCGGGTGCGGGGCGGCGGAGGGCGCGGGTGGAGCGCGCACGCGCACGCGCATGTGCCTGTCGCCCGAGGGCTGCGCAGACGCCGGTGCCGCGCTCGAGCGACGCAAGTGTATCGCGTCCTGCACCGGTAACTACACACACTTATGCTTGCCGCCGTGTGGTTCCCGGCAGAATCAGACCTACCCATACCCATGTCTTCCTGTGGGTGTCATAATTCTTAGATTGAAACTGGTTTCGTACGAAGATCATTTATTCCACATTGGAAACTGGTTATGAAACTGCGGTTACGTTGGCGGCCTAAGAGATCATAAAAAGCGACTAAGGGATTCGGGTTTAGTGCTACAGTGACAGGCTGCACTTAACTTAAACATAACATACCAACCCACATGGGTCCCTTCCGAAGACATCTTCCCGTGGACTAAGTGATTTGGGATTAGTGCCCGATAGGCGTCAGGCTGGAAACCTGTCCCTAGGTGCACTGAGGAACATAAAAATTGGTTATGCCGAATCTTAACCCAAAATTGCCAGCTTTGCTTACCCTTTCGGGGATATGAGCGTGATGTGGTGTGTGTATATGTGGTGTATATACTTGCATAAGTAATCCGTCAACTAAACTCAGCAAGTAGGAGCTGTCAAAATAGACCGGACTGTCTGCAAGTTGTAAGTAGCTGTCAAAATATAACAGGCTTCTATTTTGTGATTTGTTCCTACTTGCTACTTGACAAGGTTAATTGCTACTTACTGAAGTATAAATTAGGCCTAATGGCTGGTTTACACGTATTAAGTTGTCAAGTAGCAACTAAATTTTAACTAAATTGTAAGCGACTAAATTTGAAGTAAGTGTTTACACGTCATTTTGGTAGTTAAGCTCTTTAGTTAGCCCAAGGTGGACGATCAACAGCGAATTCAAATCTGTAATAAATATAATAAATAAAATAATAAAGTATAATAAAATATTAATTTTTATATCTAATATTATATATTTTTTTTATATTATATATTTTTTTATATTAATCATTAATATTTTTATATATACCCATATATTAAAATATTTCCAAAAAATAAACAAAACACTCGCACTTGACTTCGCACTTCGCATTTAACTTAAAATTAACTAAATCGTGCCTGTCCAAACGTGTCAAGTGACAGGCCACGCCCACCAACTTACCCGAAAAATAGAAAAAGTTCTAATCTACTTGTTTACTTGCACGCTAAATTTTAACTTGCAACTTACTACTAAATTCGCTGTTTACACGCATTAAGTTGCTTAAAATTAAGTTAAAATTTAGTAAACTACTTAACAACTTAATACGCGTAAACCAGCCATTAGTCTGTTAGGAGAGTTTATTAGTAGAAACGTGTAAACGGTAGCTCTTATTGACTTTCACGATTCTATTTAAGCTTTCTAATTATGATAAAGATAATGTCAATTTGTTATTTAATACGACGACTGCTACCCTATAAACTCGTAAACATAACGCCTGTGCGCGCGCGCGCGCGCCTTGTGCACGTAATTGTACCGGCCAGTTGCGTCCATGAGCAGTGAACAAGAACAGTAATTCCATGTGAACACGAGAGTAGCGTCGATTAGCAGCCTTCGCGCTGTCGCTCCATCTTTATACAACTTTAAAATACCATTATAATTTCAGAAAGCGAATCCGGCTGGGGATCGTGGGGAGACTGGACCTCATGCGACAACGGCGAGCGACTGCGCCGGCGCAGCTGCGCGAGCAACTCGTGCGTCGGCGCACAGATACAGGTCGCCAGAACGCCCGCAGACGACGTCGATAACGGTAAGCGTTTGAGGTTACATTTTTCGTTCCACGGGGTGTGGTATAGTGTTACCTAAAGGATAGACTTACAATATCTTACGCTCAGAGGTAGACGACTTCGAAAGTGGGTGTGATGTCTGTCTGCATTGTGCATGGCTTACAGTTTTCCGTAAGCAGTCAGACCAATTATTTTATTTTCAGTTTACACATTATTTTGTACAGATTTTTCCAGTTTTTATTTTGTTAATTATAATTGGGTTTAGAACAATATCGCATGGGCATCGCATTTTATATGACGTAGCCAGGATATATGCTTCTGGCCAAGGCACCAAGTACATTAATTACTCGTTGTAGTACAAAAACGAACAATTCACGAAGACATATTTTTGTGCATACTTAAATTCGGAATTGCGTGCGTAGCATCGTATATCATCACACGAGGGTGGAGTCATATTGCGTGTAATTTATTTACTAGTAGTTCTTTAAATCGGCCTAAATAATAAAAAAGTGATATCTAATAAGACTATGCCAGACTTCCAGATTCCCTAATAAGTTGCAAATTACAATACAAAGTTTGTACTTACTAAGTTGCATGAACTCATTCCGCCTTCCCCCTTCTTCCATCGGACGTCCAGACGCACGGCAGGTTACCATCTTTTCTTGGTGACTATTCCACGCTTGCGCACCAAACGCTTCTCAACATCTTTTATAACGCGTACCGCAAAGGAGTGGAATCTCCTGTCGGCGTCTGTATTTCCGAGCTCATATAATCCGACTCTCTATAAAGCCAGAGTGAATATAAGCTCGCTACATCGTAGATCCCATCCCTGCTCTCGGGCTGGATCGGGGTCAAGAGCAAACCCATTCAATATAGAAAAAAAAAAAGTTACAAACAGCTTGAAATTGACAGAGCGAGTTTATCACCACAAAAAATTTTTTTCCAGAGTTGTACGCTTTGCCGGCGTATAGTTCCACCGTGGAGATGGCTTCGTTCGTAACATTGGACAGCAGAGGCTCTTTAAGCGTAGGCGGCGTCGTCGGCTGCGCACTGGCAGCTTTCGTCGTGGGTAAGTGCCTGCTCTACTCCTGTCAGACAGACAGGCGGCGATTGGATACAGACTGGGTATGGGCATACCTCGGACAGTTCATACAGTCGTGGATTTCTTATCAATCCACGAAGAGTAACACAAATCAGAAAACGTAAATACTTATCAAATTAGAAAAGTTAACTAAATCAAAACAAACAAATAGCCGCACCGCACGCGACTGCGCGCGTAAGCGACGCACGGCCTCTAATCCAATACCTCTAAGCTCGCCTCCTCGAATGTCAAACTCCGGAGCGGGACGAGGTAACGCCGATTGGCGGGAGGAGGTGAGTGGCCATTCTGGTACTATATTAATTCTCTGGTATGGGTAACTCTGAAACTATAAGACATGAAAGATCTTTTGGAACCATGTCATCGATTTTAGTGTCAAGTTTTCATTCACAGATTAAAAAGAAAAATACTCATTTTTAGTTGAGAATCGAACCCCGGTCGTATGCAAGAAAAAAGAAGTCTATTTCGATAGTGTAGGCCTAAACAGGAAAGGTTACTATGCAATGTGATACCTAAATCCATGTATTGTAGTTCACTTTTTTTCCTATTGATTTTTCCGATTGAGTTCGATTCCGAATTATGTACGAGTTTCTTTTTCTTTATCTATGAATGCAGTTTTGCATCTAAAAAGGTAAGTGGCATCTAAATGGCCCTGTATAGTCGAAGCAGCATTACTTTACTACAATGCGGTTTAAATTATAATTCTATGCGTTAGTGCGAACTTGATTCTCGTATGACCACATATTCAAATTATCGCACTGTTTGTTTCAGAAATATTTGAATAGACTATGTGGTACTGGTGGTACTACTTTCATATACTTCTAGACTGGTGGTACTACTTTCATATACCTCTGTGTGTGGATCATGGAAAACATTCTCATTATGCCATACATGTTTAATCCCTTTTCCTTTGTTATTTGAAACGAAATATACTAACATTAAAACCAGATACTTATTTATTCTGTTTTTATTTGTAAGTAATAGGTTTACCTTAATCGATATTTTTTCCCGTTATTTACAACTAGCTTTCCGCCCGCGGTTTCACCCGCGTCAAATGAGTTTTCCCGTGGAAATGAAGTGTTTTACCGCGGTAAAAAGTTGTGTATGTCGTATTCCAGGACCTAACCTATATGTGTGCCAAATTTCATCCCGATCTGTCCAGTGGTTGAAGCGTGATTGAGTAACGAACATCCAAACTTTCGCATTTTAGTAGGATAACATAGTAATTTGATTAGTGAGGCTCCAATCAATCTATATTGCTTTAAAACTAAAACTTAAACTTTAAAATCATTCTAATATCAGCTCTAAACGTAGCTAAACTTTTTTTCACAGAACAGAAATTCCTCTTCGCGAGTTTCCCTGTATTTTCACCTATCGGATAAGTCATTACGATTTTTCTAACAAACATAATGTTCTATGGTAATTCAGGTTGGCTGCTGTGCCTGGGTGCCGTGATCTTCTGGCAACGACGCGGCTGCCCGTTCCCCTTCGCGCGCAAGATGAAAGTCCCGTCCAGTCCACACTACATCACCGCCAAACAGAACAGCTATGTCACCGTCCCACTTAAAGAAGTTGTAAGTTGCATTATGAAAATACTTCATTATTTCGTATTTAGAGGAGAGGTTTTCAAAATAAGAAGCAAGAATACACTAATAAACACGGACACTCAATAAAATTTTGTTTGGTCTCCTTCAAAAACTTGAATTCCCGAAATGTTAATTCATAGACAAAGACGACTATTCTCAAAATAGCAAACTCGTTTTTCATTGTTCGCTATCGGGTGCAGTGCACAAATCGGTTATTAAAAAAGTATTCTTATGTAAAAAAATGATAGTTAATCACTCTCTACTTTATAGGTTACATCACGGAATATAAAACAAGAGTGGAAAGGACAAACGTATTTTTTCTGTTCACACATAGATAGCACTGTTTACATCACACACAGACTAAGACAATCGGGCATTTGACTAATCAGAGCTGTTGTACTCGTTTCAAACAAGAACGCTATATATACTTCATTACTAAATGTAAACGTTACTTTACCATTAAACAAATAAAGTATATTTTCGCATGAGCTCAGATATACTCTATACTTTCTTTACGTAGTTCAACGCTTCTGACCTAGATGGCGTACTTCAAGATGCATACCAATACATACCTTAACCTAAAGAAAATAGGAATAGTTTTTGCAAACTCGGCGAACTAAACAAAACTATGCGGACCTATTCATAGTTATGACACACGCGCCCCGCTCACTTGTCCATTCCTCTCTTGTTTTATATTCCGTGGGTAGCATCGTATAATATAAAGAGCTATCACGAAATCTTCTTTAACGTATGCATTTTCTCGGCAGCCTCGCAAAGCGAAACGCCAACCGTCCTTCACTGGCATCGGCGGAACGAGCGGCATCCTTCTCTCGAAGAGCAACAACCTCTCTAACGCCAACAACCACAACACGGCGGCCACGCCCAAACTCTACCCCAAAGCAATCGCCAACGAATACGACTCGGTCGGCACGCTCCGCCGGCATTCCAACCAACCGAACAACAAGAGTAACCTCGACGTCGAAGAAGACAAATTCTACTGAAATGATAAGGACGACAACTGTGACCACTTTCTCAGAAATATCACCACAAAGTAGGTAAAGCGGCGCGGGGCCCAGACAGAGAGTCCACTCAGAACAAACTGCCATTTCTGGCTCGCACACATTGACGTATCGTTTATAGGCGTCGCCACGCAGTTCCCAAACAGTACTCCATAGCGTTTGACTAAAGAGTGAGTGAGAGAGTGAGTCTGACAAGATGACTTAATTATTTTTGAAGAAGCCGGGAGTGGTGTGATATCACTGTCGAGTTGAGTCTCAACACTAGTTGTAACGTTTGCACGTGAATATACTTATAGAATGCTATTTTTTTATACATATTTGTTGACCAGCATGAAAGGATTGATAAAGGTCAGTGTCAGTGTTTAAATAGTACTTGATAACAAAAAAGCATGCGGTGTTACCATACTGTCTGTACAAAATAATGAGTGGTGTAAAATAAGATATTTTAGGCAAAATTCGTTGATTTTAGGATGTAAAGCTGTTCAGATGTGATGGATATCAATCAATACTCCGTCCTCATCAGGTTAAAATTAAAGTGTATACTTATTACAAGGCGGGCCTGATTATTTTTTATCAGACAAATACAGTGGGCTTGTTGGTTTGTGATAGGTATAGTTGTGTAATCGTGATTAACATGACAATGTCGTGTGAAGATGAAACTTGGACATTTGTGAATGATGGATATTAATCGCGGGATGTACTTACTGCCAAGTTTTTAACGTATCGCTTAAAAGTTTAACATAGCCAGTGCCATGGTTACTATAATATGTTGTGTACAGACGATGTTTATGTAAAATAACTGAAAAGTCTCGATGGGAAGACCGGACAAATCGGAAGTGAAACCATATGATTAGATGAAAATGTATAAAGGTATTACCAAGCTTGTTGAATCGGAATGAAGGTAATTCTATATGAAAAAGCTTTGTCTTTCTTATTTTTATTGTGTGGTATAAGTTAGCATTACCTTTGTAAAACACGTTGCGTGGTTCGCGTAGCTTCTACTCTGGCGACGCTACTCAGTAATTCGGCGGAATCAACCCTTTTTATGCGCTACCTTACACCGCATAAGTGTCGTAAGACCCAATGATACAGCGACATTTTTCTTCCATTACCACTCTTTTGACGCTCAATCATCGTCTGGATTTGTAACTATTTACATTATGTTATATGGCTGTTAATCGTTTCACCAAAAGTGGCGGCTTTTTATTAAAAATGTAATTTTAAGTATAGTTTATTTCTATTTCTATTGTTACAATATAAATGTAACCTTCTTGCTTGCTTGAGTGTGTTATTCAAGTAAAGTGACGATAGAGTTTGTAATTTCTTAATTTAGTTAATCGAATGGAAAGAAAAAATCCAGTGTTATGTGACAAAGCCAATCATGTGCCATGTAAATAAATAAGGAAATTAATGTAAATATTCTAATGTAAATGTAACTGATATACTATTCTTTTAAATAATTAAATATAAGTGTTTGCCTAATATTTGTTGAGTAGATAATCATGAAATCCTGGTCTCCGTTTCACGAAGCAACAATTTACTAGTAACAAGTTGCAATTTGATATTCATTGCGTAGCCAATTCGCCAAAACTGTAAGCCCTTATCGTTTTGTCTAATCGTCTACGCAATGTACGTCGAATTGTACTTGTAATTTGTAACTTGTAGCTTCGTGAAACGGCCCCTGGGGTCAGAAATGTTACTCAATAAATATTAATAACTGAAAACTGAGTGGCTTAGTAGTACAAACGACGGTGCCTTAGAAGAAAATGTTATAAATAAACGAAATAAAGATATATTAATATTTTATATTAAAAAAATATATCGACTACTTCCAGAGCTATATATTATTCTGTATTTTGTTGAATTAACTTCAACATTTCTAGTGACTCACGTTGAGTCAATAATTGTTGTGCAATGCGTGGTTTTTGGATGTTTAAATGATAGATATTTTTATAATTTTTCATACGCTAATTATATATTAGACGATATGTAAGCTTATAAATGATTTATATTTATGTGGTCGATACTTTAAAATATCGCGCCTTAGCATGACTGTAATTCGAGGCATTTAAAATAGCTATGAAAGTGTTGAAGCAAGCACAGAAAAATGTTAGCTATCGTAAATGATATTATCTAGGATACAAATTAGTATTAATCTGAAAGTACTTCATTTCGGTTATTTTTTGTCGTATTAAGACACTGTCTATGTTTTTTCGGAAAACTGTTCTAATTTAAAACTATTTATATAGGTATTATATAAATGATTTGTCATACATTCTATAATTTAATCATCTTTAATTAATCTAGATAATTTCACGAACGGTTGTTGGCGTAATACAGGTTTTTTACACTGACTTTGAATGCGTGTGTTTGTTACTAAATCAAATCAAATATTCTTCCTATTGTTATAACAATTATATGAATGTTTATTATGTAAGTATAAATAATTGAATGTGCTTTTTTATTTGAATGCTGGGTATCGAATCTGTACACCGAATATGTCTGAGAAATAAGTTATAATGTTTATGGCGATAGTTTAGTTACGTTTTCATTTTTAGTTTTTTTTCATATCGCAGGTACGTTTCGAACCGTACGGGCTCTACTTGCAATAGTAAAACCACATAATTTATTTCACCACAAATTTGACAGTGGCATTGAGGTTTGAGTCTTGCCACAAACATTATAAATATTGCTAAACGAAAAACTTAAAAAAAAAGCGTCACCAAAACTTTAAAAAATGTCCATGAATTTCAAAACTACATGTCTTTTTTAATAATTTATCTTACAGTCAGGGCTTAAATAAGGCTTATTTATTACGCTGCGGGCCTAGGTTCTGTCCTCGCGCACCATTGGCAATCCCCAACCCACACAGTTCGCGAATCCCTGACTTAATACAAAATGTTTTAAAAGACATTATTGGTTAGATCTGACACGCTCTTGTGCGTCTTACGTTCTATTTTTAAAACGGACCTTATTGCTCCGCGAAACGTTTTGGCGTCTGCGAACTTCGATCTGCAAAAGCATCACCCGGAAATCAATCGGGACGGGCGGGAACCTAATAAAATCGCTTCCAGAATATTTGCTTCTCCAAGGTTTTTTTTTAAATACGCTTTATTGTTATTACAATGCAATTTACGTTTTCAGCACTCCTCAAAAAAGTTCCTTTTTCAGTCTTTTAATACATATCCATATAAAAAGGTGGTTGTGTAAGATTTTGTCTTGTGCAATAAACGTATGAAATTAGTATGAAAAGGAAAATTAAATTTTAATGTCGCTACATCTCGCTAAACCTTACAACTGTTATTAACAGACCTATTTATTTATCCAAGCTGTAAATGCGAGGTAGTTTCTATTGCCGTAGTATTATTTCTCTTAAAATCAAAATTTAATACAAAATAGTTGTTATGGGGTACGTGTTATGAAATCGTGAAAAGTATTTTCTAAACATTTCCATTGCGTACGATTCATTCCTAAATCTATTACTATACCAATGTTATTATTTAGATGCTGTACTATGTTGTTAAGATACTTCTTAATGTAACAATAAAGACTGTCGGATCTAATAATGTGTTTTTTTCCTTATTATAATTGACCCTTCATTAATATTTCTGTTAAAACTACAACTATAAGTACAAATATTACAACTTTGAGTAGCGGCTTTTTTCACGATGCAGTAAAAAATAATATTGTCTATCTAAATAGTAATCGACTTTCCAAAGCGTTGATGGAAGAAGCAACACGGCACTTAAAGTAATAAAAAAAAACCGACCAAGTAAGTGTAAGGCCACACAGTGTAGGGTTCCGCAGCTGCAAAATACTAATGTTCTAGACAGTTGTGCCTTATTCCACATAATGAGATGATATGCATGACAGCTATCAGATTTTCGCACGCATTTAATACCCCTTCCGCGTTGTTCAGCAGATTCGGGATAAGGCAGAATCGTGTTAGGACAGAAATGGTACACTCAAACAGTAAAACTTCTTTATTTCTAAACAGTCTACTTAACAGAAGAAAGTGGTCTTTCTACTGTCCTGTAATCAATACGTATACTTCTTGTCTGTTGCCACCTGTATCATGTTACTTAGAAAGTACACACACCGCACCGGCACAATTAGCGGAACAGAAAAAAAGTAGGAATATAAAATATAAACGTTTTGTGATTCAAGAAATAATTATTAGATATAAAGTAACAAATCTACTACCATCTTCCAGGATCGATTTTCTGAAGATTTGGGCCAATTTTTATTGGAAAAATCGAAATTAAATTTTATTAAAAACTTAAATATACTTGATTAATAAAAAAATGATTTTTTTAACACAAAAATTTCACCCCTTAGTTAACAATCTACTATTTGATAAGTTTCGTGATGCACGTTTTAAAGATATTTAAAAAAAATTAGAAATCTCTTCTCTATCTCCGAAACAAAATACTTAGTAGGAAGTATTTAATATAATCTAAGCGCAATTCCTGAAAGATATGGAACCTTCTCCACGAGTGTGTATTTGACCAGATTTTAATTATTGGGTCATTCCTATTCTTTTCTAATTATTCTTAATTTATTGGGTCATTTATATTCTAATTTTAAGAAAATGTTTTCATGTTCTGAAGATACAACTTTAACACGTCCTAGAAGGTAGGCAAGCCTGTAAAAGAATTTTGCTCTTAAATTTGTTTGGGAAATCCTGACAAAAGCCGGACATTTCAAAAAGCCCCAGCATTTCAGTAGCAAAATGAAATACACAAATGCATGACAGCGGCCGCAGGGAGTATTATGTAGCAATAAAAGAATATGTAATTACATTATTATTATTATTAATTCTCTGCTTTTATGACAATAATAGTTTATTTTTTAGGATTCATTAAATATTTTGTTTAATTTCAGTATTCATTATTACATTTTTCATCATAGGTACGTAAGTGATAAACTGAAAACTTATACGTCTGATGATACGAATTTGAAGCACCAGTCATTTATATGGCGATATTGACGGTATTTGGAGTACCTAGATATCGATGTAGGCATGAATTTATAGTTCAAATGTTTCTATCTTTCTAGCCTGATGCCTGAGGCACATGACACAACTTCGCTAGACAGGTCGTCAATAGATTAATGTATTGATTGATCGGAGGGTCCGACTGAGTAGCTCGTCTTGATTTATAGATACGCTACGACGTCGCCTTAAGGGCCCCGGAGACGATCAAACGGTTCGACTCAAACCTTACGTGTTTGATCAAACCGTTTCAGGTCGGTTTGAACGGTTTGTCAAACGGCTCTGCGCAGTCTGATTCTATACGCTGCTGACGTAATTACACTTCTGACGCGTCAAACACAACAAAATTTATTTATTTATTTATTAAAAACTAATAATTACAAAAGACGTCATCATTACAGAATTGCTCCCAATACGATGACGCCAAATAGGAAATTGCATCAAACGAAAAATATGAAATTGCACCAAACATGCTTCAAACACGTAAATGTTTGACAAACCGTTCAAACCACCTTTGTAAACAATCAAAATGGTTTGAGTCAAACCGAACTTTACGTGTTTGAATCAAACCGTTTGACCGTCTACGGGGCCCTTTAAACGATGCTGGTTCCGTAACTGCCTTTCATCCATGGACCTTTGTCATTCCTTTTAGATCATGTTCTAAAGCAGTGGTGGGCAAACTTTTTTTAAGGGGGGCCAGAAAGTTTAATAAAATTTTAGAGGAGGGCCAAAATTATAGCCAAATTGCATTTTGTTTTAAAAACTTATAATCATTTAAATCTGTTTATTCTCATAAATACCACACACTTGTAAAAAAATAAATGTAAGTTACAAATTATTAAAATTTGACTTTTATTCGAAGGCCTGTGAGCCAGGTGTGTGAGACAAATGAAACTGTTTTTGATTTAGCAAAATATCTTCAAATGCGAGTTCGAGTTGCGATGAAGTAACTTTCAGCAGCGAGAAAAGGTGTTCATCAGTGAGTCGCCATCCTATGCGTCTGTCAATAATACTACTAATATTGATCTACTCATCAGTGAGTCGCCATCCTATGCGTCTGTCAATAATACTACTAATATTGATCTACTCATCAGTGAGTCGCCATCCTATGCGTCTGTCAATAATACTACTAATATTGATCTACTCATCAGTGAGTCGCCATCCTATGCGTCTGTCAATAATACTACTAATATTGATCTACTCATCAGTGAGTCGCCATCCTATGCGTCTGTCAATAATACTACTAATATTGATCTACTCATCAGTGAGTCGCCATCCTATGCGACTGTCAATAATACTACTAATATTGATCTACTCTTTTACTATTGGACTGTCAAAATATAATAATAGGGGACCGGACTACTTTTTAAAAAAATTTATAAATTTCTGGTCTCGTTTATGAGCTGTCGTATACGTTCTGCACAAATTGCTAAAATTGCTAAATTGCTAATGTTTTGTGCAAATTCAATTACGAATATAAATATTTATTACAATATTAGAAGTTATAATAGTTTGAAGTGACAAATGCTTTAAAAGCCGCTTCTTGAAGCCGAAAGAAAGCCGATTGTTGGAGTGGGAGTAGAGGAGAAGCCATCCTATAACCGATAGCCTTGAGGACAGGGCATCAGGCTCGAACGCGTACCCGCGTGAGCGTATAGACCTAGCCGAGTCGTCGGAGTCTGGCGCACTGGACCGGGGGTCGCTTCAGTGGTCGCACGAGTGACTGTTCCCGGCTGCAGACCCGCCGCTACATCGGAACCTGAGCTTTGGTGCAAAAAGACTTTTGGTACAAAACGTTTCACCTTACTTAGTCTATAGATTTGTTGCGCAACGATTCCCTAGGCAGGTAGGGTATTATTTACTCCTCTATCTCTTACGCTTGTTGAACCTTCACTAATTTTGGGGAACCGTTAGACTTTAGTACCAAATTATTTTTGTTATAATAGTCAATTTCTACCGTGTTACCGTTCTTTGTTTTCTGTTTTTTTGTTTGTGTTCTATATTTTGCTATTTTGTTAAGTAACCTTTTATCTCATCGTGGCCTTTTTACCCTTTTTTAAAATATAAATTATATACGAGTAAAGTAGTACTTTTCGGTTTTTATTTTTAACACTACACTATATAAATGGGTAAAATATATTTGGATGTTTAGATGTTTGGATGTTTGTTCCGCCTTTACGCTTAAGGAATTGGATGAAATTTGGAATGCAGATAGTTTGTAACCTGGATTAATATAGGATAGGTACAAAAAAAAAAAGGTAAAAAGTTACTGGAAAAAGTTTTATTCCCACGGGAAAATCTTACACAACGCGAGCATAACCGCAGTCGGACCTATGTGCTCTATAATGTCACAAACTTTATCTATCACCCTAAGTAAAAGTAAAACTCGCAAGTAAAGTTTATTGACTCAAGACTCAAATAACGAGCGCTTTGACAAATGGTATAAGAAAACAGCAATTTGGCGGACGGCCAGCTGCTACGCGATATCACTGATAATCGCGTTCCTATTAAGGTCAATGACCGGCCATCGGCCTATGAACTGGTAATAACTGGTAAATGATCTGAAACTAGTTCAATTTATTGCAAATATCAAAAATAAAAATAAAAACTTAATAATGTTCACATGTCAAGAATAAACATCTAATCAAGGACAGTCAATAAAGGCCGTCCCGAATCGCACCCGGTGGGAATGTTCTTAATACACTGGCGGGATTTCCTCGCTGAATGGCCAGCGAAATGTGCTGCCACCACAGAGACAGTGGTACTGACAGCGATTACTCGCGTGCCGTCCTGAAGTCAAGTGACCATTTTTATGTGATGTACACTAACCTTGAATTAACGTTCCATGAAGCCTGGTCACATAAAATAGCATTTTGCGTTCAATTTACATTTTTATGTAACGAAACACTTTATTTTATTTGAAAATCAAATACAAAATAATAAATTTATCAATTATTTCAACGTGTTTCTTGAGATGAAGTTATGAATGAACGTCGATGCAAGGTTAGCCGGTTGGGTCCGCTTACGGTCCCTTTTCAATCTTTAAAAGGTAAAAAGGCTTTTTACCTTTTAAAGATTGAAAAGGGACAGGAGATGGCCATTCTAATATTAGAGCTGTCAAACATCGAATTTGAACCTTATGGCCTTGTCGATTGCACAATTTTAGAGAGCAATTTTAATTGCATTTTAACATATGACTTAAAAATATCTTAAACTGACAGCTATGCCCTTATTTTACGTTATCATTCGTTCAAATGAATATTATTCGTTCATCATCTCTCTTTCATTGGTCATAAAAACGAAAAGGATAGCTGGATTTTAAAATTAGAATTATAGCACGACATCCCGAATCGAGGCCATTGTCTTAGTTTTTGCCTGACCGCAATCAGAAAGCATGTCATCACACTGATATTACTCGCGAGTCTGTATCATCATCAACAGCTCATTTACGGCCCCACCGAGGGGCTCCAGTCTGTATGTATATCCCTTTATATTTATTTTTTCTCCACAAACATCCCCGACCCCTTGAAATTTATTTATCTTACATATTTTTTTTATTTTTTTCATATTTTTATTGTATTTTTCTATTATTTGTTGAGAAATATGACCTATAGAGGAAAACAGCCTCAGCGGTAGACCTTGTAAGCTGGCAACCACCATAACTCCGTAATTTTTTAATATTTCCAAAAACTGACTCGACAAAAAAAAAACGATTAATTTATCGAACCTGCTTACAAAATTTCACGTGAATAGGTTGAGAAACGCGACCTATAGAGTGGAACAAACAAACAGATGGACAGACAGACATACAAAAGCAATTTTGGCCAAGCTGAAACGGAGAGTCTTCGCTCGCTCGGTCAATTAATGTAAAAATATATTTGTATGTTTGTTCTGCCTTCACGCTTACTTAACGGATTTGGATGAAATTTGGAATAAAGATAGTTTGTAACCTAGATTAACACATAGGATACGAGAGAAAGTCCTATTCCCACGGGAAAATCTTACATAACGCGAGCGTAGCCGCGGGCGCACTGCTAGTCTTAAACAATAAAAATGTTTCACTTTATAAAGATATTTGATTGTCATCATATTGCTATCATGTGGGTTGTATGGTTGAAGCCCTACCCCACAAACCCCACAAACCCTAGTGTCAGAATCATCATGTCGCCGATAGCTCCTTCCTGACAAGGCACATGTAACGACTATTTCCGTAACTAATGGCTATACGTGCCTTCCGAAGCACGGAGTCATCTTTTCGGACAATCGGATAATTTAGTGATTCAGCCAGCAAAATCCTTACCAAACTGAGACAGTATGGCTTGTTTAGTACTTTTAGTTATGTCATCATCATCAACAGCTCATTTACGTCCCCACCGAGGGGCTCGAGCCTACCCTGAAGTAGGGCGATTAGGCCTTAGTCGACCACCGCAGGAGTGTGCAGGTTTCATCACGATGTTTTCGTTCGCCGCCGTAAGAGCATCGGATAAACGTACATATGAATTTGACATTCGAAAACACATTGATACGTGGATGGGATCGAACCCGCGTCTCTCGGACGGTAGGATAAATCGAACTATATGATGCTTAGATTAGACAACATTATTATTTTTGCAGCTAGACAACATATTTTGTGTACACAATAGGACATTATTAACTGCAGTAATAAGTTTGTAACACAAACTTATTTTTTCCGTTAGTTTGTTGTGTTTTATATGTACGTACAGCAAACTAGCTGCAAAAAGCTTGGTAAAAGAGCTCGAGATATGACACAGATTTTAAAAAAATATTCTTCTACTTCGTAAAATGAAACGTCTTCTCAGTACGTTTGATATAAACACGTAATGTGGGTAGTATTGAAAACCAGATATATATTTTTCCGTTACGAATAATTTTATTGGCTAGCTAACCCTCAGTAGACTCGTAGCAGATCAGAATATTTAGTCATTGTATTTACGATAATTTTAGTATATCATCAACAGTAAAGTGTGTTAATTGTGGAAGACCAAGTGTGCTATTAAAAAAATGCCTCGCGGGAGTAAAACTCCAGTTGTTGAACAAAAAAGACAAAGCAGGAGTCCACCAGCTAAGAGTCCTAGAAGAAGTAAAAGTGTTAGAAGAAGCAGATATCCTCGCAGGAGTCGAAGCGAAAGCCCCGGTACTAGTACAAATGGCAGCCCTACTTACGTGAGTGTTTATACATATTAAAGTGTCTATTCGAAGTAAGATTCAACAAAATCATTTTTCAACGTCAAAGCAAGATGGCCCGTTCCCAGTGTACGCCTTCTGTGGTTCTCCACAGAACCGCTAGAAGAAACTCCACAGGACTCGTGTATCTTTTGTACTTTTCTTTTTTTTTTAATAAATATTGTTTACAATAGTCAATGGTGTCGATTCGGCGTACGCCCAACCAAACCAAACCAAAATTAGTCCCGTCACCCTCCATCACCTCCAACTGAAACGGTTTACCAAGTTTTAACGGTAATAATCCTAACTCAGTGCACTGAGTCAGTGCACATAGAAGGTTTGGTAGACGCACTGATGATTTATTACAATTCCTATCCTAACTACAAGGCACTCAGAACATTACACAGGCACTAAGCACGGAGGTACTCTGTCCGCTAGTGACGTAGTTTCCGGCTTAAGAGGGAAGAATAGTACGTGCTCGTCCATACAAAAAGAGAAAACGTTTTTCCACTTCTATATATTTTCTAATCTCCATGATTTTTTAGTATGGTGTTGGTTGACACAATAAATGACTAGGTTAATAGCTTTTCCTTTGTTCAAAATTTGCTATAGATTCAAACTTATAGGCACCTCAAGTAACGTAATTTTTGTGATTAAAACTGTGTTGAATTAAGCCGTTTGTTGAACAAAAACAATGTACCTACTTATTTAAAAAAAAAAAAAGCGAAACCTATAAACCTAGAATATATTGTGCTCAAGCGATAGACATCAAAATCAAAGTGATTTGTTGAAATTTAGTTATTGGAAACCGTTTTCTCCCGAAATGGGAATTTCATCAAGAAAAAAATACCTATTGTAAGTCGCGAGCTGCAATGCTCTCTATCGCACAATTGGGGGTTGCATGAGCGCACAAGCGATAGCAAATGTTTTCTTAAATATGTACTTATTTCGTTAGGATCGCGAAGCTATTCTTCTCTCATTCAAACCGAGTGTAAGTGTCGCCGCGAAGAGCGGCAGTACCTTTGCTATGCAAATGTATGAAACGCTATTCGAGCGCAGCGTCACGTCTCGCGTCGTCATTGTCGCCGCGTCAGTGACGCTCGGATCGCACGGCCACCTCCTGGGTACGCGCATAGCTGAGGATGTGGGTGGTATAAGTTGTATTTCCTGGGCTCAGCACCATTTGTTCGACGATCAACAATAGGGGATCGGACTACTTTCTTTTTATTTTATTAATCCAAACTTCTTAGTTTCTGCTATCGAACACAAAAAGAATTTTTGTTCTATCTTTAAAATTGACCGAGTTATAAAGGTTTGAAATTCAAGATTAGACAGAGAGGCACATACCCACTTGTGACGTCATTTGTTAGTAACGCCATATAATCTCCATACAAAAAATCGTTTTTGAAAGAGACAGACATATTGAAACTTTAAAAAATCACTGTAAGTTAGTTTTTCAACCGATTTTGTTTTTTTCTTCGCGAATCATCTGCTACTAATCTATATTTTAAAAATAATTCATAAAATATGGTAAATTCCTAAAATATGATGAACAGTCCGATACCCTATTGCAACTAGATAACGGGTCGCATACAAAATCAAAGCTAAATGCTGTCTGCGTCAATATATACTTATACAGCTACATTTGTTACAAACCGAGACAAACGTTTAAAAAAACAGTTTCAAGTTCTACCTAATACAATAACAACTCTAAAGAAAGAAAGAAAAGCAATTTAATAGCAAGTAATAAAATCGCAAATCTTCGAAATATGATCTTACCTACGACCATTCGTTTTCTTTTGTTTCAACCGAACTAACTGAAAATAAAAATAAGCTTAATTAAAAATCCTTTTTAAACAAGCTTTTAAAGCCGTGGAGTAGAGTATCCTTGTTAAGACAAATCCAATGAGCCCAAACACGACTAGGTTGTCGTGTGTATTTAAGGAGTTCCTATGGCCACCTTCCGGCTCCATCATGAGACCCTGGACATTACGTATGACTAAATATCTTATAAAGACGAATCCAACGAGCCCAAACACGACTAGGTTGTGTTGTGTATTAGAGGAGTTCCTATGGCCACCTTCCGTCTCCATCATCAGAGCAGCTCTCCATGGTACCATAATATTGCATTGTCATAAGTGTACCAAATTTCAGCAAAATCCAATGGCAGCAAGTGCTTCAAAATTGAGTTGCAACATACAGTGCAATCTAAATAAAAGCTTGTAATAAGACCTCACGCCGCAAGTGAGGCGTTATTTACGGAGACGGTTTTGTTTTTTCGAAGACTGTAAAAGCCTCATAATAGGCAAAGACAGCCTCCGCAACCGAGCGTTACTCTTACGAACGTAACCACACTTATTATAAACTTACTAGGATCCGCCCACGGCTACGCTCGCGCTTTGTAAGATTTCCCTGTGTGAATAAGATTTTTCCCTGTAAAAAGTATTCTATGTGTTAATCCAGGGTACAAACTATCACTATTTAAAATTTTATCCAAATCCGTCCAGTAGTTTAGGCGTGAAGGCGGAACAAACATCTAAACATCCAAATTAATTTTCACATTTTGTGATACATACGGTTTATTTATATAATTATTTATCTAACCAACCTCACTCATATTCATATGTACATACAACCACTTATAAGCCATGCAGATAAAGAATAGATCTGAAAATGGCGGCGGGTACTTATGGTACGGTTGGCAAAACAAGTTCTCAAAAATCTATTTTTATTTTGCCTACTGACTTTTTTTGTTATAAATTGTTGTTTTTTTTATTATTATCCCTTCGTCTGGCAAATTCCCGCAACGGGAATAAAAAATATATCCTTAAATGGCAGCCGCCATTTTGCTAAAATTTGGACATCTGGCAGGGGCAGAACGGGCTACCTCAATGTAAATTAAGTTTTTAGAAAAACTGCAATAAACTGGTTTTTGTATAAAAGCTATGCTTTTAAATCATGATAAAATAAATCTATCAGATTCTATAGAGATAATATGTTAATTGTGAAGAAATAAAGTAATATTCCACGTCAAATACTGACAGTATTCAAATTCACTTGTTCAGTATTTAAACTTCCAGAATTATTAAATAAAACAAGTTTGCGTTTATATTTTTGTTTGATTTCAAGATGTTTTACTAATAAAAAACTTGGAATGAAAAAACACCTCACACAAGTTATTAGCAGCAGAACCACAGTTAATAAATCCAAACACACACTACCGCTCTAGTACAAACGGAAGAATGACGTTTCTGCATGAGAGCGGACGCCATTTTCAGATCTATGCTTTATCTGCATGTGTTATAACAGTATTTATTTTCAGTGAATACAATATTTGTTTCGCTTCAACGTATAGGGACATAACAGGTGTTTGTTTGTACAGGTATAGGGTACCGAGTTCTACGTCCTCGCATTAGAGTGAAAACCTCGTGAGTGTGTAAGAATCAATGTTTCAAGAGGAATGAAAAAAACAGCGTTGTGTAAGATCGAGACCAATTCTTTCTTTAAATCGTGTTATTTATTTATAAAGATAAAAATGTGTTTATTCGAAGTAAGATTTAACAAAATCATTTTTCGACGTCAAAGCAAGGAGGACAAAAGAAGTTTGTCCCTGGTTGGCACGGTCACTGCCAGTGTACGCCCTCTGTGGAGAAGAACGGCCTGAAGAAACTCCACAGGATACGTATCTTTTGTACTTTTGTTTTTTCTTTTTTTAAATATTACTTACAATTTATTGTTATAATTTTACTTTTTTTTATTTTATAAATCCAAACTTATTAATTTCTGCTATCGAGCACTAAACCGCCAGGCAAAGATAAATAACAGCGAGCGGCGCACGGTGCAGTGAAGCGGCTAAGAGAGCCGGCGCGCGCGAACCTTATAACATAGGGATTAGGGTTTAATTTAAATTGTTGACTTCTCAGTATCTTCGCCGTGCCGCGCTCGGTGTGCGTTAGGCCTTACTGAACAAATAAATATTTGCTATTATTATTTCGCATGCAGCTAAAACCGGAGAAGTCTCCGTCGGCTAAAAGGTCCCCCGGGGCTCGACCCCGTGACGGGGCCGGCACCACGAAGCAGTACCTGGTGACGCCCAGCTACCCCAACCAGCAAGTGGAGTACGTGAAGAAACATGTCCGCGACAACGAGCTGGGCAAACTGGAGGGGCTGAAGGAAGACCTGAATGACATCAAGGTAACGTTAATAATAATCTAAATAGAGTGTCGGTGGTCTAGTGGCTGGGGCCGCTGCCTCCCGTCCGGGAGACGCGAGTTCTATCCCCACCACGTACCAATGTGTTTTCGAATTTTATTCGACGCTCTTACGGTGAAGGAAAACATCGCGATAAAACCTGCACACTCCTGCGAAGAAATTCAAAGGTTGCGTGTGAAGTCGACCAACCCGCACTGGGCCAGCGTGGTCGAATAAGGCCTAATCGCCCTAATTCAGGGTAGGCTCGAGCCCCTCGGTGGGGACGTATATGATGTTGATGAATAATAACACTGCAGAAACGGGCTGTTCATGCAATGTATAAATTAGGGCCTGGAGATTTTTTTACTTGTAACCTTTTTCGTGATAAGTAATATCACGGGGTCTCATTCCTTAGTACGGAAATTCTAAATTAGTGATGACATCTAGTGACAACACTGGCACTACGTAGAGTCTAAGCAATCGTTATCATTTGCAGCGCTATCTATCGTCTAATAGTTATATTGTTTGTGACATATCACACATACAGCGACATCTATTATCTAATAGCTGTAATATTTATCAAACTTGGCCCTTGACACAGCTATGTTTTGTTCTTGCATTAAAACATTTTTAATGTTTTTGGATAGTAGTAACGATTTTTGAAAAGATTGAAATAATAGCAAACAGAAAACAATAAAATAAGTATATTTATATAAGGCGCTCTCAAAGTCGTCAACTTGGCACTAGATGGCGTATCTGCGCAATTTTGTAGGTCAGTGCGCACATAGCACCATCTAGTGAACTCACTAGATGGTGCTATTAACTAATAGAGGAAACAAAATAGCCCGAAGAATAGCCCGAGTTTTGAGGGTACAGTTTGTTTGTATGAGATGAGGCATCTGTACGTAGTATTATATTATCTGTGGTAATATCAAAATCAGCAAGAAACAAACACTTTTTCCTCCGAAAAGCAAAGAGATATAATTACAATAGTACGTTGCAAATCTGTCCAATAGCCAATTAAAAACTAAAATCAAAAATATTTTATGTTCTAAGGCCTATTAGAGGGCTGCTATTTATGTATCCGGAATAACAAAAAAAAACAATCATCTATAACCAAATATACTTTTATTGCTTTTCAAAATATTCCCCGTGATGATCGATGCATTTTTTCATACGTTGAAACCAACTTTATTATTATAATTGTACTTTTTTAATTTTATAAATCCAAACTTATTAATTTCTGCTATCGAGCACTAAAACGCCAGGCAAAGATAAATAACAGCGAGCGGCGCACGGTGCAGTGAAGCGGCTACGTGAGCCGGCGCGCGCGAACGTCATAACATAGGGATAAGGGTTTAATTTAAATTGTTGACTTCTCAGTATCTTTGTCGTGCCGCGCTCGGTGTGCGTTAGGCCTTACTGAACAAATAAATATTTGCTATTATTATTTCGCATGCAGCTAAAACCGGAGAAGTCTCCGTCGGCTAAAAGGTCCCCCGGGGCTCGACCCCGTGACGGGGCCGGCACTACGAAGCAGTACCTGGTGCCGCCCAGCTACCCCAACCAGCAAGTGGAGTACGTGAAGAAAGATGTCCGCGACAACGAGCTGGGCAAACTGGAGGGGCTGAAGGAAGACCTGAATGACATCAAGGTAACGTTAATAATAATCTAAATAGAGTGTCGGTGGTCTAGTGGCTGGGGCCGCTGCCTCCCGTCCGGGAGACGCGAGTTCTATCCCCACCACGTACCAATGTGTTTTCGAATTTTATTCGACGCTCTTACGGTGAAGGAAAACATCGCGATAAAACCTGCACACTCCTGCGAAGAAATTCAAAGGTTGCGTGTGAAGTCGACCAACCCGCACTGGGCCAGCGTGGTCGAATAAGGCCTAATCGCCCTAATTCAGGGTAGGCTCGAGCCCCTCGGTGGGGACGTATATGATGTTGATGAATAATAACACTGCAGAAACGGGCTGTTCATGCAATGTATAAATTAGGGCCTGGAGATTTTTTTACTTGTAACCTTTTTCGTGATAAGTAATATCACGGGGTCTCATTCCTTAGTACGGAAATTCTAAATTAGTGATGACATCTAGTGACAACACTGGCACTACGTAGAGTCTAAGCAATCGTTATCATTTGCAGCGCTATCTATCGTCTAATAGTTATATTGTTTGTGACATATCACACATACAGCGACATCTATTATCTAATAGTTGTAATATTTATCAATCTTGGCCCTTGACACAGCTATGTTTTGTTCTTGCATTAAAACATTTTTAATGTTTTTGGATAGTAGTAACGATTTTTGAAAAGATTGAAATAATAGCAAACAGAAAACAATAAAATAAGTATATTTATATAAGGCGCTCTCAAGGTCGTCAACTTGGCACTAAATGGCGTATCTGCGCAATTTTGTAGGTCAGTGCGCACATAGCACCATCTAGTGAGTTAATAGAGGAAACAAAATAGCCCGAAAAATAGCCCGAGTTTTGAGGGTACAGTTTGTTTGTATGAGATGAGGCACCTGTACGTAGTATTATATTATCTGTGGTAATATCAAAATCAGCAAGAAACAAACAATTTTTCCTCCGAAAAGCAAAGAGATATAATTACAATAGTACGTTGCAAATCTGTCCAATAGCCAATTAAAAACTAAAATCAAAAATATTTTATGTTCTAAGGCCTATTAGAGGGCTGTTATTTATGTATCCGGAATAACAAAAAAAAAAACAAACATCTATAACCAAATATACTTTTATTGCTTTTCAAAATATTCCCCGTGATGATCGATGCATTTTTTCATACGTTGAAACCAATTTTATTATTATAATTGTACTTTTTTAATTTTATAAATCCAAACTTATTAATTTCTGCTATCGAGCACTAAAACGCCAGGCAAAGATAAATAACAGCGAGCGGCGCACGGTGCAGTGAAGCGGCTACGTGAGCCGGCGCGCGCGAACGTCATAACATAGGGATAAGGGTTTAATTTAAATTGTTGACTTCTCAGTATCTTCGCCGTGCCGCGCTCGGTGTGCGTTAGGCCTTACTGAACAAATAAATATTTGCTATTATTATTTCGCATGCAGCTAAAACCGGAGAAGTCTCCGTCGGCTAAAAAGTCCCCCGGGGCTCGACCCCGTGACGGGGCCGGCACTACGAAGCAGTACCTGGTGCCGCCCAGCTACCCCAACCAGCAAGTGGAGTACGTGAAGAAAGATGTCCGCGACAACGAGCTGGGCAAACTGGAGGGGCTGAAGGAAGACCTGAATGACATCAAGGTAACGTTAATAATAATCTAAATAGAGTGTCGGTGGTCTAGTGGCTGGGGCCGCTGCCTCCCGTCCGGGAGACGCGAGTTCTATCCCCACCACGTACCAATGTGTTTTCGAATTTTATTCGACGCTCTTACGGTGAAGGAAAACATCGCGATAAAACCTGCACACTCCTGCGAAGAAATTCAAAGGTTGCGTGTGAAGTCGACCAACCCGCACTGGGCCAGCGTGGTCGAATAAGGCCTAATCGCCCTAATTCAGGGTAGGCTCGAGCCCCTCGGTGGGGACGTATATGATGTTGATGAATAATAACACTGCAGAAACGGGCTGTTCATGCAATGTATAAATTAGGGCCTGGAGATTTTTTTACTTGTAACCTTTTTCGTGATAAGTAATATCACGGGGTCTCATTCCTTAGTACGGAAATTCTAAATTAGTGATGACATCTGGTGACAACACTGGCACTACGTAGAGTCTAAGCAATCGTTATCATTTGCAGCGCTATCTATCGTCTAATAGTTATATTGTTTGTGACATATCACACATACAGCGACATCTATTATCTAATAGTTGTAATATTTATCAAACTTGGCCCTTGACACAGCTATGTTTTGTTCTTGCATTAAAACATTTTTAATGTTTTTGGATAGTAGTAACGATTTTTGAAAAGATTGAAATAATAGCAAACAGAAAACAATAAAATAAGTATATTTATATAAGGCGCTCTCAAGGTCGTCAACTTGGCACTAAACGGCGTATCTGCGCAATTTTGTAGGTCAGTGCGCACATAGCACCATCTAGTGAGTTAATAGAGGAAACAAAATAGCCCGAAAAATAGCCCGAGTTTTGAGGGTACAGTTTGTTTGTATGAGATGAGGCACCTGTACGTAGTATTATATTATCTGTGGTAATATCAAAATCAGCAAGAAACAAACAACTTTTCCTCCGAAAAGCAAAGAGATATAATTACAATAGTACGTTGCAAATCTGTCCAATAGCCAATTAAAAACTAAAATCAAAAATATTTTATGTTCTAAGGCCTATTAGAGGGCTGCTATTTATGTATCCGGAATAACAAAAAAAAACAAACATCTATAACCAAATATACTTTTATTGCTTTTCAAAATATTCCCCGTGATGATCGATGCATTTTTTCATACGTTGAAACCAACTTTATTATTATAATTGTACTTTTTTAATTTTATATATCCAAACTTATTAATTTCTGCTATCGAGCACTAAAACGCCAGGCAAAGATAAATAACAGCGAGCGGCGCACGGTGCAGTGAAGCGGCTACGTGAGCCGGCGCGCGCGAACGTCATAACATAGGGATAAGGGTTTAATTTAAATTGTTGACTTCTCAGTATCTTCGCCGTGCCGCGCTCGGTGTGCGTTAGGCCTTACTGAACAAATAAATATTTGCTATTATTATTTCGCATGCAGCTAAAACCGGAGAAGTCTCCGTCGGCTAAAAAGTCCCCCGGGGCTCGACCCCGTGACGGGGCCGGCACTACGAAGCAGTACCTGGTGCCGCCCAGCTACCCCAACCAGCAAGTGGAGTACGTGAAGAAAGATGTCCGCGACAACGAGCTGGGCAAACTGGAGGGGCTGAAGGAAGACCTGAATGACATCAAGGTAACGTTAATAATAATCTAAATAGAGTGTCGGTGGTCTAGTGGCTGGGGCCGCTGCCTCCCGTCCGGGAGACGCGAGTTCTATCCCCACCACGTACCAATGTGTTTTCGAATTTTATTCGACGCTCTTACGGTGAAGGAAAACATCGCGATAAAACCTGCACACTCCTGCGAAGAAATTCAAAGCTTGCGTGTGAAGTCGACCAACCCGCACTGGGCCAGCGTGGTCGAATAAGGCCTAATCGCCCTAATTCAGGGTAGGCTCGAGCCCCTCGGTGGGGACGTATATGATGTTGATGAATAATAACACTGCAGAAACGGGCTGTTCATGCAATGTATAAATTAGGGCCTGGAGATTTTTTTACTTGTAACCTTTTTCGTGATAAGTAATATCACGGGGTCTCATTCCTTAATACGGAAATTCTAAATTAGTGATGACATCTAGTGACAACACTGGCACTACGTAGAGTCTAAGCAATCGTTATCATTTGCAGCGCTATCTATCCTCTAATAGTTATATTGTTTGTGACATATCACACATACAGTGACATCTATTATCTAATAGTTGTAATATTTATCAAACTTGGCCCTTGACACAGCTATGTTTTGTTCTTGCATTAAAACATTTTTAATGTTTTTGGATAGTAGTAACGATTTTTGAAAAGATTGAAATAATAGCAAACAGAAAACAATAAAATAAGTATATTTATATAAGGCGCTCTTAAAGTCGTCAACTTGGCACTAAATGGCGTATCTGCGCAATTTTGTAGGTCAGTGCGCACATAGCACCATCTAGTGAGTTAATAGAGGAAACAAAATAGCCCGAAGAATAGCCCGAGTTTTGAGGGTACAGTTTGTTTGTATGAGATGAGGCACCTGTACGTAGTATTATATTATCTGTGGTAATATCAAAATCAGCAAGAAACAAACAATTTTTCCTCCGAAAAGCAAAGAGATATAATTACAATAGTACGTTGTAAATCTGTCCAATAGACAATTAAAAACTAAAATCAAAAATATTTTATGTTCCGGAATAACAAAAAAAAAATAAACATCTATAACCAAATATACTTTTATTGCTTTTCAAAATATTCCCCGTGATGATCGATGCATTTTTTCATACTTTGAAACCAACTTTCGTAGCATCATTTTTATTCTGTATCGGATATCTCCAAAACGTGCATTTTGAAAGCATCAACGGCTTCTTCCCGGGTCAAAAATCGGTGTCCACGTAATTTGTTCTTCACGCTTGGGAATAAATAAAATTCGTTGGATGCCAAGTCGGGACTGTACGGCGGATGAACCGTCAATTCGATCATTTGACTACTTATTTAAATACTCCGTTGTTGCGGCCGAGGTGTGACAGCTGGCGTTATCGTGGTGAAGGATTATTCTTCGTTGTCGATTGTTCTTCCGTATTTCTCCAAAGACTTCTGGCAAGCAAATGGTGGTGTACCATTCAGAACTAACCGTTTTACGATTCTCTAGTGGTACTGTAGCCACATGTCCACTAATACCAAAAAAGCAGGCAACCATTTGCTTCAAAGTGCTTTTTGCACGAACAACTTTAGTTGGGTTTGGCTCATTTTGGAACACCCAAACCGTTGACTGCTGTTTAGTTTCGGGATCATACGCATATATCCAAGATTCGACTCCTGTGTAGATATTATGAACAGCTTTTGATGTACCACATTTGTATTTTTCTATTAGTTTTTTGCACCAATCAACACGAGCCTGTTTTTGTTCAACTGTTAAGTTATGCGGGATCCAACGAGAACAAATTTTTTTTACAGTTAAATGTTCGTGTAATATTTTATAAATACTCGTCATACTAATGCCCAGAAATGACTCTATCTCGCGATATGTAACATGACGGTCTTGCGTTATTAGTTCGCGCACAGCATCAATATTTTGTGGTACAACAGCCGATTTAGGGCGACCTTCTTTAAAATCGTCCGCAAGCATACGACGACCACGATTAAACTCACTGAACCAGTGATACACAGTGGTTTTCAATGGGGCTTTCTCCCCAAAAGTCGACAAAAGTTGATCCATGCACTGTTTTTGAGTTAATCCACGCCGAAAGTCGTAATAAATCATAGCACGAAAATTTTCACGAGTCAAATCCATGGTGATGATAGACAATGAATTTTAAAAATGGCGCCACAATGTAAAAATAATTGACAGATGAATGAAACAAACTTTATTTTACAGCCAAAGAGTTCTATTTTTAAATGTTATAATTTCTTTTTAAATATTGTTTATGTAAGTGGCCAGTTCCGGATACATAAATAGCAACCCTTGTATACGACAAATGATTCAAAACGGCCCGTTACAGTCCACTGCTGGACTATGAGCCTCCTCCACTTAAGTGTTTGTTTTTGCCATAATCTCCACGCTTGGCAGGCGGGTTGGAGATCGCAGATTAAAAGGTTACTGTATCAGAGAGCGCTGCTGCCCGTTCCCTGTTCAATGTGTAGTCCCTAAGTCGCCTCTTACGACACCCACGGGAAGAGTAGGGGTTGGTGACAAATGTATTCTACTCTGTCACCACACGGCACAATACGATAAAGTATTACTTATATGTTAAAAACGTCTGGTCAACTGTTGTTCCAAATCAGCGGAGTAGATTATGGTTATGACTCATGTATGATTCTTTATATATTTAAAAGAAAAGTACAAAAGATACGAATCCTGTGGAGTTTCTTCTGGCCGTTCTTCTCCACAGTGAGCGTACACTGGTAGTGAACGTGCCATCCATGATAGCTTTGACGTCGAAAAATTATTTGTAAAAATCTTAATAACCCTACTGCCGCTGCTGCTCTCTTTTTGCTGGGGGGCACCGCAGTCGCGCCATGAACTGTTTATAACTATCCTATTACACGACTGCCCAAAGAAAGGTGTGCAATGCGTTCAGGGTTCATGTATGTAACTATGCATTGAGTTTCTTTATTCCACCATTAACTTAAGTAAGGAGGTATCAATAGATTCTTTATAACAAATCAATGATATAAATAAATAAAAAGACGTTTATTTGCATTTATTATTATATGTATTAAATTGTTTTTTAATAATTACATACAGTGCAGTGCAAATGAGTCTGGCTCAGCATAGTAGCTGTTGCTGAAGCAAGCAGCTGCCGATATTCTGCTCCAGCTGTTCTATAATTAGATAAATAAGTATTGTAGTTAATAAATCGCCAAGCACGTGTCTGGCCACGCAAAGTGTAGGGTTCTGCAGTTGTCCAATACTACTTAGGTACTTGTTTAAGACAGTTAACATTCATCAAAATATTTTTCTATAATATTTGTAGTACTATAGTAGTGTTATTATTATTATTATTATCTCGAGCCTCTCGGTACTAGACCGGTATTTTGTGGATCAAAGCACGGGCTTATGCCAAGTGACTTCGTTCCTCTACTATTGCTGAAGGTGTCTGTGTGGTTGAAGATAGGAATCGTCTGACTATAGAGGTTGTGTTTATAATGACTGACTTTTGAAGATGTATGTATGTGTTTTTGTGTAGATCTATTTCTTTCAGAGCTGCAAAAAGAGTTTTTGGTATGACGCCTGTTGATGAAATTATGATAGGGATTATTCTGACAGTCTGCTGGTGCCACATTTGCTGAATTTCATCTGCCAACGGTATGTATTTTTGTATTTTTTCGGAGTATTTTCTATGTAAGTTATCTGTGTTTGGAATTGAAATATCTAGTATCTGGTCTATTGTGTGCTGTGGTTCTATCTGTTATGATATGATACCCCTGTCTCAATATAGTTTAGCAGTGTTATTCTGTAGAACATTTTTTGGTTGATATTTATAATATGGTTCTGCTTCTTCTATGAGTTTGTATTAGCGGGCAAGTATGGAGTGAATCTGTTTTGCAACGTTGTTATGTCGATCTGTATACTGTTTATTGGCTAAAAATGAGCATCCTCCTGTAATGTGGTCTATAGTTTCTTTAGCTTTAGTGCATAGTCTGCAGTTGTCTGTACTTATAGTGGGATCTTTAATAATATATTTCTGATAGTTCCTTGTTTTTATAGTTTGGTCTTGTATGGCAATTATAAATCCTTCCGTTTCAGCAAAAAGGTTACCTTTTGACAGTCATTTATGTGATGCTTCTTTGTCTATGTTATCTTGTTCTAATTGTTTTGGATATTTTCCATGTAGAGTTTTGGCTTTCCATTTTGTTACTTTATCTTTATCGCTTAATAATTTATCTGTTGGTTCAAATTCTTTGTCATTAAATTGTATTAAATTGCGCCGGTTGTTTTTATTGTTGTTATTGCATTATGTATCGGACTGTCTATACTTCTATCTATAAAATATTTTCTTAAGTTTTTAGCCTGTCTTTAGTGTAAGTTTTTTATATCTGGGGGCACGGCAGTGCCCCCGCCAAGTCGAGCAAAAAAGCGGCACGGCCGTACCATACTTTTCTCGAAGCAGTTCAGGCCATTTTCGACCCCCCTATAACTTCGTTGTGGATAAAACTAGAAGCCTGAGTTTTCAGTAACCAAGCAGGCATTGTATAAATACGGTATATTTCAAATTTCAATCAATTTGAACAAGTAGTTTATGAATTATAACTAGTCAAAGTTTCTTAATTTTGTCACTCACTGACTGACTGACCGATCATCAAAACTCTAAGGCACTTCTAGCAGACATAGAAGCTTCAAATTTAGAATGGAATTAGTGTTTAGTGTATAAACCAAAGAAAAACTAAAACATTTTGCAATTTCGGCCCAGTTTTCTAGATACATCATTTGCTAGATAACTTTGTAATCCCATATAAATCTTGGGGCATTATATAGGATTACAAAGTTACATTTGCAGTAAATGAATCAGTGTACCTGTATAATGGAATATAATTGAATAAGAGGTGCAGGGTAGGTGTAGGGTAGGTGTAGGGTAGGTGTTGGATAGGTGTTGGATAGGGTAGGTATAGGGTAGGTATAAGGTAGGTATAGGGTAGGTGTAGGTTAGGTGTAGGTTAGGTGTAGGGTCGGTGGAGCGTAGGTGTGCATTTTTACATTGTGTTTTCATGCGATCTACAAAAAGAAATGAGATGCCATCAAAAACATAACTTGTAAAAAAACCAAGTCTCGCACGCAACTTAGTCTACCGTAAAAAGTTGTGAGATCCATGTAATACCAAGTCGGTTAATTTATTCAGTCCCTACTTAAGAGTCCTTCTGTCTTAAGTTATTACGTAATTAGCTCACCTAACAACATCTTATAGTGACCAGATCAATATTAAAAATCTCTTATGTTTTAAATAAATACATAGATTGACTTGGCAATCGCACTAAACAATCAAATTTAATATAATAATGTATTAATTGTGAGATACATTATGTTTTCATGCGATTGCCAGGTCAATCTATGTATTTATTTAAAACATAAGAGATTTTTAATATTGATCTGGTCACTATAAGATGTTGTTAGGTGAGCTAATTACGTAATAACAGAAGACAGAAGGACTCTTAAGTAGGGACTGAATAAATTAACCGACTTGGTATTACATGGATCTCACAACTTTTTACGGTAGACTAAGTTGCGTGCGAGACTTGGTTTTTTTACAAGTTATGTTTTTGATGGCATCTAATATACCTCTACCTCCTTCCGTGCGTGGCAAAGTAAACCTTTCTGTAGCTGAGTGTATGTGGCGAATATTGTGTTTATTGCATGTTGTTCTAGTTAATATAGTTAGAGCATCAAGATCCAGTGTCTGACCATTTTATGATACCAAAACTATATGTTAATACTGGTACTGCATATGTGTTTATTGATTTTATTATGTTTCTGCCTGATAAACCTGTTTTAAGTATTTTTGTAATCCTATTCTTGTATTTAATTTTGATATCTTGTTTAATCTGACAATGGTCAATTTGATGTTTTTGATGGAAACCTAGGTATTTATACGACTCTTCTTCTGCCATGCACTGAAGGCTCTCTGGTTGATGACTAAGATTGTATTGTTCACTGTCCTTGTGTTTTCCTTTATAGATAGTATTTATTTTACATTTCTTTATGCCAAATTTCATTCTTATGTCGTTACTAAAGTGTTCAGTTGTTTTCAACAGGGAATCTAATTGTAATCTGGTATTTGCAAACAATTTTATGTCATCCATGTAGTAAATGTGAGATGCTTATTTTGTTTGTCTTGACTGGGCTTAACGAGTCACCTTGAAATATCCCATGGTTAATACGTATTGGTTCAGAGTTAAGAGTTTCCCATCTATTCATAGCAGTTTCCAGAAATCTAATTATCTTATCGTTAATTTTGTAAATTTCAAGTATTTTGTGTAGCCATGAATGTGGTACACTGTCGTAAGCTTTCTGATAGTCTATGTATGCATATTGTAAATTTCTATCGTTTTGTTTAACTTGTGTGTGTATTTCTGTGTCTATAACAAGCTGCACTTTACACCCTCTACCAGCTTTATAACAACGTTTTTGCTCTTCTGCCATTACTTTTTCTTGTTTAGTATGTATGTAAATCTTTCTTGATATTATGGAAGTAAGTAGTTTGTAAATAGTAGTTAGGCATGTTATTGGTCTGTATTTTGATGGATTGGTAGTGTCTTCTAGGTCTTTAGCTTTAGGAAGGTCACACCTTGGGTCAAAATTGAGGTATTAGTTCAGGGTTGTCTATTATTCTTGAACTGTTCGTAAGAGGTTGATGAAAAACTGTAAATTTCTTTAGCCAAAAGTTCTGGATTTTGTCCGGACCTGGTGCTTTCCAATTGTTTGTTTTACTCACTGCTTCTTTTAGTTCATCTAATGTATTTGTAGCCATTGGTTCTATTTCCTTGGTCCTATTTTTTCTTCTTCATCTTTCCATTTTGCTTCTGTATTATAATCTGTTGTTTTTGACCAAATATTACTCCGAAAACTTGTTACTTCTTCTAGTGTGGGTGAGTTTTGCACGGAAAATTCAGTTTCAGAATTTAGCGATCTATAGAAAGATTTTTCATTATTATTGAATTTAATGTTGTCGTGACGTTTTTCAGTCTTTTTAATCTTTTAGCGCTTGTAATTTTCGTGTGCTTTCATCTAGTTCTTCCATAATTTTGTCCATGTTTTTGATACTGGGGTTTACTTTCTTCTGCATTCTATCTGACAAATTCCCTAATGTATATTGTTTCAATCTACTTATTATTATTAAAGTCAAAGTCAAAGTCAAAATAATTTATTTCCATAGGATGTTATTACATCACTTAGATCCGTCATTACATTTTTTTGGGTGAGTTCACTAACACAATGGCGGAATCTGTGGAGAAGAGCTCACCGAAGAAACTCCACAGTCGTCGCATCTTTTGCGTTTCCTTTTTTAAATAAAATATTGTCAATTACAAAATTAATGCTTATTACATATCGAAAAAGCCTGCTACTCAAACAATCTATTCCCATGGACACCTGTCTTCTAAGTAATCAGATAACCTATAGTTACCTTTTTTATACAATTTCTGTTTTATAATTATTTTAAACTGGTCTAAAGGCAAGTTTTTAATATCAGTAGGGACCTTATTGTAATAGCGTATACAATTGCCTTTAAAAGAATTACTAATTTTATGTAGTCGGCTGACATAAGCAACCAACTTGTCTTTATTTCTAGTATTAAAATTGTGTATATCACTGTGCTTCTGAAAATTACTTATATTTCGTTTTATATACACAAGATTGTCATAGATATATTGAGACACAAATGTCAGAATATTGATTTCTTTAAACTTTTCCCTCAGTGACACTCTAGGCCCTAATCTATAAATTGCACGAACAGCCAGTTTCTGCAAAATAAATATACTATTAGCATTCGCAGCGTGACCCCACAATAAAATACCATAGGTCATTAGACTATGAAAGTAACTGAAGTAGACTAGTCTAGCGGTGTCTACGTCGGTAAGGGCTCTAATTTTTTTAACTGCGAACGCTGCTGAACTTAGTCGGTTCGACAATTTATTTATATGAGAATCCCATTGTAGTTTGGCATCTAAAGTAATGCCCAAAAAGACAGTCGAATCTACAAGGTCCAATTTCTGTCCTTTTATAAATATATCTGTAGTTACCGGTTTCACATTGGGTAATACGAATTTAATACATTTAGTTTTCTTTTCAATAAGTAATAGATTATTAACAGTAAACCAATTCACTATACTAGAGATAGCATTGTTTACGTCGTCATAGTTTTATTGTTGTCTTTTAACTTTAAATATCAAAGAAGTATCATCGGCAAACAATACTAACCCATGTTTTGCTTTAACAAGATAAGGTAAATCATTAATATATACTAAAAACAAGAAAGGTCCAAGAATTGAACCCTGCGGGACGCCCATACTTATTGAAGATCCGGGTGATCTTTTCCCATTAACATCGACCATCTGAATCCTATCTGTTAGATATGACTCCAGAAGGCCAAGAGCCTGATCTTTTATACCATAATGGCGTAGCTTCCTGACAAGAATGTCATGATGGACGCAATCAAAAGCCTTGGATAGATCGCAGAATACACCTATTGCATCCATTGCGTCTTCCCAGGCACCAAAAACATTGTCAATTAGCTCAACACCAGCGTCGGCTGTTGAACGACCCCTTGTGAAACCAACCTGAGCAACATGAATTAAATTATTGACATAAAAATGACTCTGCAATTGATTAAGTATGAGTTTTTCAAATATTTTGCTAAGAGTTGGTAGTATCGATATAGGTCTAAAATTTGTGGGGTCTGATGTACCCGGCTTTGAATAAAGGTATCACTTTACTTAGTTTCATCAAGTCAGGAAACACACCATTATCTATACATTGATTAAATATGCAACAAAGGTGAGGTGCGATACAATCTATAATGCAACTTATAATTTTTACAGATAGACCATGGACGTCAGTCGTCTTTTTCATTTCCAGGGATTTAAACGCTTTAACAATGTCCTCATTATTTACGTGCCTAAATTTAAAATCTGTTTTACATTCCTCAAAGTTCTGCTTAAGTATAGATTCAGCAGCAGCGGGAGATGAATTTAAAGACTTGGTTGTTGAAACTGGAATGTCCGTAAAGAAATTTTCAAAAGCTTTTGCTACTTCTAGGTCTGTACTTAACAATTGATTATCTATTTTAAGCTTGAAGTTATTATGTGTAGCTTTGGCATTTCCAGTCTCGCTATTTATAATTTTCCATGTCGTTTTCATTACATTGCTACTAGATTCAATTTTGTTTTTAATGAAATTGGATTTAGCTACGGCACAAACGCGTTTAAACATTTTTGAATAACTACGAACATAATCTAGAAAGGCCGTACTTTTGTTATATGATTTCTCTTCATAGAGTTCATATAATTTTCGTCTGCTCCTATGAATTCCCGCTGTCACCCAATCACTAAACAAAGCTTTGTTATTAACTTTTATAGTTTTTGATTTAAATACCGTATCATATTCATTTTTGACAAAGTTAAATACTGAGTTATACAATAAATTTGGATCGTCACTGTATGGTATTTCCGATAATTTATCTAAAATATTATTCCTATAGTGTTCTAGCCGAGTGTCACTAATGGGGACACATGTAATATCCTCTTTTTGGTCCTTTTTTATTTTAATATTGTATATACCTATCTGACCAGAGTGATCAGAGGTTAATTTATTGATGACCGATTTGTAAGTAGGCGTAATGTTAGAAAATATATTATCAATGCAAGTAGCAGATGTTGCAGTAATTCTAGTAGGCTCCAAAAAAAGATAGTTCATGTTGTGACATAAAAATAAACATTTAAATCTAGTACAAGTATTATTATCCTCTAACAGATTAACATTAAAATCACCACAAATTATAAAAAAATTGTTTTTATCGCTGATTTTAGTCAACGCTTCATCCATTATCTTTTCGAATAAATCAAAAGATGAATCTGGTGGTCTGTATACTCTCATTACAATAAGTTGTTCAAGTTCAATACAGGCTATTTCAATAGTACGCTCAACAGACAGGCTCACTCTGTCAACTCGTTCCTTATATTTAAAACTATTATTAACAAGTATTAAGGAGCCACCGCGTTCTGCTTTTTTTCTGTTGAACGAACTAGCTACGTGGTGGTTATTAAAGCTGAACATGAACTGATAACTTTTTAAAAAGTGCTCTGTAATACATAAAATATCAATATTATTACAGTTCATGAACAACTCAACTTCTAATTCCTTATGCCCTGTATATTTTGATGAACCACGTTTAAAATATTCTTGCTTTTACATTTATTACTAGTTACATTTATTATTATATATATGCCAAATTACAGCCTTCTAGTACTAAGAGTCTCCGAGCTAAGCCGCGGCCGGACAGACAGACAGACGGACATACCGAAACTATAAGGGTTCCTTTTTTACTACGGAACCCTAAAAATAGGTACACGTAACAACAACGCATTTAACAATTAAAAAAAGAAAGTCTTAATCTATGTATTTTTGTCCAGTAGGGCGTAACCCATATTTGGTGCATCCGCGGATTGCTTCTCCCTGATACCAAGGCCGCCGTTAGCCGTGTGGTGATGGCAGAATAGAATACATTTGTCACCAACCCTTACTCTTCCCGTGGGTATCGTAAGAGACGAATTAGGGACTACACATTGAACAGGGAACGGGCAGCAGCGCTCTCTGATACAGTAACCTTTTAATCTGCGATCTCCAATTCGCCTGCCAAGCGTGGAGATTATGGCAAAACCCTCCACTTGAGTGAAGGTTGGTCATAGTCCAGCAGTGGACTGTAACGGGCCGTTCATGATACCAAGGCGCGGAATGTTACCATATTAGCCCGAGTCACACTGGCTATAATTTTTTTCTCGGCGCACTTTTATTTTTAATTTTTGGATGATTTATTGTTCAAAACTATCTTTTTTTAATCGTTGTTTATCCAGTATCTGCTGGAAAACGACTTCCAGCCGGTTGGAAGCACGTGGATTGTGGACAGGCTCGAGGTGTTAGAGGGCAAGGTTCGGCAGCAACAGGAGAAGGTGGCGAACATGGTGCTGGAGACCGACGCGCCCACGGCCGAGGACGTGGCGCACGACGGGTTCGATGCCCATACCAGCCTCTCCTGGGAAGAGCTGCAGATAGGCAGCCAGGCCGTGCAGCCTAGAATGTTCGGCAAACAAGGTATACACCATCACCTCACACTAATATTATAAAAAATATATTTTGATGTCTGGATGTTTGTTCCGCTTTCACGCCTTTACTATTGAACGGATTTTTATGAAAGGGGAGCAACCAAAATGTTTGACCTCTGGGCTTCAATATGAACATAAAAATATTATTATAATATTGACTGTTTTGAGTTGTCTGCAATAAGAATTTCTTAAAAATGTTGGAATTTTAGTATCAAAATAAAAAAATAGTACTTATTACTTTCGTCAGAATGTAATTGGTAACACTAGGTTCGGCGTTATCAATCGATTGAAAGTCTTACAAAACATTATTTTACATATTTAATTTCCCATATAGGCAGTTAAATTTATTATATATTATTTCAAAATTATATTATTTCAAAATGATTGAATGAATTTGATTCGTTATTAAATGGCTGTTGGTGGCTCCCCTTTGGTACTTGTATGGAGATAGTTTGTACCCTGGATCAACTTATAGGATACTTTTTACGGGAAAAAGTCTTATTATTCCTACGGGAAAATCGTACATAAGACACGAGCGTAGCTGCGGGCGGACCGCTAGTTAAATTTAATTCAATATATTATACATATCACTGTAACATTGTGAACATCGTTAGTTTATATTATACATATCACTGTAACATTGTGAACATCGTTAGTTTATATTATACATGTCACTGTAACATTGTGAACATCGTTAGTTTATAATCTATCTCGCGATATTATAAACTGACGTAAAATTGTGAACTGCAACCAACCATTTACAATTTACTTTCACGCCTAAATTACTGAAAGGATTTGGATGAAATTTGGAATAGACATAGTTTGTACCCCAGATTAACACATAGGGTAGTTTTTACGGGAAACAATTCTTCCAGAGAATAATCTTAGCCAGTAATAAATAACTTTAAAGAAACTTATCATTTCCTAGCGATGGCGAATCACAAGGCCGGGCGGAATCTCATTTTAGAGCGATTGAGGGATCTACACGAGTCTTTGGCCTCCCGCCCTCCGGAGTCCAAACTAGCGCCGCCTCCCGCCGCCGTCAAGAGCAAGATGATGCCGCACCAACTCCACGCGCTCGCCTGGCTGCGCTGGAGGGAGACGCAGAAACCCTGCGGGGGGATACTCGGTAACCACTCCAATCTAGCGCCACCTCCCGCCGCCGTCAAAAGCAAGATGATGCCGCACCACTAACTAGATGTGTCAGGGCCAAACTAGATGTGTCAGGATCAAACTAGATGTGTCAGGGGCTAACTCGATGTGTCAGGGCCAAATTAGATGTGTCAGGGCCAAACTAGATGTGTCAGGACCAAACTAGATGTATCAGGGGCTAACTGGATGTGTCAGGGCCAAACTAGATGTGTCAGGGGCTAACTGGATGTGCCAGGGCCAAACTAGATGTGTCAGGGCCAAACTAGATGTGTCAGGACCAAACTAGATGTGTCAGGGGCTAACTGGATGTGTCAGGGGCTAACTGGATGTGTCAGGGGCTAACTGGATGTGTCAGGGCCAAACTAGATGTGTCAGGGGCTAACTGGATGTGCCAGGGCCAAACTAGATCTGTCAGGGGCTAACTGGATGTGTCAGGGCCAAACTAGATGTGTCAGGGGCTAACTGGATGTGTCAGGGCCAAACTAGATGTGTCAGGATCAAACTAGATGTGTCAGGACCAAACTAGATGTGTCAGGGGCTAACTAGATGTATCGAGACCAAACTAAATGTGTCAGGGCCAAACTAAATGTGTAGGGGTCAAACTAGAACTCCTGCGAAGAAATTCAAAGGTTGTGTGTGAAGTCGACCAACCCGCACTGGGCCAGCGTGGTCGACTAAAGCCTAATTGCCCTATTTCAAGGTAGGCTCGAGCCCCTCGGTGGGGACGTATATGAGCTGTTGATGATTGTGGGAGCACCTGTTGAATGAGAAGTTTGGTTTCAGCGGACGACATGGGTCTGGGGAAGACCATCACGATGATATCGCTGTTGGTGAGCGACAAGGACAACAAGGTCGATGAAGACGACGACGACGAAGAGGGCGACAGGGGGGGATCCCCGTCCTCGTCCAAACGTAAGTGTAGCCTCACTGCTAACGACGCTACTCTTGCGCTAACATGGATGTACTTATTGTGCTCATGGACACAATTGGCGGTACCATTACGCGCAAGCTAAGAGCGCGAGACGTGCGTTCATACGTAACGTAACGACTGTGCGGGTGTAAACTCCAAGAGAGTCCATAGTGTATTATTTATTAAAATAAATAAAAATACGTTTATTTGTCACATACACGGACAGGAAAACTATTTTTTTTTATGTTGTATGTACCTATATATATGGACGCGAGAGAAGCGTTGGCCAGCACAACAGTCTCGCCCAATCACTTTGGCCACACGGTTGAGCGCACGACGCAACTGTCGCGCTCATTCATGCGGGCGTTATGTTTACGAGTATAAAGGGTAGCAGTCACCGTGGAATAAAACATTCCATAATGGCAGCGATTCACACAGTCGCGCTCTAATCCTTAATTTAACTTCGTCAGTCCTTTTCATCTTTTGAAGTTTAAAAAGGGATAGGAGATGGTTACCTGATATTAGAGCTGTCAAACATCGAATTTGAATCTAAAACACGCGTTGATTGCATAATTTTGAAGAGGATGTCAAAGTCAAAGTCAAAATTATTTGTTTCCATAGGATGTTATTACATCACTTAGATCCGTCATTACATTTTTTTGGGTGAGTTCACTAACACAGTGTGAGTGAAACACATCCCGCCTTAAAATCTCTTAATTTGACAGCAACACATTTTACGAGTAGGTTACTTTAATTCAAAATAATATCACCCTTTCCTCTGATTTTGCCATAAAAACTATAAGGATAGCTGGATTTTAAAATAAATTTAGATGTTTGGCTTGAGTTCTAAAATTTAGGATGACCATCTCCTGTCACCTACGGGCGGACTTAAAGCGTGACATTGGCCCCGATTCGGAAAGTCATGCTCTAATTTTATTTAAAATCCAGCTATGCTTTTCGTTTTTATGACCGATTTTTAGAGGTGATGAATTCAGTTAAACGAATGATATTATTTTGAATGAATGATAACCTAAAAGGGCATAGCTGTCAGATAACATTTTTAAGTCGGATGTTTTACGTGCTCTCTAATCAGGGACCGGACTAACCGTTGAGAAACCCCTTCAGTCGTTAGGGTTTTAAGTATTTACAGAATGATAATTAAAATATTATATGTTTATCAAATTCCTTGATAGGGTTACTCTGTTGGATTTGCAATCGTTATAATTATAGCATAATGAGAGTACGAGATATCGTTTATCAAAATCGTAAGGGTTCCAGTCCCTGTCTCTAAATTTGTGCAATCGACGCGTCCATGGTTCAAATTCGATGTTAGACAGCTCTAATATTGGTATGTATGGCTATCTCCTGTCCCTTTTTAATCTTTAAAAGGTGAAAAGGACAGACGAACTTAAGCGTGACAGTGTGAATCGCTACCATTGAGAGCTAGCCCCAGTATTGTTTTTTTACAAGCTTTTATTTAACTTGCACTGTATGTGGGTGGGTGGGTGTGTGGGTATGTTCGGGCGAAATCTTGCAACTCAATTTTGAAGCACTTGCTGCCATTGGATTTTGCCGAAATTTGGTACACTTATGTAACCGCGATAACAATGCAATATTATGGTACCATGGAGCTGGTCTGATGATGGAGACGGAAGGTGGCCATAAGAACTCCTCTAATACACAACACAACCTAGTCGTGTTTGGGCTCGTTGGATTTGTCTTGATACTCCACTCTACGGCTTTAAAAGCTTGTTTGTAAAGGATTTTTAATTAAGCTGATTGTTCGTCAGTGGCCCGCGGCGGCACGTTAGTGGTTTGCCCCGCGTCCCTCGTGCAGCAGTGGAGCGGCGAGGTGACCAGATGCACTACTCCGCACGCCGCCTCCGTCTGCCTGCACCACGGACCCGCACGCGCCACGCACCCGCACCGCCTCGCCACGCACGACATCGTGCTCACCACTTACAACATTCTGCAACGAGACAGCGAGAAGGTACGACAGCTTCGTACACTTAGATTCTAGCTAATTTCGATCACACCGTAGTAGGTATAATGGGGGAATTTCCGACAGCCAATTAAAAAAAAATAGTTCATATAACTTCTGTAGATGGCGTTGACGATTCGTGGATCCGAAGAAATCAAGAGACATGAAAGGATTTAAATAAAACAGAATCCACGAAGTAAACCTGGCGCCATCTATCGTCTTAATTAGAACTATTTTTATTTATCAAATAGGTAGGCACTAAAACAAGACTAAATTTGACAGTTAGTCGTGAAATCATAGACAAAAACAAAACCGGTCCCTTTTCAATTAAAAATGATAGAAAGTGACAGGACTAATTTTAGTTTAGTTTAAGTTGGGCGTATGCAGAATCGACACCACCGTTTCTCCTGAACGGGATACGAACTCGCAAAACCTAGCTATTTACGTATGAACTAGACTAGTCGACTTATATCTCCATTTGTACTGTCCAGAACGGGGTCCTAATGAAGGTGCTGTGGCGCCGCATTATCCTTGACGAGGCCCACATCGTGCGCAACCACAAGTCGGCCACGTCGACCGCCGTGAGCGCGCTGCGCGGGCGCCGCCGCTGGTGCCTCACGGGCACGCCGGTGCAGAACAAGGACCTCGACCTCTTCGCACTGCTCAAGTTTTTGAGGTGCACGCCCTTTGATGAGCTCACGGTGAGGAACTTTACTTATAGCTTCTGTTTCAGCGTATGGGGCACTCTGTTGTTTTTTTTTCGTTTTAACGAATTAAAAAATGTAAAAAATTAAAAAAGAATGAAACAAAAAAGAATCGACGCATTGGAGATGTGGTGCTGGAGGAAGATGCTTGGGATATCATAGATTTTCGCACTAATAAATCAATATTGGAGGAATTAAATATCGGTCAGCGTCTATCCTCCACTGTCCAACCTCATATTCTAACTTTCTTCGGCCACGTAACGCGGCGGGGCGATGATTCCATCGAGCGTCTCGTAGTGCAGGGAAGGGTTGAGGGCACGAGAGCGCGCGGCAGATCACCCACGAGATTGACTGACCTAATCAAAGCAGCAGTAGATGCACCCCTTCACCTGTGCACAAGACGAGCGGCCTTGCGGGATGATTGGCGACGGATTGTCAAGCTTGCCACCAAACCTGATATGTCAAGAGTGTCGCGACTAAGAAGAAGAAGAAGAAGAAGAAAACGAATGATCTATAGTCTAGAATCATCAATCATCATCAACGGCCCGTTACAGTCCACTGCTGAACTTTGAGACTCCTCCACTTAAGTGTTTGGTTTTGCCATAATCTCCACGCTTGGCAGGCGGGTTGAAGATCGCAGATTAAAATGCTGCCCGTTCCCTGTTCAATGTGTAGTCCCTATATAGTCTAGAATAACTGTGTGTAACTCCTGAGCGAGTGATTGGAAAGAGCTAGATCTCCTTAAGAAACTCAATCACTTTTCAACTCGTTACCGATCCGAATAACTCTTCAACTCGTTAGCTGAGCTTTCATTCATAGAGTTAGAGACAAAGAGTTGTGCGCGGGAACGATACCGGACCGGACCGACTGAGTGAGTGAGTGAGTAGAGCGAGTCGCTCTGCCGCAGGTGACGAGACAGCGCGTAGGATAAGGACAACAATACAATACATAGAGGTAATGATGGGGCGGACGAACTAGCCAGGAGGGGCTCGGACCAGGATGCTATTGGTCCTGAACCTATCGTGCCTATTCCAGCAGGTCAGTATCGCTCCATGCTCAGGGACCGCACTACTGAACAACATAAAACCCACTGGACCCAGTGCGGAGACTGTCGGCAGGCAAAGGAAGCCCTCCCGACGGTCAATCACCGGGTAACACGTACGCTGCTTCAACTCAAGAAGCCACAACTACGAATCGCAGCCAGTGCCATAACTGGTCACGGTTCTTTTAACAGGCATCTGTTTAATATAGGTGTCACGGACAGCCCTTTATGCAGAAGATGCATGGAGAAGGAAGAGACGGCCGCCCACGTGCTGTTGGAGTGTCGGGGCGTGTCAATGTACCGGGCAAGGTATCTCGGTTCGCCGGGGACGATCTCCGAGGTGCTGGGTAACATCGGTGGTATGCTGCAGTTCCTCGAGGAGATCGGGTGGCTCGAGTAGTGAGCCACCCTACCCACACGCAAAATAGGCGCATCAGACGTCGGTTTGCGGAAACCAGCCCGCTATACCATACCATACCATACCAATACATAGTTTATGCGAGAGACCGATGATGGCGACGTTCGGAGCCTATAATCGTTCGCGCGCGAGTCGTACTGAGCTAAAAGAGTGACTAAGCTAAAAAAGTGATTCGAATCTCGAAAGCTAAAAGATCCGAATCGCTCCTCTCTTCAAAATGAGCTATACATTTCCCATGACTAGTCTAGAAGAGTAACCGTCTAACAAAGCCCGCTAAAACATGGCACCTAATTAATTTTGACAGACGACGACAGACAGGCAGATGATGTCGCTGCTGTACATTGCAGCTTACTTTCGACGTTCTTACAAACCGAGTCATATAAAACTTCATTGTACCGTGTACCTATTCGAATGTCGTATGGTACAGTTTTGCTTCTTTGGTATGCATTTGGTGGGGTCAAGTTTGAAGCGTAGTTGCTCTTCTAGACTATTGATAATTCGTTAAAAACGTAAGTCATAAAAACTGATAGAATAGCTGGACTTTAGAATTACTTCACGAATCAGTACCAACGATGGCCTTTGGTGTAATCTGAAGTTTCTGTCCCTTGTTATCATACATCTTATCAGTAAGGTCGACGACCGCCTAGCACTTTTAAGATTATTTTTATTTTATTTATTTGGAACAGTAAACAGCTGTATATAATATGATAAATTAATAATATAGACTTATAAAAGATGTGACTTTATACACAGTCAACTACACCATCCACATGTAATCATAAAACAGAGTTACTTAGCATTATGTAAATAGAAACTATTTTACAAACCAAATGATATGAACCTGATGATGAATTTAGATGACCAAAGCATTAAGTTTGAGCATTTGATAAACATTTGGCTAAATTATATTAAAATTATGATGTGACACTTGGGATACTCAACTTGACTCAGACAATTTTTTTATAAGCAAACTCCTGAAACCGTGATAAGACAAAGATAGAATATCAATGTTAGTGAAACTCTCGTTGTAGGTTGAGGTGACAACCATTCGTAACAGAACGATTTATTTACCTTCTTGCTTCATTATTCCAGATGTGGCAGAAATGGATCGACAACAAGAGTCAAGGCGGGCAAGACCGTTTGAGCACCATCATGCAGTGCATCCTGCTGCGGAGGACCAAGGTCCAGCTCCAGGAGAAGGGCCAGCTGAACTGCCTTCCGGAACGCACTGAGTACTTGCAGGATGTCACGCTCTCGGAGGAAGAGATGAACGTGTATCAAAAGGTCGGTCGAGGTTAATTGAAGCAGTTCTTCATCATCATCATCAATCAGCCAATAGGGGATCGGACTGTTCACCATATTTTATGAATTTACCATATTTTATGGATTATTTTTAAAATATAGATTAGTAGCAGACGATTCGCGAAGAAAAAACAGAATCGGTTGAAAAACTAATTTACAGTGATTTTTTAAAGTTTCAATGTGTTTGTCTCTTTCAAAAACAATTTTTTGTATTGAGATTATATGGCGTTACTAACAAATGACGTCACAAGTGGGTATGTGCCTCTCTGTCTAATCTTGAATTTCAAACCTTTATAACTCGGTCAATTTTAAAGATAGAGCAAACATTATTTTAGTGTTCGATAGCAGAAACTAAGATGTTTGGATTTAAAAAAAGTAGTCCGATCCCCTATTGCAGTCCACTGCTCTATAACGGTCTATAGTGACACCCGTTTACAAGGGCGGGGATAACAGCGACGTGGATAACTTTAGGCCGACTGCGGTTCCCATCGCTTTTTCTAAAATTATTGATAAATTACTCAAAAAAAGATTAGTCTGCTAACTAAATAAGTACAACATCCTTGCAAAATCGCAATACGGTTTCAGGAAAGGTTTATCAACCCAAGACGCTATCTTAGATCTTACCTCTGAGATAGTCAAAGAAGTTGATCGTGGTAAAAAGTGTCTCACTGTCTTCTTAGACTTCAAGAAGGCGTTCGACACCGTTTCTATCCCTATCCTTGTGCGGAGGCTTGAGAGCGTGGGTGTCCGGGGCACAGCCTTTTTGCTTTTTAGGAGCTATCTGAACGATAAAACCCAGCAGGTCAAAATCGCCAATTTCGTTAGTGGCGAAGCTAATATGACTTATGGCGAACCTCAGGGCAGTGTGCTCGGCCCCACACTCTTTCTGCTATACGTAAATGAATTGTGCAACCTCCATATAGATAGTGAGAAACTATTCTCGTACGCTGACGATACCGTTATTGTTTTTGCTGCCAACTCATGGGAATCAGTCTATCTCATAGCCGAAAAGGGGCTGGCTGTGGTGTCTGGCTGGTTAGATTCGAATTTACTTACTCTTAACATCTCTAAAACTAATTATATATGATTCACACCATATGTCAGCTCTCAACCAAGTAGTAATTTAAACATAAAAATTCATTACTGCAACAACATTGATCGCTCCAACTGTTCTTATCCAATGATATTGAAGGTTAACCACACTAAATACCTTGGAGTGTTTGTCGATCAGCGGCTGAGCTGGCACATGCATTTAGAATTAATTATGAACAGACTGAGGAAACTTATTTGAATATTTAAATGTTTGAGACACCTTTTGACTTACGACACTCTAAATAAAATATATTTTGTTCTGGCTTTCTGGACCTAGAGCGATCACAAAGATCGCTTATCAAGGTTATGTATTCAAAACCCCGTCGGTTCTCCACGGGTGCACTATATAAGACTAGTAAGTTACTATCGGTTAGAAAATTGTACATCTTAAATTAAACATTACTTACCCACAAACAGTTACCATTTGACTTTTTTTGAGTGCTGAACCGAAGAAGGAAAGATGTTGTGGCTACTCTCAATTATGTTCGTACTAAGTTCGCTCAGAAGCAGAATCTGTCAGTCCCCATTTATCTATAACCTAATAAATCGTAAACTCAATCTTTACCCTATGCAGCGATATACTTGTAAACAGGTTATTTTTAAATTGTAAACATGTTTAGCAAAGGGAAGTAGCGAGCCATTCCCACTACAAGTATCTTTTGATTACTTACTGGGAAGACTCAACACCACTATTGTAAGAATCAATTTGGAAATAAATAACATTTTTATTTTATTTATTAATTTACTGCTGGATGTAGGCCTCCCCAAGGGCACGCCAAAGCGCACGATCACCCGCTTCCCTCATCCAGCCACCACCAGGTCACCAGGACCTTCCTCAGGTCATCAGTCCACCTGGCAGGGGGGCGTCCCACACTACGTTTCCCGAGACGTGATCTCCATTCGAGAACCCGTCTGCTCCAATCATCTTCATCATCCAGTTTTTAAAGCATCTTGCATAAGGAGTTACACGATGGAAGGAAATATCGTATTTCACAAGGTCGGTTGAGGTCAAGGTCTGCCTAATTGAAAGGTCGACCCGATTTAAGTCAGAGTCCAATGTATTTATTAATTTTTGGATTATATAAATCTTGTCTCTATCTATATGCTGGACTTAAAGCCGTTGACCGAACACCTTCAGATATGAGAGACATATCCATACAAAAGAAAAGTGCACGCGCATTCCATTAGTAATTTTTCAACTTTTATAAAGCGATTTTTTTTATTAATGGCCTAAGGTGTAAGGGACAGAAAAGTGCGCATTCTAATATATTTATAATGGGTGTCCAAAAAGAGTGTTGGCAGTTTATATACGAAAATCATAAATGAAAAATATATCATTTCATAATTTTATTACTATTTGCAAAAAGTACACACAATGGAAAGTTTACGACGAAAAAATTATGTTGTCCAAATGACGTCCATTACGATTTTGACACTCTTCAAGTCGTGGCCGTAAATTGCCTAAGACACGTTCACATAAAACGTTAGTGATTTTTGTTATTTCACTTGCAATATTGTTTTTCAATTGGCTAACAGTTGACGGCTTATTTATGTAAACCTACTCTTTAGGTAACCCCATAAAAAATAATCAAGTGGACTGGAAGTCCGGGCTCCTAGGGGGCCATTTAAGGTTCCCGTTTATTGAGATAACTCTTTCTGGGAATAACTCATTCAATGCTTCAATAGAACTTCTACTCGTGTGACATTTGGCACCGTCCTGCTGAAAAAATGTTGCCGAATTGTAACCTCTAAATTCCTGTAAAGATGGTGCCAAAAAACTTTCAATCATGTTACAATATCTGTCCGCGTTAACTGTAAGTGCATGTCCCCCTACCGTCCTCAAAGAAATAGGGGCCGATTATGCCCTTGGCGGACATTGCTGCCCACACTACCACCTTAGGGCTGTGAAGTGCACGCATATGCTTATAACGAGGATTTTTATCACACCAATAGCGACAGTTTTATTTATTGACATGGCCATTTAAGTGGAAATTTGCTTCATCGCTAAACAAGACATTGTTGAAGATGGTAAAGCGCGCAAACATCTCCTGAACAAAATTTAGTCGCTGTTCATAATCTGTGGGTTTTAATTCTTGCACTAATTGAATCTTGTAAGCACGTAAATGCAAATCCTTCTTTAAAATCAGGTGCAATGTTGATTTTGCAATGTTTACGGATTGACTTCGCTTTCGCAGTGATAGTGAGGGATCTTGCCTTGCCGACTCGTGAACTTCTTGAATAACTGCAGGTAGCCTTATTTATCTCGGACGTCGGACTGTAGCCTCAATTGTCTTAATCCAGTTTCTAATGATATTCTCACTGGGAGATAAAGAAATGTCACGTATATTGAATTGCGCGCGATATAAGCGGCGAGCGAATTATTGTTTTGATAATAAACTCGTACACAAAATGCACGCTGAGCTCCGGTATACGAATCCATTGCAACTAAATTCCAATAAATTCCACGTATGACATTATATATTTTTTTGTTATCTACCCTCATTAAGACGATTTATTGATATTTAAAAGTGCAAATACCCTTTTTGGACACTTGTATTTGAGTGTTCCTGAACCTACCATATTATATAGGTAAAATATAGATTAGTAACAGGTGATTTGCGAATATATAAAGACAGAATTAGTACAAAAACTAATTAACAGTGTATTTTTAAAGTTAAATATGTCTGCTTTGGGCTGTTGTTCCTTGACATCCTTGTATATAATATATTATACCTCAATCAATCAGCATATTGCAGTCCACTGCTGGACGTGTGCCTCCCCAAGGGTACGCCAAAGCGCACGATCACCCGCTTTCCTCATCCAGCCACCACCAGCGACCTTCCTCAGATCATCAGTCCACCTGGCAGAGGGGCGTCCCACACGAGTTGTTAACCTAGCATCGATTTCTTGTTGCGTCGCTTTCCCTCTGCGGTGACTCCCTTTGCGGTGAATTTTGTTACGATTATTCTTATGGCATTGTGTACAGTCGGAAAATAGTATGGATAAGGAATGAACGTATTCTTTTTTAACCCCCGACGCAAAAGAGGGGTGTTATAAGTTTAACGTGTCTGTGTATCTGTGTATCTGTGTATCTGTGTATCTGTGTATCTGTCTGTGGTATCGTAGCTCCTAAGCGAATGAACCGATTTTCGTTTAGTTTTTTTTTGTAACATAGATAATTTTACCCCGAGTGTTTTTAGCCATGTTTCATGAAAATTTCTTCAGCCGTTTGAAGATCATCAGCTCTTTTCTAGTTGATGAGGGGATCTGACGAACTTCCTTATCTCCGATCGATTCGAAATTTGGTACCTTGTTACTTTAATCATATTAAAAGTATATGGTAAGGTAACCATGACCTGATCAGCCGTTTGAAGATCATCAGCTCTATAATAGTTGATGAGGGGATCTGACTTACTTCCATATGTCAAATCGATTCGAAATTTGGTACCGTATTCCTTCAATAATATTGAAAGTATATTTAAAGGTAACCATGACCTGATCAGCCGTTTGAAGATCATCAGCTCTTTAATAGTTGATGAGGGGATCTGACTACTTTCCATATGTCCTTTCGATTCAAAGTAAAAATACTCTCCAATTTTCTTTTAGATATAACTGTAGGTACTCATATATCATAATTTATTTGTTATAAAGTTTAAAAATTATGAAATAAAAATAAATTAAAAATTTAAAAACCCCCGAAGCAAAAAAGCAAAACATTAAAAAGTAAAAAATAATACCTATTGTTGAGCCATCAAATTCGAATAAGGAACACCTATATATTTTAATTTTATTAGAGAAATTGATGGATGGCACGATTTGGTTTGCTCGTTGAAATGACGCTATAATGTCACGTCGGGGTACCGCTAAGTTTAAAAAAAAATATCGTATGAAAACAAGTTGGTCGGATATGCTAACAAATTAATAGATAGTCAAAAGCGGTACACCGACGCGACATTATAGCGTCATTTCAACGAGCAAACCAAATCGTGCCATCCATCAATTTCTCTAATAAAATTAAAATATATAGGTGTTACTTTATCGAATTTTGATGGCTCAACAATAGGTATTATTTTTTACTTTTTAATGTTTTGCTTTTTTGCTTCGGGGGTTTTTAATCCAAAGTGTGTAGGGAATAAAATAAGTACAAGATGGAAAAATTAATATACAAAACATTAAAAACAACAAACAAAAGTGTGTGATAGGCGGCCTTATTGCTAGTTAACAATTTCTTCCAGGCGGTTGCCTTAAACAAACAAAAGTGTGATAGGCGGCCTTATTGCTAGTTAGCAATTTCTTCCAGGCGGTTGCCTTTTTTCTTCCAGAGGTTCCTCATGGAAAAAATTTTCATATGACAGCTGTCAAAATTAAAACGGTCATATCTCGGAAACTATTAGTCCTAGACCACTGGTGTGTAGGGACAAATGATAGGTCTCAACAAGATCTTCATTTTCGATGACAGCTGTCAAAATTCAAACGGTGATATCTCTTTAATTATTAGTCCTAGACCACTGGTGCAAAGGGACAAATGATAGGTCTCGACAAGATCTTCATTTTCGATGACAGCTGTCAAAATTCAAACGGTCATATCTCTTTAATTATTAGTCCTAGACCACTGGTGTGTAGGGACAAATGATAGGTCTCGACAAGATCTTCATTCCACTTGACAGCTGATAAAATTAAAAAGTCATATCTCTTTAATTATTAGTCCTAGACTACTAGTGTGTAGGAACAAATGACAGGTCTTGACGAGATCTTCATTTTTTGTGACAGCTGACAAAATTTAAACAGTCATATCTCTTTAATTATTAGTCCTAGACCACTGGTGTGTAGGGACAAATGATAGGTCTCGACAAGATCTTCATTCCACTTGACAGCTGATAAAATTAAAAAGTCATATCTCTTTAATTATTAGTCCTAGACTACTAGTGTGTAGGAACAAATGATAGGTCTTGACAAGATCTTCATTTTTGATGACACCAGTGGTCTAGGACTAATAATTAAAGAGATATTCCTGTTTTATTTCGACAGCTGTCATGTGGAATGAAGATCTCGTCAAGACATCAGTGGTCTAGTACTAATAATTAAAGATATATAACCGTTTGAATTTTGATTACTGTCTTCGAAAATGAAGATCTTGTCAAGACCTATCATTTGTCCCTTCACACCAGTGGTCTAGGACTAATAATTAAAGAGATATGACCGTTTGAATTTTGACAGCTGTCATCGAAAATGAAGATTTCGTCAAGACCTATCATTTGTCCCTACACACCAGTGGTCTAGGACTAATTGTTTCCATGATAAGATCTTCATTTTTGATGATAGTTAGCCTTTGTCCATGATGTATTTTTACTGTGTGGTTGCGTGTGCGCGAACGCTTGCGCACCCTAAAATATCCTGCGCATCTGACCGCTTCCGTCACATCATTTTTCCTGTAGAAAAAATCTGAGAATTAAAAAAAAAAAATTTTTGATATACATGTTAATTTCCATTATTAAATTCAAATACAAATAAAAGCAAGAAAATAAAATGCTGAAAATATTGTGGATCTAACTGTACCATATTTTTTTACAATCGACGCAAAGGGAACGAATGGCGGTGGTAATCGTACAGCAATTCACCGCAATGCAAGTAAATGCAAAGGGAGTCAGCGCAGAGGGAAAGCGACGCAACAAGAAATCGATGCTAGGGTAACAACTCCAGCCCACTGCCACTTTAGCTTGCTACACTTCTGGACGATATCAACTACCTTGTAGGAACAAGGTAGTTGATATCGTCCAGAAGTGTGTCGCAGAGGACTGCCGGATGATTTCGTTTCGGATTTTATCCCGTAGCGAAATACCAAGCATAGATCTTTCCATAGCTCGCTGAGTGTCATGTAGCCGGTGGTAATATCATACCTATTATATAATTATTATCCTTAAAGATAGAGCAAAAACTATTCTACTGTTCGATAACAGAAACTATCAAAATTGTTATACAACGTGTTACAAAAAATACCAAAAAAAAAAAGTTTTTTTTTATCATAGGCATTTAATTAAAATTTTCCCATCTCTAGTGATCAGCTGTGTCAAAGAATATTAGGACCAGATATGTAATTTAAGGTCAATGTGCCTATTTTTATCGCTATGGTTAAAAATGTTTACGTACTACTTGTACCATAACATTCACATTAAAACAATTAATTTCAAAATGAAAAAACTACAAATAAAAAAAAGCTTTGTTAAATAATTGTTATCAAATAATTAATTAATGAAATAATGAACTAAATATTTCAAAATAATATTTATGTTTGTAAATACGTAAACAAGATAATTAAGGCCAAAAAGAAAATGTTTTCTAACATAAATTGATTAAAGTACATCTCTTTTAAAAATGTAGGCACAAATGGTGTACAAATACTTTTCCGTTCTGAGAATCGATAGTCTATATTTTAGGTGTCCAATGACACTAGAGATGAGAAAATTTTGATTAAATGCCTGTGATGAAGAATATTCTTTTTTTTTGGTATTTTTTGTAACACGTTGTATAATATACCCCATTATTTCAAGCCAACGTTCCTGTATAAAAATCTTCATTCCTCACCAGGTGCTGGTGTTCTCCAAGACGCTGTTCGCGCAGTTTCTCCAACAGCGCGCTGAAAAGCAAATTAAACAGGGCCTGGCCACAGACAACGCCGCCTACGACAAGATGCACAAGCGGATGATCGAACTGCAGGGTGAGTCCTCACACTCAGGAGGAAGATGAGGGCCTGGACAACGCCAACACGAGATGCACAAGCGGATGATCCCACTGCAGGGTGAGTCCTCACACTCAGCAGGAGGATGAGGGCCTGGACAATTCCAACACGAGATGCACAAGCGGATGATCCCACTGCAGGGTGAGTCCTCACACTCAGGAGGAAGATGAGGGCCTGGACAACGCCAACACGAGATGCACAAGCGAATGATCCCACTGCAGGGTGAGTCCTCACACTCAGGAGGAAGATGAGGGCCTGGACAACGCCAACACGAGATACACAAGCGGATGATCCCACTGCAGGGTGAGTCCTCACACTTAGGAGGAAGATGAGGGCCTGGACAACGCCAACACGAGATGCACAAGCGGATGATCCCACTGCAGGGTGAGTCCTCAAACTCAGGAGTAAGATGAGAGCCTACACAACGCCAACACGAGATGCACAAGCGGATGATCCCACTGCAGGGTGAGTCCTCACACTCAGGAGGAAGATGAGGGCCGGACAACGCCGACACGTGATGCACAAACGGATGATCCCACTGCAGGGTGAGTCCTCACACTCAGGAGGAAGATGAAGGCCTGGACAACGCCAACACAAGATGCTCTAGCGGATGATCCCACTGCAGGGTGAGTCCTCACACTCAGGAGGAAGATGAAAGCCTGGACAACGCCAACACGAGATGCACAAGTGGATGATCCCACTGCAGGGTGAGTCCTCACACTCAGGAGGAAGATGAGGGCCTGGACAACGCCAACACGAGATGCACAAGCGGATGATCCCACTGCAGGGTGAGTCCTCACACTCAGCAGGAGGATGAGGGCCTGGACAATTCCAACACGAGATGCACAAGCGGATGATCCCACTGCAGGGTGAGTCCTCACACTCAGGAGGAAGATGACGGCCTGGACAACGCCAACACGAGATGCACAAGCGGATGATCCCACTGCAGGGTGAGTCCTCACACTCAGGAGGAAGATGAGGGCCTGGACAACGCCAACACGAGATGCACAAGCGGATGATCCCACTGCGGGGTGAGTCCTCACACTCAGGAGTAAGATGAGAGCCTGGACAACGCCAACACGAGATGCACAAGCGGATGATCCCACTGCAGGGTGAGTCCTCATACTCAGGAGGAAGATGAGGGCCTGGACAACGCCAACACGAGATGCACAAGCGAATGATCCCACTGCAGGGTGGGTCCTCACACTCAGGAGGAAGATGAGGGCCTGGACAACGCCAACACGAGATGCTCTAGCGGATGATGCCACTCCAAAATAAGGCAAACGATTAGACAGAAACAAGAGGACATTAGGGTGAATTCAGGAAGTTACGCTATAATTTATTTAGGTTCGATCGTTGAGGTTTTTAAAATCGACCAAAAATATCCACACAATTTTTGAAAACCGACAATGGAACGTGTCATCCTATGTCAATTTATGACAAACCGAGAGACAAGATGGCGTAATATAGTCAGATGTTCTATGATTATGGACTGTGGTGTTGGTTATTGGGACCACTCATTCCAGAAATCACGAAATGAATTTTCGAAAATAGATACTTATATTAGGGATTTTCACAATTTTAAATAAGAATTAAAATACTAGTAAGGGCTGGTTTTTCAATACTCAGATAAATGATCTAATAACTATCTAACGAACAAAGTTATATGACTGTTTATCGGACGAATAATTGTTCTCCCATTTTTCAATCGTTATTTATTCCATTGATAACTATCTGACGCAATCTTCAGAGAGGTGAAACAAATATATTGCTTAGACTAACGTTAGAGCAAGACAGACTTTTCTGCCCATTTTCCGTCAACAGTGTCATGTCAATTCTATTATTTACTTCTTCTTTTTTAGTTATGGCACTAGTTGAACATTGTGCCAGTTTCAAGATTTTTTTTTAAATTGTTTGTCACAACGTCATGCCTCAAACTATCAGTCGAATAGTACAGTTATCTGGCAAATGAAGCGGCAGATAGATTTATTCTTCAGATATTAGAGTTATTCATTAAATAAGTCTTATCCGACTGTTGAAAAATTCAATATCTTGCTATCTGTCGAATATAAACACTATTTGTTAGTTTATCTAGCGATTGAAAAACTGGGCCTGAATCAAATATGTGTCTCCTGATATTTCAATTCTTTGTCGAGCACTATTACATTGGAGAAAAATGTTCGGTTTTGTTATATTCTGTAATGCACTTCGAGCATTCAAAAGTAAAAAGCAGTGTCAAATTTCGTCGATCTTTCACAGAGCTAGGTGGCATAATTGGTAATGCGCCTGTTTCTGGCCCGGATAGCCAAGGAGATGCAGATTCGAGTCCTATCCAAGATCGACAAAATTTTCCATTTTCTGTTTTATAATTACTAAAATATATCCAACAGGAGTCAAACCAGTGAAATCCCACGAGATCTTGGTCCTCCTGTTGCGACTACGCCAAGTGTGCTGCCACTGCGGCCTGATCGCCGCCATGCTGGACGAAGAGACGGCCGGAGACCAGGTCGACATGGACCTTGGAGGCCAGGACCTGCTGGCCGACCTCAACAAGCTCAGCATCGAGGACTCCAGGAGCAAGAGGAAGGTCAGTCAATCATCATCATCATCAACAAAATATCTTGAGAAAAGTCCGTGATGGCATAATGTCTAATATCTTACTGTAAATATTTTTATCTTTAAATTATAATTAGGGATTTTCCGACAGCCAATTAAAAAAAAACTTCGACGTTGGCGTTGACGATTCGTAGATGAAGAAATCCGGCGAGTCACCCAAGGCCATAAAAGGATTAAAAAAAGGAATCGGATTATAACTATTATTTTTATTTTTTAAAGAGCTGTCAGAAAATCTCCCATTGAAAATATTAGGTTATTTGCGAAGCTTTTTAGTCCTATACAGCATTAATTTTCATTTATATTTTATTAATTCTTATTAAAACAAATACGTTCTTTAATTCGTGCATTTAATGTCGATTAAATTTATTGTTGTAGATAGACCATTTAAATAAATATTTAAGAACATATCATAGGTTGAAGCAATCGAAAAATTAATTCACGGAACGGAGTAGCTCGGCCGCCACGAACTACCGCCTTAATAAGGCAGTAACTCTATTCGTCTTATGATCTTCCTCAGAGCCAAGCCTCTCCAAAGAAAGAGAAAGAGCCTGGTCCGGAGCCCGAGGGCACAACGGCGGCGGAGGCGATCCGCTCGGTGCTGTCACCCAGCAACCCTGTATTCGACCTGGACCGACAGTCCTCCAAGATCCACGCCGTCATGCAATGTCTGCAGGAGAAGGTCTTCGCCAACCAAGGTACCGTAATCTGAGCCAAACCTCGAGCTATATGATTACTAAACTGCTTACAGGGGAACGTCTTCGTCAATCAAGGTACCGTCTAATGAAGAATATTTCACCGTATGATCTCTTTACTGGAATTTCCCCAGGTCCCTTACAATTAGACCTTTCCAGGTCCTTTCCAACCAAACCTTCCCAAGATAGAACCCTTCCAACCAAATTTTCCCAAGATAGAACCCTTCCAACCAAACCTTCCCAACATAGAACCCTTCCAACCAAACCTTCCCAAGATAGAACCCTTCCAACCAAACCTTCACAAGATAGAACCCTTCCAACCAAACCTTCACAACTAGACCTTCCCAAGATGGATCTGCTTGTAGGAGAAACATCTAAATATCCAAACACCTTTTACATTTATATTATTAGTATTTTACCGACAGGTTGGGGTGTAGCGTGTGTAGCTAGTTGGTCAGGGAGAGGGTTGAAATAATACAACTTGTTGTTGCGAGTGAGGTCCGTGCAGATCTGATTTATTGCCAAAATGTTCGTCTATTTATACAATTTGAACCTTTAGAGAAATATGCAATTACCCACAAAATAACTGAGATGTAGGGATACCTACAGTATGATTGTCTTCTCCAGGCCACAAAGCCGTAGTAGTCTCCCAGTGGACGTCGGTCCTGCGCCTGGTGGAGATGGAGCTGGGCCGCATGCGCGTGCGCAGCGTGACGCTCAGCGGGACCGTGCCAGTGCCGCAGCGGCCGCCGCTCATCGAGAAGCTGAACGACCCGCGCTCCGACGTCAAGGTTAGCGCTGCTGAACTATCGATAGTGGCCTCGATTCGGGATGTCACGCTCTAATCCTTAATTTAAGTTAGTCCGTCTTTTTTACCTTTTAAATATTGAAAAGAGACAGGATATGGCCATCCTAATATTAGAGCTGTCAAACATTGAATTTGAACCATAAGGCCGTGTCGATTGCACAATTTTAGAGAGCACTTAAAACATGCGACATAAAAATCTCTTAAACTGACAGCTATGCCCTTATTTTAGGTTATCATTCGTTCATCACCTCTCTTTCATTGGTTATAAAAGCGAAAAGGATAGCTGGATTTTAAAATTAGAATTAGAGCATGACATCCCGAATAGCGGCCAGTGTTAACCTTGAACATCTGAATATTGATATCAGATATCCTCTATCGATCAAAATAATCAAAGTGTTTTTTCAAGTTCATATAATACTAGCGGTCCGCCCGCGGCCACGCTCGCGTTGTGAAATTTTTCCCGTGGGAATAACACTTTTCCCGGTAAGTGTCCTATGTGTTACAAACAAACTATCTCCATTAAAATCCTTTATAGGCCAGTCATATGTTACATTCGAAATAAAAATAAATGCGGTAAACTTGCTCTTTTGGTATGTTGTTTGGGTCTACCTAGATAGTATTTTTCCAGATTTGCAGCAGTCTGAAATTCTCGCGCGCTGAGTAGTTGCTGAAAAACCACAATTTTTCTTCTTTTTTTAGTTTTGTGCAAAAAAAAACGACAATGGAAGGCTCTGACGACAAAAGTTACTACTACTTCTTTAAAGTGTACAAAATTCCTGATAATTTGAGCCCTAATTTAATTGTGTAGGTCTAATAGGTCACACGATACAGGGTTCCCAATGTTCACTATTTTCCCCAAAATGTTCGAAAATTGGAAATATCTAACTTTCGACCAATATTTCAGGTTTTTGACGTATCTCAGGGGAAATTAATGCGAAGTGAAGTTATAGCATATTAAATGATCTTTATTAAGAACAATAAGACAAAATAACCCCCCCCCCCCTAGAGTTTTAAGGGGAATTTGAAATCAAACCCACTTTGGAATCACAACAGAAACAGACTCGGGTTTGATGCCAACCACGGCATCTTTGCCCCCAGCCCCTGAATTACTTCTGAAAAGCCTCTCCTGCAAGTGCAAGACAGGTTGTACTGGGTCTTGCTCTTGCAGGAAGGCTGGGATGAAGTGTTCTACATTGTGCAAATACTGTAAGGGGAGTGAGTGCACGAATGTCCCACCAATCGAGGATGTAGAAGAAGGTGGAGACGACCTCGATGATGCTATTGCACACGTAACCCGATGATGCTATTGGAGAAAAGTTTGATAACTCTCCTGGCATTCAAATGGGCATCAACCTCCCCAATAACATCAACGAAGGAGGAGACCCTCTCGTCGAAGTTGATATTGGTACTCCTGGGCCCTCAAAGAAGACGCGTAGGTTAACTTAAGCCCAAAGATGGTGATGACCCACTTTAATAATAACAAGTTTTTTTAATGGTGGTTTTTAAGAATATTTTTTTATATTAATGTCGATTCGGTATACGCCCAACTAAAGTAAACTAAAATTATTCCTCGTCACTTTCTATCATTTTTAATTGAAAAAGGACCGAAGATCATCGATTTTGTTTTTTTTTGTCTTTGACTTCATGACTAAATAGTCTTATTTTAGTGGCTTTTTATTCGTTATGGTGTTTAGGTAGGCACTAAAACAAGACTAAATCTGACAGTTAGTCGTGAAGTCATGTTCAATTAAAATTGATAGAAAGTGACAGGACTAATTTTAGTTTTGTTGGGCGTATGCCGAATCGACACCATTGTTTCTCTTTTAACTTAAATTTAATTAAGATAAGCATAATTCCATTGTTACTAGATAATAAACACATAGAAAACAATGGCATAGCGCCTCCAGATGTCCGCAGAGCAGTTGCCAGCTCCCTTGATAGGCGAAAAATGGACGATGACACTCGGCACCCACTGAATGGCTATAAACCAGTGCCTCAACGGCTGAAAAGCCGGTTTTTTTTTATAAAGTGCGTCGAACCACTAACCAACGACCCGCCACAAGCAAAATGCGACCTCTGGCGCCGTAGAGTCTCTTTTCCTAGTCCCTTTGTCACACCATCTGAGAATCTTCTACCCGGACATCAGTTGTCGTGGCCGATCTGGAAGTCTTTCAATAGACTCTGGACTCAGGTCGGCCGGAGTAAAGATAGCATGTCTAGATGGGGATTCTCCAATAACACTGATTTGAGCTGCGCGTGCGGGGAGGTACAGACGATGGCCCACCTGACATCATGTCCTGCGTGCCCTGTCTCCTGCACGCAGAAAGATTTAATGGACGCCACACAATGCGCCGTCCAAGTGGCCACATTCTGGGCTACGACAATATAAAGTTTCAACTTGCCATCGACTCGCTAAGAAGAAGATGAAAACAATTCTAGTTATTTTATTAAAACACTCGATTTTTAGGTTTGTTTGGTTTATGGTCGTCATTGAACAAACTATCACACCTACGGACGCACTTTTATTTTCAAAATGAAGGTAATTAAATTTGCTACAACTTCACCTTTCATTAATTTCCCCTGAGATACCTCAATAACCTGATATTTTGGTCGAAAATAAGACATTTCTAATTTTCCAACATTTTGGGGAAAATAGTGAACATTGGGAACACTGTATCGTGTGACCTGTTAGACCTACACAATTAAATTAGAGCTCAAAATGTCAGGAATTTTGTACACTTTAAAAAAATAGTAGTAACCTTTGTCGTCAGAGCCTTCCAATGTCGTTTTTTTTGCACAAAACTAAAAAAAGAGGAAAAAAGTGGTGGTTTTTCAGCAACTACTCAGCGCGCGAGAATTCCAGACTGCTGCAAATCTGGATTAATACTATCTAGGTGGACCCAAACAACATACCAAAAGAGCAAGTTTACCGCAATTATGTCTATTTCAGCCTTTTTATTTGTACGATATGACTGGCCTATTAAGCGTGAAGGCGGAACAAACATCCAAATATGTTGGTGCCAGATCGATTGGCAATATCGGACATTGACTTGGACAGGGGTTACAAACCTACAGGCTACGCTACAGGTTCAATCAATCAATCAGGTTCAAAGGATTGTATTTATTTTGCAATGTCATAATGTTCAAGTTATTATGGTATAACGAATATAAATAAATAACGAATATTTTACTAAAAGATTGTGGAAATTGCCGAAGCAAAAAATCACGCATTGTTTTAAATGTCCATTATTTATTTTAAATTAAATATATTTAACATAAGAAAAGCTCAACATGAACGATATGAAACTGACAAATTACCCAAACCACGGAAACAAATACAAAGAGGAGCAGCCCTAAGACGTTTTCTATATGATAGCGGGGGTCGCCATTGGGAGGGGGTGCGAGGAGATGAAGTTCTGCTAACCATCTAGCGGTCAATAGCAAAACTAGCTTTGCAGCTAGACACTAATGAACCGTACTTAATTTTGCTATTACACACAAGATGGTTCTGTTCGTTAGTTCGTTACGCTGTATAATGTTGCCAGGCAAGTGAAAAAACAAAAAATTCGGACCATTTTTTAACAATTGATCTCTCTTCTTTTTTGTATTATGTAGTCGTTTTTATTGTAGGATTATCTTATACGAGTTGTGATATACAGGATGGCCCATTTAGATGGGTCAGTATGGGTAACTCTGAAACTATAAGACATAAAAAGATCTGATAAGAAGATCTCTTAATTATCCTGTAAATTTAAGTGTACAATAAAGAATATTATATATAAAAAGATCTGTTCAATTTTGACACGAGATTTCACGTAAGTCCTTTATCATCATCACTTACTTACTACCAAGTATAAGGAAACATCCTTGCCCAAAATGTGATATTTTGATGTCATGTATTCAATTATAAATATTGAGTAAGTTCATCAATATTATCTGCATTATTTAATTGTATGCTACAAAAATAAATATTGTATACCTACAAATATATTTTTAGATTCCATATCTGGCCACCCTACCCTACTATACAAAATACATGAATGAATGAGCATGAATGAAACAGGTCATTATAACCTTCTACAGTCAAGAAGTTATTCTACTTGGCGATAGATGGCGTTGCTATTACCTAACTTTCTCGAAGGAATAAATTACGAGCATTAAAAATTGCATTAAAAAAATACATACGAGTGGAATTATGTCTTTTTCGTTAGAAATAGTTGTATTACTCATACTGTTGCACGATACAACACAGCACATATTTTTTGCGTCACTAATTTCAATTAAAATGGTTGTAATCTGACCAAGTCATATTCGTGTCGTATCCATAAAATCCAAAGTAACACTGACAGAAGCGACGCCTGGTGGTTAATAGCTAGTAGTAAGAGTACTTAGTCCGCTACTGAGACGGGCCTAAGTTGCTTGTGGCACCTCCTCTTTGTATTTGTCTCCGTGACTCAAACATAAACAAAGTAAAACAAAAAATAACGTATCTACCAAAGGTGACTGACTCTTCTCGACCTGTCGTCAGTGCAGCATTTTCTTTGAAAGAAAATGACGCATCTCGTGTTTTGTTTATTTTTTAAAGAATGAAATTGTAGTGAAAAGTGTTGTTTTGTTGCTTAAATGAACTAAAATTTAAATTGGAACCAAATTAGAACACTTTTTTTGCGCTTAACGTTTTTTTAATAATATGGGTGTCCAAAAAGGGTGTTGGCAGTTTATATAGGAAAATCATAAATGAAAAATATATCATTTCATAATTTTATTACTATTTGCAAAAATTACATACAATGGAAAGTTTACGACGAAAAAATTATGTTGTCCAAATGACGTCCATTACGATTTTGACACTCTTCAAGTCGTGGCCGTAAATTGCCTAAGACACGTTCACATAAAACGTTAGTGATTTTTGTTATTTCACTTGCAATATTGTTTTTCAATTGGCTAAGAGTTGACGGCTTATTTATGTAAACCTTACTCTTTAGGTAACCCCATAAAAAATAATCAAGTGGACTTAAGTCCGGGCTCCTAGGGGGCCATTTAAGGTTCCCGTTTATTGAGATAACTCTTTCTGGGAATAACTCATTCAATGCTTCAATAGACCTTCTACTCGTGTGACATTTGGCACCATCCTGCTGAAAAAATGTTGCCGAATTGTAACCTCTAAATGCCTGTAAAGATGGTGCCAAAAAACTTTCAATCATGTTACAATATCTGTCCGCGTTAACTGTAAGTGCATGTCCCCTACCGTCCTCAAAGAAATAGGGGCCGATTATGCCCTTGGCGGACATTGCTGCCCACACTACCACCTGTGAAGTGGACGCATATACTTATAACGAGGATTTTTATCACACCAATAGCGACAGTTTTGTTTATTGACAAGGCCATTTAAGTGGAAATTTGCTTCATCGCTAAACAAGACATTGTTGAAGTTGGTAAAGCGCGCAAACATCTCCTGAACAAAATTTAGTCGCTGTTCATAATCTGTGGGTTTTAATTCTTGCACTAATTGAATCTTGTAAGCACGTAAATGCAAATCCTTCTTTAAAATCAGGTGCAATGTTGATTTTGCAATTTACGGATTGACTTCGCTTTCGCAGTGATAGTGAGGGATCTTGCCTTACCGACTCGTGAACTTCTTGAATAACTGCAGGTAGCCTTATTTCTCTCAGACGTCCGCAATCAAAGTTTTTTAAAGTTGACCCTGTAGCATCAAATATCTTAATCTATTTTCTAATGATATTCGCACTGGGAGATAAAGAAATGTCCCGTATATTGAATTGCGCGCGATATAAGCGGCGAGCGAATTATTGTTTTAATAATAAACTCGTACACAAAATGCACGCTGAGCTTCGGTATACGAATCCATTGAAACTAAATTTCCAATAAATTCCACGTATGACATTATATATTTTTTTGTTATCTACCCTCATTAAGATGATTTATTGATATTTAAAAGTGCAAATACCCTTTTTGGACACCTCAAGAAATAACTATTTTCTAAGTTACACCTTTTTGAGCTTCAGCTCGGTTTAAAAGTGAATGTCCGATATTTCCAATCTATCTGGCACCAACTATAGTGTGATGATGTCAGTAAAGAAAATTAATATTTGTATTGTATACAGATAATATTTATAACAAATGTTTATTTTGAGTTGCATGTATCGGCAGGTTATGCTCCTGTCCCTGTGCGCGGGCGGCGTCGGCCTGAACCTCTGCGGAGCTAACCACCTTTTTCTGCTCGACCCTCACTGGAACCCTCAGCTGGAGGAGCAGGCCCAGGACCGCATCTACCGCTTGGGGCAGACCAGGCCCGTACACATATACAGGTGAGACAAACAAACAAACAAACATACAGGGACTATAAAAAAAAAACCCCATATTTCTATTTTGAAAATTTTCGTAAAACTGATTCAACAAAAAATGCTAAATAATTTTAGAACCTGCTCACAAAATTCCATGAGAATCGGTAGAGAAATGCTATCTGTGGAGGTGAACAGCCGGACATACTTTGAATTCCTCCGGACATACGAAACCACGTTTGCGAGACGCTTAGCGCTCGCTCGGTCAATAAATGCCTAAACAGATTTAGTATGGGGTATGGTTGACCTGTCATTCATACCTTGTATAAAAACATTTGACCAAAATCATTCGTCCTAAAATCTTTCGTAGCCGCGACGGGATCTCATGATTTCGTAGTAACGTTAAGCGCCCACTACATTCTCGTCCGAAGTTCCAAAGAGGATGTAAGGGGGTTAAGAGGCGGGACTCCGTAACTGGCCAATAACATAAATTTACATGGCACTTCAATACCAACATAATAATAATTTACGTCAAAAACCTTGTCTAAAACAGGAGTACCAACCTAACAGACTAAATAGTGCTACCTGGTGCTACTGTGCGGTTTTTATCGATATCGATAGAATGTACAGGGTGAGAATCGAGGCTCCATTTAATAACGTAATTTTTATTATAGTTTAGGACTAAAATCAAATCCTCATTTTATTATTCCAATGTTTGTATTATGGTAATTCAAAATACAAGATTGAACATAAAATGCGGACCTGATATAAAATGAAATTTTTATTTACAAAAATGTTTAATAAGCACTCTTGCCTTATATAAACGCAGAAGATACAATTAAAGGCTTACATAATTATCCTTACTAATAATCTAATATTATAAAAGCGAAAGTTTGTTAGTATTTTATGAGATTGAGGTATGTTCTTGTTACACAGTACTTGAGCTTTGAGCTGCTGTCCTGGTACATAGGATTCTGTAAATCACCAAAACAATTAAATAGAATAGTAAGCTTACGAAATATTTAAAACATTTTTAAATGGTAATGCGGCTAAATTAATCTTCAGAAATTAACTGAAAAGCTTAACCAAGATATAAACACGCAACAATATGACAGTTGATGGCTGACAGATAAGTGTAAAAGAAAGAGAAAGTGTAATGTAAGAATGAGATGGCAGTAGCCGCCATTATTTGCCATGCAAATTCCATAGTAAATTTATTTTGTTCGTAGTTGCGTTAGACTGGAAGTTCTTCGACAAAGTGTCGAAGTGAAGTTAGCCGAGGCGAGGAGACACACTACACACACGTAGGACTGCGAAAAAAGTCAGTCGCTAGGCAGGCCTTAAAGATGGATAACGTGCAAATTGCAGCTGCCGTTGCTTTGTGCTCTCTTGCTTATTTCAACTTTATACGAATACATACTACGAAAAAAAAAAAGAAATGGAGAAAAAGGATATGGTGGATACCAGGTAAATTGCCTATTATTTACTTACATTAAATAATAGGCAATTTATTATTTGATATAGGCAGACGACATGCACGGACAAAAACTTTTATTAAACTGAAGTCGAGTAATGTAGTGTGACACTTCGTGTTCAAACTTCGGGCCCTTTGACTCGGACGCAAAAAACTGACACAGAACGGAAGTTGCCCGAAACGAAGCGAAGTTGCACGAAGTGCCTCTCTACTCTCGTCCTCGGCTTACTTCGATCAACTTCGCGAGTAGTGTAGTAGGCGCATTATACGAGGTTGCGTGTATTCGCGCTCAAGTTATGCATCACAGTAAACTTTCGTAGACGTGTGATCCGGAGATACAAACTCCGGGGCAATGGTAGCGATTCACACGATTAAGTATGTCAGTCCTTTCATCTTTTTAAAATTAAAGAGGGACAGGAGATGGCTATTCTAATATTAGAGCTGTAAAATATCGAATTTAAACCTTATGGACGCGTCGATTGCACAATTTTAGAGAGCACGTAAAACATCCAACTGACAAATGTGACAGCTACGCCTCTATTTTAGGTTATCGTTTATTTAAAATAATATCATTCGTTTATCTGAATTCATCACCTCTCTTTCATCACACTAATATTCAACATCAACAACATCAACGGCCCGTTACAGTCCACTGCTGGACTATGAGCCTCCTCCCCTTAAGTGTTTGGTTTTGCCATAATCTCCACGCTTGGCAGGCGGGTTGGAGATCGCAGATTAAAAGGTTACTGTATCAGAGAGCGCTGCTCTTATATGTTATATTATATGTTATATTCTATAACTCACGGTTTGCGTTTATAACACACGCGTGTTTTATGAACTGATTTATGTATTTTGATACCGGTGAAATAAGATCCACTTTATGAGCAAGTGTTTTGAAAAGATAGTAGTCTTGTTTTAATACTTGTTGTGCTGTCAGCATAATATGACATAGGTATACAGGGCCGCTCCAAACCGATGAAGTTTTAATACTTGTTGTGCTGTCAGCATAATATGAGATAGGTATACAGGGCCGCTCCAAACCGATGAAGTTTTAATACTTGTTGTGCTGTCAGCATAATATGAGATAGGTATACAGGGCCGCTCCAAACCGATGAAGTTTTAATACTTGTTGTGCTGTCAGCATAATGAGATAGGTATACAGGGCCGCTCCAAACCGATGAAGTTTTAATACTTGTTGTGCTGTCAGCATAATGAGATAGGTATACAGGGCCGCTCCAAACCGATGAAGTTTTAATACTTGTTGTGCTGTCAGCATAATGAGATAGGTATACAGGGCCGCTCCAAACCGATGAAGTTTTAATACTTGTTGTGCTGTCAGCATAATATGAGATAGGTATACAGGGCCGCTCCAAACCGATGAAGTTTTAATACTTGTTGTGCTGTCAGCATAATATGAGATAGGTATACAGGGCCGCTCCAAACCGATGAAGTTTTAATACTTGTTGTGCTGTCAGCATAATATGAGATAGGTATACAGGGCCGCTCCAAACCGATGAAGTTTTAATACTTGTTGTGCTGTCAGCATAATGAGATAGGTATACAGGGCCGCTCCAAACCGATGAAGTTTTATGAGATAGGTATACAGGGCCGCTCCAAACCGATGAAGTTTTCTCATGATCATTTATATTTTAACGTAAGTTTTGTGTGCTTGTACAGTTTATTAACTAATAGACGGCTCCGTAGCTTAGATGGTAGTACGCCTGCCTTCGAAGCACAGGGTCGCGGGTTCGAATCCCGCCCAGGGCAAACATTCGTGTGATGAGCACTTGTGTTTGCCTTGTGTCTGGATGTTGTTTATCTATATTTAAGTATGTATTTATCTATTTATGTATGTATATCAGCTGTCTGGTACCCAAGCTCTGCTTAGTTTGGGGTCAGATGGCCGTGTGTGAGATGTCCCCAAATATTTATTATTATTATTATTTATTATTAACTTGCACTTATGACAAAGCATATACATTTACCCGAGAAAACTTACTCGATTTCGAGCGGGCCTATATACTTATCTCCTTTGCTGACTGTACATAAAAATATAATTACAGTTCAATACTTCGTTCAAGGACGCAGCCAACCTTGGTTGCATATGTGCGACAAATCTGGACAATGACCTGCCACCGCTTGGCCCACTGCCAAATGAAAACGTTCACTGGAAAATGTTTATCGAGTGGAATTTGCTTTTTAAGCATCGCGAGGGCACAGGTCAAAATAGTCTAGTTAAATTACATTGTGGATTAGTGTAAATTTGATTATAAAAAGAAAGTATTAAGAAACGATATATTTCCTAAGAATTCTGATATGCATAATACATAGGTACATATACTAGAAATAAAAATAAAATAGCACACCCAAAATTTGGACTGTGTAGTGTAAGGTTAACAATTCATTCATGGCGAACTGTATTCGCTTCTATAATAAAATACCAGATGATATTGTTAATCAGTCCGATAACCAATTTAAAACCAAAATTAAAATTATTTTGTGTTTTAAGGCCTATTATACGATAAATGATTACTTAAATTATAAAAACGTCTGAGCCCCGTTTCACGAAGCAACAATTTACTAGTAACAAGTTACAATTTGATATTCATTGCGTAGTTAATTTGCCTAAACTGTAAGGCCTTTATCGTTTTAAACTCACTGTCTACGCAATGTACATCGTACTGTACTTGTAATTTGTAACTTGTGGCTTCGTGAAACGGCCCCCTGGTCAACTGTTGTTCCATTCAGCGGAGTAGATTGTAATTATGACTTATGTATGATTCTTTATATATTTAAATTAAAAGTACAAAAGATGCGATTCCTGTGGAGTTTCTTCTGGCCGTTCTTCTCCACAGCGTACACTGGTAGTGAACGTGCACTCCATGATAGTTTTGACGTCGAAAAATGATTTTTAAAAATCTTAATTCGAATAAAATATTTTTGATTTTGTTTTTGACGATTGTTATATTACGGAAGGTATTGTATTGTATTGTTATATCTTTTTATTATTTCTGGTTTGTTGGAATAACTGGTGACTCCCCGACACCAAATATCTCGGTCTGCCTGCGTAATTTTCAAAGTAAATTGTAACATTGCATTGGGATTAACATCTTTTTGGGTTCCGTAGTAAAAAAGGAACCCTTATAGTTTCTGTATGTCCGTCTGTCTGTCTGTCTGTCCGTCCGCGGCTTAGCTCAGAGACTCTTAGTACTAGAAGGCTATAATTTGGCATGGATATACATATTAATCATGCCGACAAAGCTGAAGAATAAAATCTTAAAAAAAAATGGTACACGTCAAGTGGGGGTTATTTCTTTTTCACGATTACCTTACAGTGTGAGGTATCGTTGGATAGGTTTTTTAAAAATAATGGGGGTTTGCTATAACCATTTTTCGATCCTAGCGTAAGTTTTAAAAATATTTCATTTTAAAGTGCTTATTTTTGTTAGAGAAATGGGAAAAAATTCACGGTAGTAGTGTATCAGGGCAAGCTGGAGCCCCTCGGTGGGGACGTATATGAGCTGTTGATGATGAGTGTATATGATGAATTTAAAAGGAAAATTATCAACATCAAGTAGGCTTTACAGGTTATCGAATAATAGACCAACTTACAAAATTATACAAGTAAAAAATATGGTACTACAAATATCATAGAAAAATATTTTGATGAATGTTAACTGTCTTAAGGGCCCCGGAGACGGTCAAACGCTTTGATTCAAACACGTATAGTTTGGTTTGCATCGCATTCGGTCAGCGTGGTCGACTACCTGGTCACTCTAAATCAGGGTAGGCTCGAGCTCAGTAGGGACATTATATGAGCTGTTGATGTAAGGTCGACCAAGAAAGTGGTTTATCATTTTTCATTCAATTTCCTAGTTATCGAAACAACAAGGTGAAAAAAAAAATGAAAAAATGTTTCTCTTCTGTTTTGTTGTGTATTTGACAGATCGTTCTGCAAACGAAAATAAACTTTTGTTGTTCTATAATTTGCAACTGACATTCAACCTTAGGGTGCTTAGTTAGGGTGGTAAACCAATTTTAACCGACTTCAAAAAAGGAGGAGGTTCTCAATTCGTCTGTTTTTTTTTTTATGTATGTTATTAGATATCTCCGCCAATTGTTAACCGATTTTAATAATTCTTTTTTCATTCGATAGGATTTACTCTCGAGATGGTCCCATATTAATTTCGTCAAGATCTGATGGTGGAACATGAGGTAAAACTTGGAAATTCCTCAACGGAATGTAGCATTCGCGTCGTTATTCGTCTATTCTTTTAGTCATATCTCAGTCAGTTTTCAACCGATTTTGATGATTCTTTTTTCATTCGATAGAACGTGCTTTAGGGAAAAAAAAATTGTCAAAATTTGATGATAAAATAAGAGATAAAAGCGGAAACTCCTCAACCAGTGATAGCAACATGCATCGCGCGCGATACCGTTTGTGGTGGAATGTTGCTAGGCAACGAAATAAATTTGTTTTGTCAGTTTGCTGAAAATCTACGTTTCCGTTGTTCCATATAAAATTATATTATTCGATTTTATCACATTTTTTGGCGACCGTGACAGGACAAGAACCTGCTCGGATATTGTATTGGATATCACAAATAATTTAGCTTCTATGGCCGAGTGGTCGAGTGTTTTACTCTCTTTACGGAGGTTTCGGGGTTCGAATCCCGGTGAAGACACTCTTAAACGAAAATATCCTTGTGAGACTTTTTTTAGTTTAGTTGGGACATTGCTGCTCGAATCAGGTTGTCTGAAAAGAAAGATGATTCCGTGATTCGGAAGGCACGTTAAGCCATGTGTCTCGGCTCTAATATCTACAGAAGGCGTCGTTACTCGTGCTAAGTCAGTGGGTTTTGACAAGGGCCCGGTACTATATTAACTGTGTGAGGGTATGTGAGGTTGGTTGTCGACCTTACAATCCACAATATGAAGAAAAAGAAGAAGCCAGCCTACGTTCACTATCTGTATGTAATCAGCTAACGACAGACTTTCAAGATACCATCTCAAACCTGAAACTCCTTACGAATAGCCCAAGTATCGGGGTAAACTATAAGCTTATTAAGAGGGAAGAATAGTACGTGCTCGTCCATACAAAAAGAGAAAACGTTTTTCCACTTCTAAATATTTTCCAATCTCCACGATTTTTTAGTATGTTATTGACACAATGAATGACTAGGTTTATAGATTTTTCTTTTTACAAAATTCGCTATAGATTCAAAATTATATAGGCACCTCAAGTAACGTAATTTTTATGATTAAAACTTTGTCGAATTAAGCCGTTTGTTGAACAAAAACAATGTTTTTTTTTTAAACCAAACCTATGAACCTAGAATATATTGTGCTGAAACAATCGACATCAAAATAAAAGTGATTTGTTGAAATTTAGTTATTGGAAACCGTTTTCTCCCGAAATGGGAATTTCATCAAGAAAAGTACCTATTGTCAGTCGCGAGCTGCAACGCTCTCGCTCTCTCTCCCGGGGGCATGAGCGCACGAGCGATAGCAAATGTTTTCCTAAATATCTATTTCGTTAGGATCGCGAAGCTATTCTGTCCTCTTAGCATTGTCAGTTTAGTGGCCAGCTGGACTACTAAATGACCTCTTATTTCGTAGCCTCTTACCCAGTTTAACTTATGTTATTTTCGAAACAATAATTAATAATATAATAAACAACTAAACGCGCTTGCATAGCACGAAAGACGCAGTCTAAACTAAGCAAATACCAAAAATACGAGAGTATAATATCTTTGTACTGAAACTGTTAAATAACAAAACCTAGCTTTGGATAATGAAGAAAAATAATAGGATATATTGTGTCGAGGTTAGGATTAATTACTTACATAAAATATATTGAATGAAACACTGAAAATCATAAAATAAAAATAATTTTAACAAAAAAATAGTAACCTCCTTCAAATTACCTTATATGGTTATCTCCACTAAAAAGTAACAAATAAAATAACATTCCTGATGGAACATGAAAAAAAAAATTGCCAATATCCTCAATTAAGTAGATAGGTAGTGTATTAAGTAAATATTTAGAACTTTGTACTTCCGGTCGGTGACAGCCAAAAAATCGTCGATTAGTCGTGGGCAACTGTTTTAAGTCGTCGTCCTCGTTAAGTCAGTACATATTTCTATATGACTATCAATAAAATTCTTTGATAGTCTATGATATAATATTTTGTTGTGCTGCGCGGGATGCAATGCCGCACCCGACTAAACGCAGGGAAAACGACAGGAGCGGGGCTACCAAAAAAGTCTGGGTAGGTTTCATTCGATAAATTAATACTCGTAGTTTCGTCATCTACAATTTTTGGCTGGCACCGACTCCAAAAGGAAGTACAAAGTTCTAAATATTTACTTAATACACTACCTATCTACTTAATTGAGGATATTGGCAATATTTTTTTTCATGTTCCATCTGGAATGTTATTTTATTTGTTACTTTTTAGTGGAGATAACCATATAAGGTAATTTGAAGGAGGTTTCTATTTTTTTGTTAAAATTATATTGGTCAACTTTATACATCTTTTCATGTAAATTTTTAGAACGATCTTTTCACAATATTGTCCTCAGGTTCATGTGTGTGGAAACGGTGGAGCAGTCGATCCGCCAAATTCAGCTGGTCAAGCTGGAGCTGGCTAAGAACGTGCTGTCGGGAGCCAAAAACACCTCAAAACTCACCATCGAGGACCTCAAGATTCTTTTTAACATGGGCCAGGAGTGAGGCATTGACTCACTTCTGCTAGATCAGGAATGGGTTATGATATGACTTGATATGACTTTGACCAGAATAATGCGCTCGAATGTAGGGTTTACAGCCTTAAATTGATAGACTTTTAGAATGTGTTTGGACCAATATTACTCGTATGTAGATATGCCACTAGGAACAGCGTTAAATCGAAAACATGTAAAGATAAACTTGGATATTATTTAAATACAGGAGAATTAAATATACACTCTTATGTTATTGTCAACAAGAATACTTTTTGCACATAAAGCGAAAGCACTTGTACAGTCAGCTGACGAATTAGCTGACCCCCCCCACCCCCCCACCCCCCCGCTCGAAACCGATGAAGTTTTCTTGGGTTTTTGCTTTATCATGTAATTTCGTATAATTGTGCAGGTTAATAAACTGTACGAGTATATAAAATGTTATGTAAAATATAAATAATCACCTGAGAAAATCTCATCGGTTTTGAGCGGGGGGGGGGGGGGGGGGGGGTGTCAGCTGACTGTACATATTGCAGATTACTAACGAAAATACTAGGTACTATTAAAAATCATCTGCCAATTTGAAACAGCAGCTGGGTACTGCTCTTTGCTTTATAATTTTAAATATTAACGTTTGTATCTCCTCATTTCTAGTACAGTTTATTTTTTTTCGAATGTTTCTACTTGAATATCATGTAATTTGAATACTAATTATGTTATAATTTCTAAGTTATATAAATAAATAAGTAAGATTAATATAATAAATAAGATTTTAGCAATATGAACCTGTTATTTTTTAAAGACATTTTTACAATAAAGTTTATTTGCTTAATAATTTGGTTTTTTCATTTCTTTAGATTTTCCGGTAGCGTTTGGGTACAACACAGTTACATAGGTGGTCGAAACAAGTTGAAAAATTTCCAGACATAATAAATAAGAATATTCATATTCTGCCGTCATAAGAAAAGAAGCATTTGCAATTTTTTTCGAAATTGAGTTACATCTATTTTCGGAATCAGCAAAACAAGACGCATCTACTAGAATTTTCATTTTTACGGAATGAAACACAGCCCTAATATAACCTTAGTGAAATAAGACCGATCTGCAATATGACATTATAACCACTAAATAGAAAAGACGATTCTGATAAAAACTAAATTGAATTCTTGCGTCTTGCATTTAAATAGAAGATGCGACATTTCATTTTAGTATTACGATTTTTTTTATATTTTTTTACTAATGTCAAATATTTACAATAAAATTACACACGCATTATTGAATTTCTAAACTTTGTTTTTTTTTTTTATTATCTTACAAGCAGCGAATTTTTATATTTAAGCAAGACAAAGCATTTTTTTACTCTGATTGAAGCTCAGTGTAGACGCGTCTTTTTTTCTTATGACGGCAGTATTGTAGGCATTTGTAGGCCTAGCATAACTCTTTAAGACGTAGTACATGTTCGAGCTAAACGGTGCATACGACAACACTACAGAATATTGCTAAAAATAGGAATCGCTTCGTGAACAAACTTCTGAAAGCGGGAATTTCGCGGTCAGTGCGTGAACGCGCTTCGAAAACCACGCGTCTTGTGTTATATATAATAATCCTGTGTAAATAAAAACTGCTGTTAAACTATCTATAGGTTGTTAACGTGAAATCATGAGTAATGTTAAGAAGAAGTATGTCGAGCAGTCGTCATGGACGGGATCGTCGCCGGATGTGACGCACCGCCTCTATGTGATAATGGTTCTTATCGTCGTTGTAATAGGTGCCTTTGGATGTGAGTAAGAAGCTGTATATCTAATTATCTATTGCACTTGGATGACGATTTCCGACATTTTCTGGCTGGGGTAACACACTCGTATATTTCCGAAATATTCAGCTCTTAAAACACCTTTCGTACCGCTAGTTCCACTACTTGGTTCCACTGATGGGTCCAGCAAGATTTCTATAGTAAGGTTTGGTTTACAAGAGTTTTATTTAGGCAGTTAGCAAAAGAGTGAACAGATCGTGCAGCCAAACCCTTTCAGCTACTGAAGAGTCGGTTCAGGGAAAGCCAGCGAATAATCTGTACAATGTCTTTATTATTCACACAACCTTTTGTCTTGACGTTCTAGTCCACACTCAATTATCTCGTCAGGTCGTCGTTTCGTTTTTCTAAATGTCTTGTCTGTCTGTCGTCTCAATGGCCAGCACAAAGCTGTGCGAGGAGGCCGCAACATCCCCACCTTCAGTATTGGAAACCAATACTCAAGGCAAGGCGCGGACGTCCAGCCTGCACAGCCTCGTCACTGGCCGTCTGTACAGTCCGGTCTGGGTCTGCACCTCGGCTACCCGTATCCTGCCGTCACTCCCAGGGTATACCGCCGTCACCCGTCCTTTGGGCCACTGGTTTAAAGGCATCTGGTCATCCGCTAAAATAACAACGTCATCCTTCGCTATAGGGCGTACGTCCGGTCGATACCATTTGCCTGGTCTGGTCAAGGACGGCAGGTACTCCTTCAACCAGCGCTTCCAGGTTAGGTCAGCCAACCGCTGGTAGTGACGCCAGCTCTGGCGTAGCAAGTCACTGTCGTTGAAATGTCCGAAAGGGCTGTCTTTAGGTAGGGTCGTTATCATAAGGAAGTCATTAGGAGTCAGAGGTAAGTCGTCAGCACTGTCTAAAGGTACGTATGTTAAAGGTCGACTATTTAGATAGATAGATAGATAGATAAGACGTTTATTAAGAAGCGGTACAATAGAAGAAAGAAATACAGCAACAGACATGCATCATATCTTAATGAAAGAGACAATTAAATAATTTAGTACCGCCACCTTAAATAGGCCCCAGCTCAGCGTGTGCTGCGGCGACACAAGGCGAACCACAGCGCTGTTATTCTGCTGGTACCTTTCGCAAAGCGAGTGCGCAACAAAAGTGAATAAAAAATAAAAAATAAAATAAAACAAAGCTACTTGTAATAAATAAATAAATAAAGAAAGAAGGAAACAAATGACATAGGCCTAATAATAAATGAATAAGTAGTCAGGGCGCTTGCGCGCGCATGTATACAATACATCAATAGTGAAAAACGGTAATTTTTATTTTACTTCACCATTATCGCACTGCTGGTTGTTAGGTCATGTGTCACTTCGACATGTAAGGCAAGTCAAGTGACTGTCAAGCACGTAAAAAGAGCACCGTAGCACCGTACCTTTTCTCACGGTGGCGACCTACTTTGACCGTCAGAGGTCCAAAATAGTCAAGACCTGTGTATCGGAAAGGCCGCTCACCTCCAGTCATTCTCACGTCCGGCAGCTGCCCCATCAGTGGAGGTTCGGGTCTTGCTCGTCTCACCTTACAACCTTGACAGTCGTTCCACGCAGACTTGACAGCGTTCCTTCCGTTTAGGACCCAAAAACGCTGCCTAAGTGTAAACTGTCTCTCGGCCTGTGTGAGCTGCTTCTTCGTGGTACCGACGAATGAGAAGACGCGTGAACCAGTCTTTTGGGTGCAGTATGTAAGGGTGCCGAGAATCATAGACAACGTCAGCACTGCTGATTCTCTCCTCCACACGGAGAATGTCATCTCCATCTAAAAAGGGGGTCAGCTGTCGTAGAGGGCTGTCCTTACATACGCACCCTGTCCTTTTCACAGCCCGGATATCCGCCAAAAACATTCGAACTTGGCTCTGTCGGACCCAAGCTTGTTCGGCAGATCTTATTTCAGTCGTGGTCAACTCACCTTGCCGTTTGTCTTGGCTATGAATAAAATTGTACACAGCACGTAGAAACCACGCAGTACTCCTGACAAGTCTCCAGTACTTAGAAAAACGCCAGTCATCAGGTAGCGTGTTAGTTTCCATGTTCAAAACGCAAGCGATCTTCAGCTCTGGATCATCAGAATTGAAAACAATGTCGGTGTCTTGAGATGGCCACGACTGTTCTGTCTTCCGAAGAAACTGTAGTCCGTGTAACCACCTAGCATTGTCCTCAATCTTCGTCTCTCTTGTGGCGTTGTCTGCCGCATTCAAACCTGATGGTACCCACCTCCAGCAAGAAAAGTCGGTGAGCTCGGAAATTTCGCTGACACGGTGAGCTACGAAGGGTTTGAAGCGGCCACTTTCGGATGAAATCCAGCTTATGACGGTTTTCGAGTCGGACCATAAAATCGTTCTACTCACGTCCAAATGTTTCCTTAGAGTATGGGCGAGTCTAGCACCCATCAGCGCAGCTTGAAGCTCCAGGCGAGGGATACTCATCACCTTGAGAGGCGCGACACAAGCACGTGCACTGACAAAAGCTACGTGCCACTCACCATCCGTCGTCGTCTTTGTGCGTTAATAAGCTACACTTGCAAAAGCTTTGCTGCTAGCGTCACAGAAAACGTGAAGCTCTGGGCAGATTAGCTTGTCACATGTGTCAGAGAACAGCTGGCGTGGGAGTATGAAGTCAGCTATCTTCTGAAGTTCGGTGAGCCAAGACAGCCATGACTCATAATGACTGGACTCAATTTCGTCATCCCACCCTATTTTGGACTTCCAAACAGTCTGTAGTAGAATCCGTCCTTTCACTGTCACGTACAACAGAAAACCCATTGGATCGAAAACAGACATCGTCAGTCTTAACACTTCTCGCTTGGTAGGTCTCTTCACTCCATTCTTTATATCGTCACTTACCTTCGGAAACCGCAGCAGAAAAAGAAAGTCATCTGTCGTCTGGTCCCAGCGCTCACCAAGCACACGTTCAACCTGACTATCTTTAGCATCAGAGATGATATTCAAGCTATTTGGGGCGAGCTTGTCTTGAGGTTAGTGCTTGAGAAGACGCTCAGAATTAGAGACGAAGTTACGTAAGTTGAACCCACCTGAAGCATGAATGTGTACCACGTCTTCCACAACTCGTTTCATGTCGGCTTCGTCATCGAAAGAGTGGATAATAGTCATCGACATAATGATGCTCCATGATCGCCCGATATGCCTCTGGATTAGAGCTCTCATACGCTTTAGCGTTTAAATTTTTTACGTACTGGGCTGAAGCGGGCGAACAGACAGCACCAAAAGTCATGATGTTCATAACATAAACGTCGTCCTTACAAAGAATTCGCTGGGCTTATCGGTCCTCTGGTCAGATGAGTACACGATTAAACATCTCTTGAATGTCAGCCATCACCGCCAGCTTACCCATGCGAAAACCTAACAAAACGGCAGGCAAAGATGTAAGGAAGTCCGAAGACCTAGAAGAAAGTCATTCAAAGATTTTCCTTCAGACTTCTGCGCAATCAAGCAAAATCCGCAACTTGGGTTTGTTAGGATTCACAACGGTGAAATGAGGCAGGTACCAATGAAAGAATTAGGTAAGACACCTTTTGAAATAATTTATTGGGGATAATGGATAAAGTAGCTTTTTAAACTGCAGACGAAGGAATTTTTTATCTGAGTGTTCTTCCTACAAAACCATTGTTCTTTTTTTAAATATACATAAATATTCTTGACCTTCTTTAAGTGTGTCACAGTGTTCAGTCGCACGCAGTATCATTCATTATATAGTTTAAAGATTTCTGCGTCTTTTGCTACTCCGAGCATTAGTTCATTCATTACTTCAGACATAGATTTAGATATCTCACCGGCACAACTAACCGTCCACTCTTCATTTCAGGGAATACTCGTGATTCTTTATAATTAGAACCTAACATCATTGGATTTAGAGTTTTTATTCTGAGACCTCAGATGAAAAAACTTCTTGCTGTGCGTCGTCGGAGCGCAGCGAAGGAGGTCTTTACCTCCGTGCAATGACGAACGATTTACTTGTTGGATTTACCCGAAGACGATCGCCGGGGCGACGCGCGTTATAAATCTTTTGTTGATTTATAACAGATTTCTGAAAGCTCCGTGTTTATATCCTTGGTATGCAGTCATCCCAATAGGAAAGTGCTGGCTGAGAACCAACACTGCACACGGCACCCAACGCATGTCGCTGCCCCAAATTTCGTAACCGCAGACACAGCGCCTCGTGTCGATGCCTCGTGCCACCTTCGCCATCGACCTGAGGACCCAACGTCGTCAGCTCGGCACTTTGATACTTGCATCGGTCGAGTCAAGTACTTTAGTTATAGTTCATTTATTTTGTAATTCTTATAAGTATCCATTGTGGAACTTTTAATAAACCTAGTTATAAATTAATTTCGTTTTTTTTTGAGTCCTCCGGCTGCAGTCATCTTAATTTCCTCTTTGGCTCCGCTGTACAGTTTACATCATACCTCCACACCATGAAGGAAGAAAAAATTTTACACCCGCGGGCGCGTAAAATTTTTTCTTCCTTCATGCTCCACACGCAGCGGAGTATAGTATTCCTAGTCAACACAGATGGAAGCACTGGACTTATATTTAATTTGTTGCTTCTTTTGACCGCCAAGAGAGGTCTCTATTCCCTGTATTATTAAAAGGTTCTCTGTGTTCCTAGTGGAGTATAGTATTCAATTCAATATTTATAAAATGGCTTCCCTTGCACCCACAGAGAAATAAGGGATATTTCTCTGTGCTTGCACCATACTCTGTGATGATACCAAAGAGTCTGATGACAGAACAAAATCAAACCAACAAAATCTTTGGAAACCATAGATGGAAACCTTTCATGTAAACAAGTTATTTGATAGCATTTAAAAAATTGAATTGAATTGAAATATTTGGTGAATTTAGTGAGTGAATTGTTAATAAGAACCTACCAAGATGATGGTGGTTTATTTGAAAAAATATAGACAATTGGTGGTATGCGGTATTTTATTCTTTTATTTAGGGTGCATGTTCGCCGGAAGTCTACTGAAGATGGATTGCACTGACACTGTAGCAGATGCACATGCAGATGCTTCTGTTGGTGACGCTCATAGCAGTGTGGAATACGCTGTGGTGATTCTAAGTCAATTAGGGCACGGTACTAAAAGGGATGCGATCCGAAACACTTGGATGAAACTGGCCAATAATATTGTCACTGTAAACGGCACAAGAGTTCATACATGGCATAACTCCCCTGAAAAATACAAACTTCCTGACTTCATTAAATTTTACTTTGTAGTTGGTATACAATACATGGGTATACATAATACTATGCAGCTGATTTATGAATTCGAACAAAATAAGGATTTGATTCTCTTAGACAATGTACATGAAGCGGACAATTTTCCAAATTTATCACAGAAGTTGCTGAGAACAATAGAGTGGCTCAGTATTAATTTAAACAATTTGAAATATGTAATCAAATGCGATGAAAATTCGTTTGTACGGATTGATTTAATCATCAGAGACTTGGAGGCTTATGGAAAAAATCTTATCGCACCGGAGTTAGCCAAATATGTTAGTTACAAGGTAAAAAAAAAGTAAAAATATTATAGATTTAAGATCTAAGATATTATATTGTAAATCAAACCTGAACATTATTGCTATGATTCCTCACTACATTATTTGTAATTTATTACAGGAAATTGTTTTTCATACAAAGGTTACAGGTCCAAATTTGAACCACCCTGTGATATTTTTAGCGTGCATCGCAATTTAGTAGGTAGGTTTTTTAAGCATTATCTGGTTTTGGCGTTAAAATAAACTAATCATTATGATAATCAATGATATTATTGATCGTAATAGCAGGTGCGCTTTATTAGAAACAATTAACACGAACAATACGTCGATACGTCACGTCGTTTTTCGATGTTTAATCGAAACATGCATGCACACTAATTTCAGTCAGAGTGCCTGCCTGAACATCTGTTTTGCTGTTTTTTATGTCTTAAACATCATCACCATCGTCATCATTCACCAGTGGCGAAGGGTGAAATTTTGACAAAGATAAGCTGGAAGAGCGCGGCCTACCTAACTAAATGACATGCTTGTCATGCGGACACGTACTTACTAATTAAATGTATTGTATCACTTTACTTCCCCATATAAATCCTAATTTAACCAATCACACAACATCACACAATTTCGACCTCGCGATGTATTTTCTTACTGCAACTCTTCTTTTTCAATTTTATCAATTCCTCTCTCGCGTATGCGCTATGCGTTAGAAAGAGAAATAAATTATGGGAAGTCGACCCGTCTCGGCTTCTATGGCGCCATTTTATGGATGTGTTTGAAATCAAACTGACAACGCCGGCAACATGCGCGTGAGAAGGAAAATATGGAAGTAAACCCTTGGAGCGCCAGAGACAGAGTATACGGCAATTCACGAACTCGGTCGGTCGTGCGACTTGTGCGTGATCGAATATACATTGACGTCCTTGTAGAGCGCCGCCGTCCGCCTCGACTTGTATTAAAAAAAGCAATGTATCTTGCGCTCGCGTGCACGTAAATTACTATCAGCATTAGAGGGTGTTGGAGCGGATTTTCGAAAGGTAAGCCGAGGGGAATCGGCTTGTATGGACCCTTCGCCACTATCATTCACATTTAATGGGAATTGCATTTTTCTAGCTTGATTTCGTCCCTTCTGCGATTGGTATCTACTGGGGATTCTTTACCGGCCAAGAACAGGCTTACACGTTTGGCCTGTGGGCAGAAAAGAATTGGTTCCAGTGTGACAACTACGTACCTTATGCGCTAGGTGCCGGATATGTTATATCGAAGAATATCGTTCAGTATGTTGGCAGTAATGCCAACCGGCTAAGGTGAGAATTTTTTATTTATTTAATACTGTGCTCCGTTTCATTTGGGCGCAAATTGATGTAATAAGTACTCTCGGAACTGGCGGCCGCTTGACGGCCTGGGGGCGTTGCTCGTGACTTGGCAACTCTTCTTTATGAAATCATTACAGCTTAGTTGTGCTTCTAAATATCAATTTAATTCTTCATTTTTCTTTCCTCATTACAACATCCCACATCTGCAGATTTTTTTCTGACTTCCTAAACTCATACTCCCTTTTTTACCAACATAACTCCCGAGTGCCAGTAATAACAAAGAAGTATCAATTTAAAAGAAGAAAATATCGCGGAGTTTGCACACAGAGCATACAAACTCCGCATCCTTCCCCCTACTGGAAAATGATCAGCAGCTCACAAGAGATAAACCTACTCCAACTGCTTATCATGTGTAGACGAAATCTCATTAACAAATCACATGGTTTGCACAACAGGCCGTTGCTAACAGCTAACTGCTACAACATAAGCAAAATCAATAAACCAATATATATATATAGTATAAACAAATCAGCTCAAAGTTGTACTAAGTCCAAAAACAAAAAACTACACAAAAACTAGTTATTCACAGGTGCACAAACCATAGTTTAACTACTTGATTCAAAAGAAGAAAATATCGCGGAGTTTGCACACATAGCATACACACTCCACAGTGCACTACTGCACCAAAACAATACTTGCAGCTGTGTGTAATACGGAGCCGTGTGGTGACGGCAGAGTAGAATACATTTGTCACCAACCCCTACTCTTCCCGTGGGTGTCGTAAGAGGCGACTTAGGGACTACACATTGAACAGGGAATGGGCAGCAGCGCTCTTTGATACAGTAACATTTTAATCTGCGATCTCCAACCCGCCTGCCAAGCGTGGAGATTATGGCAAAACCTTCCACGTAGAGGGGGCTCATAGTCCAGCAGTGGACTGTAACGGGCCGTTGATGTGTGTAAACCACCGTCGGCTAGGGCCGCTGTCTTCTGTCTGAGAGATGCGGGTTCGATACCCACAACATACTAACAACAACATACACACTAATACATACAAAACACACACACGCACACACATACTAATATTCTATGTGTAATATGTATGTGTAATGTTTTGGTAATTCGAATTCATATTACGTTTATTCGACGCTCTTACGGTGAAGTAAAACACCACGATGAAACCTGCACATTCCTGTGAAGAAATTCAAAGGTTGTGTTTTGTGTAAAGTCGACCAACCCGCACTGGACCAGGGTGGTCGACTAAGATCTGATCGCCCTAATTTTAGGGAAGACTGAGCTGTTGATGATTCATGTAATATACAACGTGTTAGCAAATAGCGCAGAATCTTGATCAACTGATTTGGTTTATAGTAACCTGACATAGTAAAGTTTTATTTAAGTTTTACAGAGTATTGTAGGTATTCTTAGTAAAATCATACTATGGAAAGTATTTATTTTGTCATTTTCTTTTTACTTGTTAATTCGCTACGTAGCTTATTTATCTAATCTGTATTAGGTACTTAATTACTGACTATTTAATTTTACTTTACAGTGTATACAAATCTGAAGATGTCTCGATGGGGCTGTGGACATCACCTCTTGCCGGGATCCAAAGAGTGCATGATATCCGCTTTGATAGCGAGTGGAAATCGTGCCAGCGAGATATGTTAGTTCTTCGTTACCAAAACGCGACTGAAGCTTTTCGCACATATATGTATAAAAGACTGATCACTCACAAAGGGTTAACACTGTGCCCTTACCTCAGTAAAGATCGGAAAAATTATCAATATAAATGGGATGTGCCTCCAAGCAGATGTTGCGAATAATGTTATTTTTTACTATAATTTCCGATTTTTCTTTGTAGGCATCTCCTACCCCTTATGCCTGTAGCTTATTGACCGAGCGAGCGAAGCGTCTCTGTTTCAGCTTGGCCAAAGCTTTTGTATGTCTATCTGTCTGTCCATCTGTTTGTTTCACTCTACAGGTCGCGTTTCTCAACCGATTCTCGTGAAATTTTGTGAGCAGGTTCGATAAATTAATTCATTTTTTTTGTCGAGTCTGTTTTTGGAAATTTAAAAGAATAATATTGTCTTTATTTCTAGTATTAAAATTGTGTATATCACTGTGCTTCTGAAAATTACTTATATTTCGTTTAACAAGATTGTCATAGATATATTGACACACAAATGTCAGAATATTGATTTCTTTAAACTTTTCCCTCAGTGACACTCTAGGCCCTAATCTATAAATTGCACGAACAGCCTGTTTCTGCAGAATTAATATACTATTAGCATTCGCAGCGTGACCCTACAATAGAATTAGTAGACTAGTTTAGCGGTGTCTACGTCGGTAAGAGCTCTAATTTTTTTAACTGCGAACGCTGCTGAACTCAGTCGGTTCGACAATTTATTTATATGAGGATCCCATTGTAGTTTGGCATCTTAAATAAATGTAAAAAAGACAGTCGAATATACAAGGTCCAATCTCTTATCTTCTTTAAATATATCTGTAGTTACCGGTTTTATATTGCATAATACGAATTTATACAAAGCAATATTTATTTAGCGAGACCTATGAGCGAGCCGCCGCCGGTAGTGTAGTGGCTACCGCTGCATCCCGGACGGGAGGCGCCGATTTCATACCCAACACGTTTGGTACTTGTATTTGAATTCTTATGACATGTAAGAACGCTTATTAGAGCGGTTTCGCACTACGTACGATCCAACCTCGTGGAAATGTGGTCCGGTGTAGTCGTAAAACTATGGTCCCTACGTTCCGAGACGCGCTGAAATCGATAAAAGCATCCGTAATCGCGTTCCGATTACTGTCAGCAGGCAAAACTCATAAGTTTTTTTGCTTTTCTAATCGCTGACATGACAGCGCTGAAAGTCTGATTCGGAATGCGCCCGGTATGTTGTATGGTAGTTTACGCACTAGATCCGATTTCCGTCATCCGAACTACGATACAAATAGTTCTACGAATAATCCGGGGCGATTTTCACTGATTCAGGTCGTATTAGGATCGGATGTGCGCAACCACTCTTACGATGAAGAAAAAACATGGCAATGAAAAAAATATGTAATGCTTTTGACCAGTCGTACTGGACTAGCGTGGACACTTCTAAGGCCTATTACCCTAATTCAGCTTAGGCTCAAGCCTCTCGGTGGGTATGTATATGAGCTGACAACAGTTAATAGGCTTTTGACCTCTATCGGGCCTGACTATTAGGAATATGAGGTCATCGGTGGAGCGAGCTGGAACCACGTTGGAGCTGGAGCGAGTTGGTGGAACCAAGGAGAAAATAGGAGAAATTGCATGTTTACTGTTGCCTTGAAACATCTGGGTTATGAAAGTTCCGGAATACAAACGCCTATCCCACACATTTTGGCCGTGCGTATTATAAAACAATCTGTTTTATTTAAGTTTTATTTTATGGAATTAATCAAGTGTCGATGGTACTCGTAGATTGTTGACGAATACCGAAATACAGCCTGTAAAATACCTCCATGGAGACCAACTTCTCCACTGATAAAGGAAAGATGCGCCGACTATGTGGAGTTTTTTTGGTGAGCTTTTCGTCACAGATTCGAATCCGCTATTGTGTTAGTGAACTCCTCAGAGGAACAAAAGACGATCGCAGCGCGAGGCGACGCGCGTCGGAAATATTTGGTGGACTCACTAAAAAAAGTATGACAAATCTATGAGATGTAACAATATCGTAATTCCTATGGAAAATAGACGTTTAATTTCATTTCATTTCTGGGTCAAGTGCAGTAAGTTGATATTTATTGAGCCGTCCCTAACTGCAAGACCGGATATCCGCTGTGAAGTGCCTCTTAACCTTATTTAGTGCACTGATGGATGTTATGTTCATAATATGAACATATAGTAATGGTAATGGCATCCGCCACGCCACCTTCAATCACAGAAAGGTGATCGAAGCACGCCACGCCACAGCCAGTCTCATTAAGTAAACATATCGTAAGAAAGTGCGGATTTTCCAAAACGTCCAAAAGAAACGCTTTTGTGAAAAACAAACATCAGTTGATGCTATATCAACCGGCGTAAGGCCTAATGCTGGATGATTTATGAGACGGGAAGATTTAAAATAAACATGATACCGCCTCTCTCCTGCTTTAGGTAAAGTTTTACGTGTTTACACTGGGCGACTCGCACGCCACACCATTATACCCGCCTACATACAACGAAACCGCGCGGCTATATCGTGGTTTTGTTGCAATAAGAGCGCAACGTTAACCGTCAAGTTACACATAGGAGACACATATTTTTATCACTCATAGTGAATTTCTAATCCGCATTTAAAAAAATCACACACGTAATTCATTTCAAATAATGTAGTTTTTCCGGATTTCTGAACCATTCAAATATTGTGTTGCTATTAAAACTAAATCTCCAAACATTTCTTTTCACTCATTGCAAAACTTTAATCAATGACAAGACAAGAGACAAAATAGTGGGACGTCAACAGCTGTTCTGTCAATTTCTTCAAGTTGATAGTTGATATTGGCAAAATATGCCAGTCCAAGGCGTGAAAAACCATAAAAAATAGGCCTGTAGTAGAAATAAAAAATAAATGATTGTACCATTCGTTGCAGAATTTACGAAATGAATTTTCAAAAGTACGAATTTAAGGAAGTTATATACGTTTGTCATGATTTCATGTTTATTTAGTTGCATAACTTTTATAAAAAAAGCTAGTAAGTTCAGTCTGCAGAAATGATCAATAGGGCTATTGAAATTAAAGAGCTTTGCCATCTTCACTTTAAGCCATTTATTTATGTTTTCTTATCACTCGGCCTGATAACCTACCTGAGGATAATTTAGTATAGATTGGGGCTCCGAAATCAGAGAAACTAGAATAACGATCGAACTGCGCGTTCTGACCGTCGACGCTGCAGGGTCCTGTGTCAATACCCACTTTGTAAGCTTAACGTTCATTACATCGCTACGTCTAAATTAATGTATACTTAGCCATATTTTGCGGTATCGGTTTCACACATAATTACTTTGTTTGAAGTGAACATACCTTAGTCAATAAAATACGTTTGGGATGACGTCACAGAATTAGTAATGACGTGGCCTACTTCCCCTCGTCTCGTCCATTTACATTTTATTCATAATGGAGTTTGTGGGTATTTTAAAAGCTGAACAATGGCGACCGTTTGTTTTGCGGTAATTAAACGAAGAGAGGTAACGATTTTGTGATTCTTTGTAAACAACAATGTTTAGTACGAGTATGTAAACACACACAATATAAAAAGGTGTTCTTTTTATTAAACATTTTTAAATCATATTAAACTTACATACTACATTTTTAAACGGAATGATTAAAAATTCTCAATAACTCACATAGGGCCCCATTGAGGGACCTGAGCCGACATTAAACAACCACGCTAGCCCAGTAGGGTTGGTCGAATAGTACCTATATAATATTATTAAAAAAAAATTAAATAAAAAAAATACAATAAATCTATTGCAACCCTTTTTAATAATGTTACCTACTTGTTATTTTTTATACGTTACAAGTAATTGCACAATATTCAGGAATTACCTCAATTACCTTGGTATAGTTGACTGGTACATCCGGAATTTATCATTTCTATATTCTGTACTAGCTGACCCGGCAGACGTTGTCCTGCCATTTTTCCTATCATCTACCCTACACCTACCCTACACTTACCCTACACCTACCCTACACCTACCCTACACCTACCCTACACCTACTATCCTACACCTACTCTACACCTACCCTACACTTGCCCTACACCTACCCTACACTTACCCTACGCCTACCCTACACCTACCCTACACCTGCCCTACACCTACTATCCTACACCTACTCTACACCTACCCTACACTTGCCCTACACCTACCCTACACCTGCCCTACACCTGCCTTACACCTACCCTACACCTAACCTACACCTACTATCCTACACCTACTCTACACCTACCCTACACCTGCCCTACACCTGCCTTACACCTACCCTACACCTAACCTACACCTACTATCCTACACCTACTCTACACCTACCCTACACCTGCCCTAAACCTACCCTACACCTGCCCTACACCTGCCTTACACCTACCCTACACCTACCCTACACCTACTATCCTACACCTACTCTACACCTACCCTACACTTACCCTACACCTACCCTACACCTACCCTACACCTGCCCTACACCTGCCTTACACCTACCCTACATCTACCATACACCTACTATTATATTATTATTATTTTTCAAATGTATTTATTTATTGCATTCCATGTGTACATTTTAGGTAGTAAATATTATTGGACCCCGTCGGGCACATAAAATTATGAAACATTAAAATTCAAATATTTAGGTTAATAACATACCTAACCACTAATCAAATCAAGTAATAAGTACCTGTACGAATCAAGTAAGTAAGTATTTTCATACAAGTTTATTTTCATACAAACCTTATTTTTTTTTAAAAACCTTTGACCACATAAATGAAAGATTTATCCAATTTGGTGCAGTCGTTTGGAAGTTATGCTCGTACAAACATTTCGGTGATTTTCATATATGTATATTATAGATTATATTATTAATTATTATACCTACCTACCTATATTACTTCATTATTGGACAAATACTTCTAGGTACCTGATCGGCACGAGATAATGAGTACATTAAAACCGTAACGACAATAAAAGTTATGTTTTGTCCAATAATGAAGTAATATTTTTTTATTATATTTTTTATTATACCTACCTACCTAGGTAGGTATAATAAAAAATAATATAATAAACTTTCCTGGAGTATATAGATACTCCAGGAAAATGTAATAGAAAAGGTCAAATAAATTGTAGCTTGTCGCTTAGCGAGAAAATGAAACGCCCCCGTATTCTTAAATCTCACCGTTAATACAATCGAGATAAATAAGTTGTTTGCACTCAAAGTTTAAGAAGATAGAGAGAGATCGTATCAAGTGGGCTAGTGAGCGCAGCAATAGCGCCTATACACGGGCTGTTTCGGCGAGTGCATTAGCATAGTAAACTAATTATCGGTACCTGCCCGGGTCGGTAGGCCTGTAGGGTGAGGTCTGTGCGGTGGGCCTCAAGCCAGGCCCCATCGATCACGCACTGGGTCTTACCCTTGAGTGCCTTGAAGCTCAGCCGTCGACGGATTTGGAGAACAGTCGTGCGCCGTCCGTAGTCAGCTACGCGCGTAGCAACGGGGCTTAGAAGCGAAGTAAACCAAACGAAAACGTAAATAGAGTGTACGGCAATAATCCGCGCTACGCGGCGCGAGTATCACTCGGTGCAGCCGACTAGGCATGTAAGTATACCTTTAGTTGATGTGTTTGCATGTATCTACAATAATTATACATACATGTTTACATCGCATATTGATGTCGCTCTGTGTAGGATTTACTCTTTTTTTTTTTACGAAAAAATAAATAAATTGTGATTTTTTTAAATCTTTAATTGGATGTGTGTGGTAAATGTGTCGTTTTGGTGTGTGCATGGCGAGCTGTGTGGAAATAGGTCAGCGATCCCGGCGGAAACTCCACACGTATGTATTTCAGGTCCCAGAAAAGATGCGATCATGTTTCTAACTGGGATCTTGTTGCTCAAATTCTTTAATAGCTTTTGAAAGTTTTCTTGATCTACTCTGCATTCTAAGTTTAAGTGTTTTTCAACAGGAGCTGATTTCCAATAGTTAAGTGCAGCCACAAGAAGCATTTAATTTAGAAGCCCGTTAATAAAGAGTTTTACTCATATACAAAAACAAAAAAAAGCTGAAGCTATAATTGCCCTGCGACTGTGGTTTTCTTTGTGTTCATTAATTAAACCTCCCCTCGTCCAATTTCATTGAACTTCCTTCATTATTATAACATCTGCAAGGCGAACGTACCGAACGCACCTAAAAAAATAATACTCGTTACGTTTTTATCCCCAAAAAGCTACAAAGCTTTGTAGCTTGTGCTGGGGGTGTTATTCCTAATTAATGGGGATAATTCTCTGAATATGCGCGTTGTTAGATTAAAAATAAAATAAAATGTAAAACGTTTGTATCTTACAAAAAATATATAAATAAAAGCTGTAGATTTCATTTTATATCTTCCAAGCTCCTGATTTACCAATATACGCAATAGGCCAAATTAATAAGTAAAAATGAATATATAGGAGACTTCTTCTTCTTGTCAGCTCATAATTATCTCCACCAAGGGGCACGATCACGAACCTATGCCGAAACAGGGCAACAGGCATAAATCGATCACGCTAGCCCAGAGCGGGTTGGCCAACTTAACACACAACCTTTGAATTTTTTATAAATAAGATAAATACTAAAAAAGATACAGAAAGTACATAAAGCAAATCACACTAGTATTACCTATATTAAATGTCAAAATATATTTGGATGTGTTCCGCTTTCACGTCTTAACTACTGAACGGATTTGGATGAAATTTTGAATGGAGATAGTTTGTACCCTGGATTAACACTATAGGATACTTACGGGAAAAAGTCCTATTCGCACGGGAAAATCTTACACAACGCGAGCGTAGCCGCAGGTGGACCGCTAGTCGTAAATAAAAACGTAAAACTACTTATCGATGTAAATAAGTTTCATAAAAAAAAACTTTTAGATGTGTGTTAATTTCAAATTCGTACCATAAGCCGTTGAATAGTTCTCTCCTGAGCAGAAGACCCTTACTGTATCACCAGGGCTATTACTAGATTAATGTCTTGCCAACTGACACAAATGCATTTATGTAAATTTTACAGAATCGGTTAGGTTAGGGCAAACTGAATTAGGGTTCAGTTGTAAGATTTGATTCGTACAGAGACAAACAGAAATAAAAGCTCATAAAAAGAATAGCTGAAGTAAGTCATCGACACATATAGACGAAAACAAAATTTTAAAATAGAATGGAAACAAAAAAGAATGTAAAATACAGCCAAATAGGTTTTCCCAGAAGCCTGAAACGTTTTTTCCGAAAATAATCTGTAATTACCGCTGAGGAGTCCTAGATGGAGGGATGAGGGTGGGCCGGTGCTCCTCATCCCACTCAATTATCAGAAATTCGTTTCGCTCTGAAAGGTCCTAAAGGAAGAGGTTTAACAGAAGGCTGGAGACGAAACTCTCGACTTAAGATGAACCTTAGTACCGACCTTCAACCCCTGCTAGTAGGTTAACCTACAGTACGAAGTAACAGGACGTTGCTTTATGAAAGACGGTCGCGGATAGTAGACACATACGAATACAACGATGTTTTAGTTTATTTCATTTATTGTTTTGTATTTAGAAATATTGGTCACGTTTTGCTACACTTCCTTGCGAAGTTTAAACCAGTTCGCACCACGGTGTGACGAATCTGATCTGAGTTTGGATGTAATTAGTATTTCTTATGGTTTGGGAAACTATTTAAATATGAATTGGTAACAGCCAAACTACCATCTTTTCAAGAAGGTCCCTTTGTTGGATTTATTGATTCTGGCAACAGCACAGGGATTAAGAAATCAAATCGATTATTCTTGTTTAAAAAAATAACTTTCGCTCGTCGTAAGAAATGAGCGGAATGGAGAGTGAGAGTGTGACAGAAGAAAACAATCACTAGCTTGAAATCGTTTTAGAAAATCTCAGCAACGTATGAAGTCTTCTTTATCATGTGGGTTGTAAGGTTGACAAAAGAATAGTTCACAAAAGCGTAAGTGAACTATTCGTAGAAACTAAACGCCAGTAGACTGTAGTATGTTACTAGTATGTTACATGGAATCGCATCTGGAAACGCTTTCAACGATAGGAAACATATTAGATTAAATGTCGATTTTCTGTCGAATCCGGAATCTGTTCAGTGAGGAATCTGACTAATATGAACTCCGTCCAATCCGGAATCTGTCCTAAGTGGATTAAGGGAAACTGTGGACATAGAGCTAAACAAAGCTTTGCTTCAAAGATACTTTACAGAGACACTTCTACTATAACAATTATGGATTGGAAAATTCATTAGTTTTGAACTACGAGCCTCAACATGCTTTAAATACTGAACAGAACGTGCTGAATACTTCCACGCTCGCTGCCAACTCAGTGTTGTATAGTTAAAGCAAGTAACCAACTAGTTGCAGTTCTCGACAGACTGTAAATTAGAAGCAAACAACTTGTCACAAATAAGCATATGCACAGTGCATAGTAGAATTTCTACTAAGTATTTCCTTTTTAAAATCTGTTTCTCGAACTCTGTAGACGTTTGATTTTTTTAGCTAGAAGGCTGGGTGGGTAGTCCATGTAATATTATACCAAGGCTGAAGTCCATAGAATGTCATGTCACCGCTAGAGAGTATGACACCTTTTCATCAAATAATAATTTATACGATGCTGTTTAAATTATTCAAATATGATAGGTACTCGGAAGAGAGATATTTAAATTTCTGCGTCGGTGTTGATTTCACTGAGAAGATTATAAGACGCTGCTATTATAGGCATTTTGTATATGAAAAAGTATCTTCCAAAATAGATTTGAAGACAAAGTTATCATCATCGACAGTAACAACATCCTGAAACCGAAAGGTGGAGCGCTTTTGGGTTCGATTACCGGTAAGTATATTGTCAAAACAGAAGAATGCGATAGGGTTTAAGATTGCTGGTTTAGGATTATGCAGACAGAATTATCTGGTAGCCCGAAAAACAATACGATGCCAACCTTCTGTAGACACGTAAATACATTGGCTACGGAAATTAATTAAGAGAGCTATGTTAAATACCAAAGACCTAAGGCGGTTCAACTCAACCGCATAGTTCTTAAACCGTTTAGACGAAAGATCCCGCACTGGGTACACGTGCCTCTACACTGATACCCGAAGTCAGTCGTTGACTTCACATCCCACACGATATGATAATTATGATCATCACATGCTACTGGTAATAAGACAAGTGTCTTCCATAGCGCACTACCACCGAGCAAGATCTTCGGTTTTTTCTTAAAGCATCTGCACCTCATTTATTAAAGGGAGGCCTGCATTGCTTTGCCATTTCCGAATAACCCGCTCGATTGAGCGTTATATAAATACGGATATACGAAAGCATCGATGGTTTTGTAAAAACAGTTTTAATGGAACGAACATGGTTCTTCTGGGCTTAAAAATTACGACGCTTGCCAATATACTGACTGATGTGAGTGACATATATGCAGTACGCGGCCACGCTCGCCTTGTGTAACATTTTACCGTGGAAATAAGTTTTTTTTCCGAAAGTACCCTATGTATTAACCCAGGTTACAAACTATCTTCGTTCCAAATTTTATCTAAATCCATTGAGTACTTTAAGCGTGAAAGCGGAACAAACATCCAAACATTCAAATATATTCTCACATTTATAATTATATAATATTAGTGCGGTATTAATAGACTACATGAAATAATACAGATTTTAGTATTTAACAACTCAATTTACAAAAGAAATTGACAACGAATTAAGTTACTGCCACTAACAATTACAAAGTATTTATCAATTGAATTACTTTCAAACAATTCAGATCGCCAATTAGCTTATTGTAATTGTTAATTTGCAGTGCAGTTACTTACTTTTTGCCCTACAATGCCTAAAAGGACAATTTAGAGCAATTTCTTCGGGTCGGAAGTTAAATATGTATTCTAATAGAACATATAATAACAGCTCATATACGTCCCCACCGAGGGGCTCGAGCCTATCCTGAATTAGGGTGATTAGGCCTTAGTCAACCTCGCTGACGCAGTGCGGGTTGGTCGACTTCACACACAACCTTTGAATTTCTTCGCAGGAGTATGCAAGTTTCATCACGATGTTTTCCTTCACCGTAAGAGCGTCGAATAAACGTACATATGAATTCGAAATTCGAAAACACATTGGTACGTGGTGGGGATCGAACCCGCGACTCCCGGACGTGAGGCAGCGGCCCTAGCCACTAGACCACCGACGATCTTAACAACTTAATAGAACATACATTCGGAAAATTAAGTGGAGGGTTGGGGCGGAAATCTACCCGCATTTGTGTACGTAAACATACAGCGTCCAGTGGGAAATTCTACTTTTGAAACTCAAATTATTTGAAACGGTCGCGGCAGCCTTCTGCGAACACCCGAAACAAAAGAAGTCTCGTGTTTGGATAAAAAAATACATAAAGGGATTCGCTACTTCTTGTAGACAATACTGAGAGCCTGTTTGTTTTAGCATTAGAAAGGATACTTCATGTCAGTTTTATTCTACAACATTCAACAGTACGAGTAGTTACAAGATATACTTAAAAGTTTGAGCCGAGAACCTATAATTTATAAAAACATAGAGTGAAGTCATGCTAGACGTGCAATTGAGTGTATTTAGAAGTAAAACTTTCTTTAAGATAACGCGATTTCCAGACATAAAATATAGGGGTTTGTAGATGCTGTATTGTCTTGTGATTGTCTTTCATGTAGGTTTAAAGTTGCTATAAAAACTGAAGTCGTAAACGCAACTCGTGCACAGGCTACGCTATGGTGAGCTTAGATGTAAGAAACGAGGAGAAATCCCTTAGAAATCACTGCTTGTCATAAATGAAACCACAAAACATACAGATTTGATTCACGGATAAATTGAATGTATAGAATCTAAACAATATAATAATTAAAATGAAATGATGTTCATTGGTGTCGCAACATTTGAGAACGGCTTGATGGATTTTTTATATTTTTTAAATATCGTAATAGACTAAATAACGTTGAATAGCTTCCTGTTTCTTTAATTCTGTAGTAAAACTTAAAATGCAAATATCCAAGCACCAACCAAGCGGAAGAAGCTGCGGGAGAAAATCTATAACATCTTAGTCATCATAATATTTGAGGTTTGAGGTAAACAACTAACCTAACAAACCCTGTGTCAGAGTCATTGGGCCATAAAATTGGTCTCTAACATGATTCACGAAACCACTATTTCTTTAGATAGCAACTTAGACCGATGGCTTAAAGTGCCTACCGAGGCACAAATCTTCTAACCAGAAACTCAATATCCTGCAATGCCCAAACCAATCTAGTGATAGTATATTCTAGTTCTAGTGCAAACTCTAGAACGAGAACCGACTTTACCGTTTGGTTAAATACCTTAATACTCAGCCTGGAGACCCGTGAATAGACCTATTTATAAGTAGTCCCTTAAATAGTTCAGTCTACTTACCGATATAGCCAAATAACAAAATTACAGTTAGGAGTGGCGGTAAATACGCGATACTCTTTATGACTGAGTCGCTGCGCTAAGGACCGTTTACATGAGGCTATTAAGCCCTTTGTTCCTAGTAAATAAAAATAAAACTCTTATTTGATGGATTCGTTGTGGGTTATCAAAAGTTTTTTTGTGAATATAGGTTCGCGTTTGGCCACAGTCTCACCTGTAATGGAAAGCAACGACGAAGTCTAAGATGGAACACGCTTACTTAGAAGATGCTTGTGCACTCTTACCTTTAATACACTAATGTTATACGATACCGAAAACAAAACGCAGGGAGAGCATTCCACTCTCCAGCTGTACGCACCAAAAAAGACTAAGAGAAGATACTTCATTGTAAGAAAATTTTCAGTTTAGACATTTCTAACCATGTCATTTACTAATCTAGACATTGTGAACTCTATCGGAATGTCTCTACGCCAATAATGGCTTGGTTAGGTAGAATGGCTCGACAAATGGCCGTGTAAATGCAGCACTGGGTGACATTGCTTAATCGAATGGAACTCACCGAGGCGCATATCTGAGACAATTAAGCTGCTCAGAACACCGGAACAAAAAGTAGGCTACAACGTAGCTGTTAGCTGATCGTAGAAAAAGTCTACGACTTGCTACGCCGTAGCATGAACGAAGTTTTGAATTACCTATTGTATGTTATTTTGATTCTGTACACAAGTTTGCGGCTTCGAGAAAAATCTATTTTTAGTGTGTACTTTTATCACGACGCGTTGCGACGCTACCAGCCTCTATGGTTTAGCCGCTAGAGTGTACGGCTCTCGATCCGGAGGTTCGAATTCGAATCCCGGTGAGAATTCTGTCAAATAAAACTAATTTATGAGACTGTCCTTCGTTTGGTCGCAGATTAGATAATAGTTACCACGGCTTGGTTGATTTTCCGAAAAGCAAGATGATTTCGTGCTTCTAAAGGCACGTTAAGTCGTTACTCTCGGCTATTATCAACTGAAATAGTCTTTACATGAGTCCTATGTCTTTGGCGGCTCGTTTTCTCTGACACCAAGGTTTATATATACTTTATTGCACCAGTTCACTATACAGAAATGATATTATTAATAGCTCTTCCATCCAACCAATGTGTTGTGAGAGACACTTCATTAAAGTGAGATGACAGGTATGTAATAATAATAATAATATTTTTTTATTGATTAAGCCTAATTACATTTATCCTTGGTGTCTTAAGGGAAAAGTACAATAAGGCTAATGGTCGCATATATGTGTAACGAATAGCTCCCAAGCTAGAATAATCTGTATTATGGGAGCCAACGTTCCTCCGAGTGACAACAGCAAATCGATTTATGAATTACAATTGGAACACATAAGGGCTTAGTAATTAGGTTGAAATAAATATATGATATATATATATATGTGTGTGTGTGTATGTGTGTGTGTGTGTGTGTGTGTGTGTGTGTGTGTGTGTGTGTGTGTGTGTGTGTGTGTGTGTGAGGGTGTGTGTGTGTGTGTGTGAGGGTGTAGGGGCAATTATGTAATGAAGGTGGGGATGGAAGAGAGGGAGGCTATATTATGTATGTAAGTGCTTGTGCGGGATTCAAAGATTCAAATATTTATTTGTGATGTGGGCTATGTGAAGTTGGTTAAAGAGAAGACAAGACAATATACCCTTATTCTAGATTATGAATAATATAAATATGTCATCAGTCAGAACCATGTGATCGTGACGTGACTGACCATTGTATAAAAGAGTGTCGTGGCCATATTGTAGAATTGACCACATCATGAAAATTTCGATCATTTCATGAAATGGTCGCATTTCATGACGTGGGCAACTAAATTTGACCAGATCATTAATTTAATTTAATTCTAGGATATTTAAATCTTTATTGATAAAAAAATGTTACTTTTAAATATCTAAATAAACAGCAGGAAACTAAAACCTTTTTACTAAGGTTGGCGCGGAAGAAAACGCGAGCAATAGCTAGTATTTTATTTATATATTTACTATGTACAAGACTGCTACAATTTAGTGCTACAGTAATATGTTTAATAACAATGTAATAAGCTTTTGTATGATAACGGGTAGACCAAAAAATATGAACTTGGTCTCATTATATGCAGCATTAAATGGCCTACAACTTTTACGAAAAACAGTTTTCGATATTGATTGATTGATTGATTGATATATACTTTATTGCACCAAAAAAGGGGTGTACAAAGGCGAACTTAATGCTATATAGCATTTTCTACCAGCTAACCTTTGGTGGTTAAGAGCAGGTTGAGGGTAGTGCCGCTAAATACAGCGTTCAACTTGAACTACTACATTAATCAGACAATTGATAAACTTACTAATACGTAAATATACATGCAAATATAAAAGAATTAACATAAAGGTACCTTAGGTACATAATATATAAAAGTACTACATAAATAATAATAATAATAATACATAAATATTAAATATAATAATAATCAGTCATTCACACCACACTGCATTTGTAAAAAGTGTTCGGATACACGCGATTTGAAGACATCGATTGACGGAGCCTCCCTAATCTCAGCCGGTAAGCTATTCCATAATTTTGTTGCTGTGCAAGTATATATTGTCGACCTTTACGAGATATAACCGTAAAAACGCAAAAATACCTACATGTGGAGACCTGTAAATGGCTTTTTGGTACTACTGTATTTACTATTAATTTATTTTTAGCTGTTGGTCTTCCTATTATTAATAAATAAATAAATAAATACCCCTTTAGGGGTACATTTTTACCCCCCACCAACACAACACTACACACACAACTCCGCCGAGGAACAAAATCCAGGATAGTCCTAACGGGCAACAAATGAAGACATTAAAAATTGAATACATTAATCCGCTTCTCTTTACTCATTCTCGCTTCCTAGGTCTGCTGTAAGACATTTCTCTAGAAATAAGCAGTACTTGTTGTGTCGTTTTACTTTTTGTTTGTATTTAATGTAATGTTTCTGTGTACAATAAAAAATAAAATAAATAAAAAATAAATAAAATAAAAATCATTTATCACAAAATCCATAAATCATAAACATCAAATCATATCATATCATAAAAACAAATCAAATAATTAGAAAAAAAATAAAAAATCCCAATTACAATTTAAAAAAATATTATATACAAGTTCTAACTAAATTAATAACAATGCTGATAATAAGTCTGCGTGTCCTTGTGGAGGTGAACGCGCGAAAGGTGAAAGGTGAAAACAATAAAATATTTTGTTAGATTTATTTCCGACTAGCTGACCCCGTTCTCACCGTTTAAACCTTTCCTGGACTTCCACGAATATTTCAAGACTAAAATTAGCCACATCGGTTCAGCCGTTCTCGAGTTTTAGCGAGACTAACGAAACATCAATTCATTTCTATTATATAGATTTCATTATTAATCCTGCTGACCTAAATAACAATTGTGCATTGGTAAGGTTAGGTTTGGCATATAAATTTTCTAAGATGGCGCCGGAAAATCGAGAAAATTATGAAAAATTCGTAATCTACGACCCCAAATTACCTAGAATTCATAATAAAAATTAAAAGTTTCGCTGTAGTTTACACGTCGTGTTGGTCCGAAAGGAGTATGGCATACCGCGAGAAATTTTGAATGATAGGGGTACGGAGTTCATTTCGACTACTATGATACAGGTTTGTAAAATTATAAATATAAAATTTAACCTAAATTTTCAACTCCATACCACCATGAAACAATAGGCGCTTTGCAGAAGCATTTAATATCATTTATCAGAATTCAAAGTAAAAACGAATCTCGCGAATGGAGTACATGGCTTCCATATTGGTGTTTCGCCTACAATACTACAGAACATAGTAAAAGTAGATAATATTGTCCATTCGAGTTAGTATATGGAAAACCTTAATCTAACAAATTCATTAGATCCACTGTATAATTATTCAAGTTATCCACATGAACTTAAATATCGTATACAAAAATCGCAAATGGAGGCAAGGGAGAATTTATGTAAGACTAAAAATGATGGAAAAATAAGATATGGTAGTTATGTATATCCAATAGTTTATAAGAAAGGGGATTTTATATTAATAAGTAAGTTAGATCCACTTTATATAGGACCATTTTTAGTAATTAACTAGTACCATAATCCACGCTTTTCAATCCTTGCGCTGAACAAAAATCGATTGTACTGAGTTCATTACGTACGTATGACGACAGATGGCGTTGACAGTTTCCAGAACTAGGTAAAGATGTGTTTTTGTCGTTTGATTATATAGCGAGCAAATTTCTTCACTTATCCATCTTAAATGAGGATATGAATTTTTAAAATCTGTTACTAATGACAGTGACAGATTAGTATTAAACGTCGAGTTTCTTGTTATTTTCCTTATTAGTTAGTAATTGAGCATTATGGGAAGACTATGGGCGTAAATAATACGTCAAACAATCCATCTTTAATCAATAAAACAATCAAACAATGGCGACAATTGTGGCTATTGCCAATCTCAAATAATTTATGTCGTCACGGTTCGATGGGCTCGAGCTTACCCTAAATAAATACACTAATAATACTTATTCAATACACCTTGCTCGAAAATTGAACTTACGACGGCAGGACGGCAGTAAACTGTACGGTAATGCCATTTACCGAACAAGTGTGATTTTATTAAAAAATTTTTTAATTTCTACTTATTCTAACAGAAATATTTTCAGCCAGGAACGTTGTAATATCAAAAAAATAAATTGAATCGATTCTTACAAAGAAAAAAGCATTTATATTTTTTTCATCTCTCATGCTCTGAAAGTAGTCCATTAATGACCCAGTAATATGAATAAACTGAATTGAATTGACCCCAAAGAAAGGATGTAAGTCCAACTTACATCCCAAGGGATGGTAAGTAGGTTTGGAATTCGAACATTTCTTTTTATAATTTTCATAGATAGTTGCACACAATACATGGCAAAGGAATAGACGTATACAGTCTACAATTAATTAAATTTCAATAAAAAAAATCTTGAATATACTTTCCTATGCAAGATGAATACAAAATACATGTATTTGCCAAGAAATAACTACACATTAACTAATACATAGGGGTCCACTCGATAGGTATAAGTGTTACCTAGCCACAGACATTCGCTGGTACGGTTTAGGTGGGCCACCATGTATACTTTACATCCTACTCAATATGATGAGAATGGGATGGATTGTAAGCTTCATAAGGGTAGAACCGTTGCATTCTAAATCGAAGATCGAAACTATGAACCTCACTATGTAATAGTAAAGTACTTTCCGTTCGTCATTATCGAAGATGACACCATGAAACTTTGTATTTAGGCACTTGATAAGAAATAAATAAATATTTGTTATAGCGTATTTGAAATTTCGACTTGTGTGGGGATGAAATAGGGGATGTAGTATTATAAATGTGAAAATATATTTGGATGTTTGTTCCGCTTTCACGTCTTAACTACTGAACGGATTGGGAAGAAATTGGGAATGGAGATATGTAGTTTGTACACGGAATACTTTATAAGGGAAAAAATCTTATTCCCATGCACAATTTTCCATACATAACGCGAGCGTAGCCGCGGGCGGATCGCTAGTAATAATTTAAAAATAGAAATGAAGATTTTGTACTGTGACCTTCAACCAGCCTTTTTTAAATTAATTAATATTATTACTTTTAATCAACCCGGTTCCATTAGAGCAGTAAGCCAGAATATGAAAAGGCTGAATGTGAAAGCAGCGTGTATTTTTTTTTTTTTTTTTCTTCCTTTCTGGACAGGCGAAGGGATCTAAGCCCATACTGCCTGGTCTGTAATTTCATTTTAAATTTCCATTTTTTGGCCGGAGCCATGTCTTCAGTTAGTTAGTATTAAGGCCGAGGCCAAGTCTTCTCATTTTCTCAAATCCAGTAGGGTAAATTCATGTCTAATCCGGTTCTGTCAAGTCCGAGAATTATGGTAAAATCCAGTGTGTCGAGTCCGTATTTAAATATCTTGAAGGGAGTTTCTAATAAACTCAAAAACATAACAATATGTGTCCAGGTTCCTAAGAATGTCCTCGATGCAGCGCGGGACAGCTTCAGGTCTTCCGTAGACAGATAACAAGTTCGCAGATAAAGTTAGCCGTTGGATTGAAAAGGCTGAGCATTCGAAAAATATGTGGTCGAGGGAAAGCAGCGTGTTCTCTGAATGACGCGTCATATAAAAGAAACCGATGACACTTGTTTCCTTCGAGAACGAGTGAACGGACACATCGAAAAGAAGACGTGACGTCATCGGCGAAAATGAAAAAAATATTACGATATAGGCCGTGAGGGGCAGGCTTATCGCCATTTTATCTAGACGGGAATGTAATTGGCCGATGTCTGTACATAGAAGATATTAAAGAAAATTATATAATATCATAATAGCAATAGAAGCTCCTTATCATTAAAAATGCGTAATATCTTACATAAATAAAACTAAGGACAAAACCAATTTTATTTGGACTCAGCTTCAATAGGCCATTGTATTTGTAATGGATCTAATACCCTTACAATCACTATTATCAAAGAACGGTACGGGACGTATACGAGCAGTTGATGATGATGATAGTGATAATAATGATCAATTAACTTATCTAGGTTGCTCTTATCTGTTACTTTTTTAAATATTAATTTCTTTGAGAAAATGATATATCTCAACGAGTTACCTTTTAAATCATTTATAACATATAAATTTTATCAGACTTAACGAGTAACGTCGTATTTATCGTCGACCAACATAGTAGAGACGTTTTTCTGCAGCAGTTTTTGCATTTGAAGGCGATGCCATTTTGAATTCATCTAATACCTATATTGAGTACTGCAAAATGGAAGTACAAACGCACGTCTATAGTAGTGTGGAAAGGATCTTAGTTTAACCTACTTTTCAGTAGAGAAACAGATCTTGTTACTTGCTAATCTAGAGTTAAGGTCTATCCACACGGCTCAGTGCCGTGTCAGGGACGGGGCCGGAACGTGGCAAATGTCATAGAAAATCGTCATCGTCACGAGTCTAAAAAAATATCGGTACATACATTTTCTATGACATTTGCTACGTTCCGGCCCCGTCCCTGACACAGCACTGAGCTGTGTGGATAGACCTTAAAGAGGCCAATATATCCAATCAGCCGCGTCACGTTGAGCCGAAGCCCAGAATTAATCAAGAGATTCCTTAAGAAGAGAGCCGTGAAGTGATTTATACCTAGCGTGGCTTATCTAGACGATTTTCTAATAAAAATCAACGTTGGATAGAATAAATGAAATAAGTAAATATTAAACATACAAAAGTAACACCAAGTTTTCAAAGTCACGCTAAAATATCAGCAATGCTAAAAAAATATTGCCTAGTTACTCGTATTTCTTTCTTATAATTATTTTCATTTGAACTGCGAAGACATCTATTATAAACTTGTTAACTAGGAGACTTCGATCATTAGAGAATTAAAAGAACATATTAATACCAAAATGATTTTATATTTTTGTAGGTATATTATTATAATACCTTATTGGCACATTAACATGTTTGGTATGATAAAATCGCACTTTTATTCCATAACTTATTTATTCCGTGTCGGTTTAACATTATAGTAGGAAATAATAATATTAGATTTAGAAAACCTATGAACAATATTTTAAAGCTGTAAAGCAGAAGAATTTGTGAAAGTTATGGTTGGGTCATGTTTTGTTATTCGAGTTTGAAAAAAAAATATATACTCACCGGCACATCTAACCGCCCACCCTTCATTTCAGAGAATACTCGTGATTCTTTATAATTCTATTAGTTACAGTTGACGCTAGTAAAAAAGTTGTTAATTTAACGTTTATTTAAGTGTGTTTAATTTATCGTAAAATTATCAATAAATAAATTGTAATGTATAACAATAAGCGTAGTTCAAAATTAACCCGAAATGCAAGGGTGGGCGGTTAGATGTGCCGGTGAGTATATTTATATGGAAAATAGGAAAACAGGAAAAACTTAGTGTTGCCAAGGAAAAACCCGCACTTGCAAAAGTCCGGTCTATTTTTTGCAAGTGCAAGTGTTTCCTTGTCAACAGGAAATAATATGATTTTTGACAACAGGAAGATATGAAATTTTGGTTTTGACAACTTGCACTTGCAACTCGCACTTGTACTTGTCAATGTATAAATTGGCTGTATTTTACCTTATTGAACCATGAACGCATTTTATCACAATCTCAAACCAAATTGAACATTTTTGTATTAATACCTTTCCTTAAAATGAATTCCACACCCTCCCATTTTACAGTGTGATTTGAATAGCCATCCAAGTGCTGGCTCATTCATTATTTACGACCATATCAGGGGACGCTTTACGATCCACTTGGGTAATCTGTAGTACACATAAATTTTTCCTAAAAAAATCTTATACGTGCCAAATCCATCGCCTATATCAAGTTTTAACCTTTTGACTTTGATGGCTCCAATTGATATAGGAGTATTATTATAAAGAAATGGAATGTGCCTGAGAAATATTATATTACTTGGTCGTTTCAACTTAGTCGGCTAAACTAGCCCATGTGGTTGACTAAAACCTAATCATTCTATAGAGTAGGCCTACGCTTCTCGGTTTCGACGAGCATTGAGGAGCGTAACGATGGTGAATACAAAGCTTGTTGAGAGATAGTAAAACGAATGACGAAAATGGAGAAATATTGATAAAAATTTTACGCTGTTTTATTTTTTTCAAAAAAGCGCCACCGGAGCCGCCGTTGAGGAAATTGATTATAATAAATCCATTCCAATTCCTGGCACCAGGCTGAGATTTGAGCTCCAAAATTTCTCCAACTTAAATAGGGTATCGGACTACTTTTATTTTATTTTATAAATCGAAACTTCTTAGTTTCTGCTATCGAACACTAAAATAATTTTTGCTCTATCTTTAAAATTTACCGAGCTATAAAGGTTTGAAATTCAAGATTAAACAGACAGGCACATACCCATATGTGACGTCATTAGTTAGTAACGCCATATAATCTCCATACAAAAATCATTTTTGAAAGAGACAGACATATTGAATTGATTTAAAAATCACTGTGAATTCGTTTTTCAACTGATTCTGTTTTTTTCTTCGCGAATCGTTTGCTACTAATTTATGTTTTAAAAATAATTCTTACAAAATATGGTAAATTCATAAAATATGGTGAACAGTCCGATCCCCTTATTCTTCAGAAACGAGGTAATTTTATTTGAAGCGGAAAGTAATTTACAAAACAGTATCTCGCTATATCATCATCATCATCATCATCATCATCATCATGTTTCCTCACTATCACATGCAACTAAGCCGGAACGTCGAATAAATAAATAAATTTCGTTTTGTTTCACATAAAAAAGCTGATATACGTTAGGTTAGGTAATCATAGAAATTATCAAAGTGCCCAAGTTCTGGTTTACCTAAATATAATCGCAGATAGCTCCGCTTATCCGTTTAAAATAACGTACTTTAAACGCCAGCAATTCTTACACCCACTTCTACATCTACATAGGATTTTAGAGAAATATTTCATATTTTTGAATTTCTTAATTGCAAATTTAATGTCTTTACATAGATAAATGAAAGGTTCGCGCGGTATGAGTTAATTTAAAAGGTCTTAACTAATCCCAACTAAGTTTTTTACAATATATCTTCATCATCGATTACCTATAATATATAGATAAAAACATTAAATCAGTAGATGAAACGCAATATTACAATTCACAATCAAATTTTAATTATTCACAATAATCCCGCTCTGCTCAATCCTCCGGGGATAGGAGCGTCATTATAATGCATGGTACAATAATTCCATCAAAGTCCATCCTCCGCAACTCACCGAGTGCTACGCAATTCGCTACGGCGTAGCACTATGCTACGAGACACGGTTGAGACGGGACGCTCAAAGTATAGTGCACAAAAAGTTGTAGAATACTACTGCGAAACTTAAATAAAGATAGAAATAAAGTAGTACACATTTAATAAAAATATTCATACATTATAAAGTTATTAACACACTAAAAAATAATTACCTACGTAATATTTACGTACATAAGTTTGTAAAACATAATTGTATCCGCATGAACAGACAACAACATGATAAATTATAAAATATACCCAAAAGAGGCCTTATTGCAGGCAACTTTAATGTATTTATAGTTCTCATAATCATAAGTGAGACAAAATGATATCAAGTTCAGCGAGATATTGTATCTGTCCTATGCGCAACTATTTAACTCAAAAATTAAGGTGTGTTTTATTAAATTCCATAAAAAAGCGCTAATTTTATGCAGAGATGAAAATGTGAGATGTGTGCGGTGGTGGAAGGGGTGGCGGCGGGGCGCGCGAGGCAGAGACCCCCCGCCTCGGTGTTCGCCTCTAGTGCATCCAGTTTGCAATAGTAGGAAGTTGGCGCGTGCTAGACCCACCTGGCAACTAGGGCTGTAGATCAGGCTGCTGCGAGCGTCGCGCGCCACTCGCACAGCGGTCGTTAGATATAACGGACGTAATCACCGCGTTCGAACTTTAAATAGTTTTCGACGGTTGTAAGGTCTCATAATGAAGAAGAAGTATTAATTAAAGTGAGCGATTAACGTTCCGGTAAAAAAAACACGCGAAATGAATACCTAAAAACTTTTCCTAACTTCCAAAAACGTAAACGCAAAATCTTTTCCTATAACGAACTACCGAAACAGTGTGTGAAACTTTTTGAACTTTACGAAAGTTCTTTCAGAAGCTTTCTTGTGTAAAGTGAGCAACGCTTAGTGTAGTGAATACAATCAAAACACTTTAAAAAGTGTATTTAAATTTAACATAATCATGTCGTGTAATAGTATATTTAGCTTTTGTGACAGTTATGGGCCGTGGTGTGACACATTTACTATGTTTATGGTTGCTGGATCCGGCATATATACTGTGTTTTCTTGTTTTTGGTACTTTCTAAAAGATAAGGACACTGAACAAAATCATGAACAAAATCATGACGATGAAATTGAGCATTTTACTAATTATTTTTAAAATACTTATGTGGCATGATATTGGGCGTCATGGATGGCTGGGAGCGCGAGGTACATCGCGCGTTGCATCTTTACTTCGAAGAGTAAGTTACAAATATTTTTGTGCATTGTCATTCACTGAATTCACTAATAATATACTATAATTTTCCTCATGATCTACTTAACCCGGGCCCTAGTTGAGAGACATCGGCTAATCAGGAAGGAGAAGTTGTCACGTGCAAATCAGAAATAAGTTTATATTTGAATGTTGATACTAAAAAGTATATTTTTGATGTCAAAGATGGCAAGGAGAAGGACAAGGAAGTTTCGGACTTACAATATCTTTTAGTATTTTATTACAGAAGCGAATGCACTTGAATCATGTGACGCATTCTTGCGGTGGCCTTACGAACTGTTGCTAAGTTTGAGCCTGCAGGCCTCACTGGCTCTAACTTAAACCACGTGCCACCTGTCGGAGTAAGAAGTCCACAAGTAGCTCACGCTCGGTTTGCTCCCATCGCAATTAATATAAATTAATGATATATATGCAAGCGGACTGTCATCGGTTTCTATTTGAAAGTTAAGGTTGTTTTTAAAAAGTCTTAAATTGATTAGGTGTTAATCATTGTTTCTTCGAACGCTTGGTTCAACAAGCGTCAGGGAAAAGTCAGGAAGGGGGGATAAGGGTAACGCAGCAAGGGGGTGGCGCGGCGGGGGGAATGCAGTTTCTTTTATTTTTATTTTCATAGTACCTGAAATAATTTTTCATTCTGTTGACATAAGCCCTACGACAAAGACGCATTTATAATATTAGTTTAAAAAAAATAACTACTACAAATAAAGACATAGAAAGAAAACGAAATATATTATTGCACTTACCATTTCAATCAATTTGTTTTATCATTCATTACAAACATGTTACGTTCCTTTATCAACGGTGGGAAAATTTTATTTTACCTTGGAATGACAATTTTTTTACGACTCATGATGTGGGGAATACATCACTTGGGCAATTTAATTGTGGAACATTTATTAAATGTTTATAAAGCGGCTTTAATGTAACGTGCGTGAAGAAAATGAGGCTGAAGCATTTTCAACTTTTCTACATTTGGGGCTTCTGGCTTTTCAGGTCAGTAATGCTTGTTTTTTTTTTTTTTTGACGGACCTAATCACTATGTTAGCCCCTTAAGAATTTTATGACAACGTATCTGGGGGCGCCCTCAGACGGGCTCGGACCGCGGCCCAGAACGTTGCCAGGGCGAGAAGCGCGTCGGAGAAGAATGACCCCTACCGGGTCTTACTGAGTAATGCTTGTTTTTGTATCTGTCAACTAAACAAAATAGTCGATTTTACAACAAGTGCACAAAACGAACCATTTCTATCCGAGACTTTTAGCAGCCCGAGCCGAAGGTGAGGGCTGATAGTAATGTCGAGGATAAAATGGTTTTGTGGACGAGTTATGAACTCCGCTTTTCACTTCGATTGCGAGGAAATATAACAGTAAGCAAATTGGAGAAATTAATAAACGCACGAAAAAACAAGAGCTGTTTCCCACTGCTTTATTTTTTTTAAATCTTACGACATTGATATTAGGCTTGGGCTGCAGACCTATACAGCCTACTATTAAATTATTTTTGTAATAATAATTTTCTTACATTAATTAAATAACCTACCGTACTTGAATTTCAATTTTAATATCTTTTGTCTTAAAAAACAAATAAGGCAAATAAATTAAAGTAAATATTATAAAATAACTAATTCTATCTATGAACTTCTCATTGTGTTTGGCTGTATGGCTGATTTTCTTTGCCTTAATATAGATACATTTATGAGTAGATACGTTAATGCACTTGTGCACAAAATTCGATTTTGTGCAGCCTATATCCTGCACAAATAAGCACTTTCAGAGCATGAGAAGTGAGAAGGTATATTTTTCTAATTGTATTTGCGCCATGGTGGTTCCTTATTTTGGCAAGTTTTTATTTACCTTGCAGTAGGTGGGCAATTAAAAAAAAAATTTGAGTTGCGTAATTTGCTACTGAGTTGTTTCTTTGGATTTTTGTGATTCTATAACGTTTTGTTTTTCTTTAGAACACTGAAAAAGTGATCTAGAATCTCTACTTATGTACTAACATATTATGTAATAATTTTACCTATTCCAAATATGTGTAATTAGTATTGCGTTTGCGATTAGGCGTAGCGATTGTTAAGCGGCCGCGAATTTGTTCGTATCATGTAAAAGCACCTTTATTCTTGGCTAAATGCGAAGTCTAATTCGGTATACATTGCTATGCTTGGGTCGCTCATGGGACTTATAGTTGTTGCCTATCGATAGTCTGTCGATAGACTAAAGAAATAACGAGTATCGTCACGCGTCAATAGTATCGATAGTGTTGATTGTTTAGAATAGTTAAAACTATTGATGAACAGCAATACTATCGATAACATCAATAGTATTACCAAGCAACAGAAAAAAACTATCGATACTATTGATGAATCAATAATCAATACTATCGATAGTATCGATGGTTTTGAACTATCGATCGTGGCCAATTTTTCAATAGTATTGTTTGTAATTTTCATGCTTACCTAGCAAGCAAGTATCGATACTATAGATAGTTTTCTTACTATTTCTTATAGTATCGATAGTATTGCTGTTCATCAATAGTATTAACCTATTCTAAACTATCGATACTATTGATATGTGACGATACTATCGATAGGCCTATTGATATTATAATAGACTTCGAACTTTTGAAAGTCGATAGTGAAACTATCGATAGTTTGGCAGCACTAAATTTTTAGAAAAAGTGTAAAGCGGCTTTAAATAATCAATCAGTTAGGTAACCCATATACCTAATCCCTAATTAAAAACAAATACTTCGGCCGTCAAGGAAACCGGGATTTTGTACTTGTTTCTACGAAGGCTTTTTTTAGACAAAATATCTCGTGTACGAGTATTATGGGTTATTTAAACACAAATTTATATGTAATTTAAGGTACTTAACCTTTAATCCTGTAATTGTCTTATTTTTAGGATTTTCAAGTAAGCATACGGGTTTTTAAATCTAAGATTTTCCTAAAACATTGACTGTTTAGATGCTTTTTAGTCTCTGTTTTGAGGCATGAACTTCAAGGATTTGACTTTAGACTTGGATTTATTCAATTTGAATTAATAAGTGTTTGACAGCTCGCAAAAATAACTATGTAATAAGAATAGTGTAATTCTCGCGAACAAGGAATCTGAGATTTACTTAGTGCCAAACAGATGACAGGCTAGCAATGTAAAACACCAAACTCACATAAATAAAACCATGAACGAGACGTGCAGAGCTGCTATCTTATCGCAGTTACATTGCTCACACTACGGTTGTCGCGGTTATTTTTATTTATAATGTTCAGTTTTGTTTTTTAAATTATTATTTATTTATTGTAACAGGACATGTCCAAAATATGTACAACGCAAAGCCGTTTCTGTGAACTTTGGCAAAGAACAACTGAACAGGTCGACCTCCATGGAAACAACATTATTAAACGATTACTGCTATTAATTGGGCCTATTGGTTGTATTTTCCCGTTGGGTTCTGAGGGGTATTTCAAGACCAAGCAGCAAATCCAGTTACTGACCATGTATTTTATGCGTCCTGTGCCGGTCCGAGCTGCAGAATAGCAATTAAGCTTGACCTTCAACTTTTTTATAATAGCAGTAGAAGACTTAACAAAGATCGTACCTATATTTTGAGAAGCAGAGCTATAAAACAAAACAAAAATTCGCAATAATATCAACTGCATTAACATCTTCTCAATTTTAAAATTAGAAACTATTCTTCACATAAATGAACACAATACATACAATGCCTTTTGTGTTTACCACGTCGGAGCTCGAAACTCACAATAACGTAATCCTTTTATCAATTTCCCATTGTTACTCGCAGAATGGACAAAATGTCAAAGTAAATTTTTTATTATTTTAGTTCTCATTTTAAGCTTGAAAATAAAGTCCACAGAGTATTTTTTTTTTTTACTTACTGAGAGTGAAGCGTGGTTTTTTTAAATTTTCAATTTTGTTTTTATTTTTAACTTTTTGGAAAGTACGTTACAAGGGACAACAGTTGACAAGGCTGTTGTTTATTTGGGCAACAAAATGTTTGCCAAAGGGCAAGCCTACGTAGCCGTCAGTAGGGTTCGCTCATTGGATGGTGTGGTGATATGCGACTTGGACCAACGAAAATTATTTAATAACCCACATAATAATGTAGCATTACAAGAATTAGAGAGACTTAGAAATATAACGCAATAACATAGGTACTAAAATTTGATTTGCCTTTAACGTACTTATTATAACCTTCGCCGATCCGTCGTGGGTGCAAATAACCGCATCGGAATCGGCCACCTATCCTCGCTGTTGCAGTATTTCTTTATAGTCTACCGCCATGCGCCATAAAACATGTCCAAAAACCTGATCTGTAAAGATACCGGTTCAGTAGTTTTGAAAACTCCTGTAATGCCAACTTATCTGGCTACTGCAGGGCTCCCTGGTGGTCTACCGCCTCAAAACATATCCAACAACCAGCTCCAAAATGAAGCCTTTTGAATGCAAAAAACCGCATCGAAATCGATTCAGTACTTTTTGAGAACTCCTGTAGTGCCAACTTATCTGGCTGCTGCAGCGCTCGTGGTCTACCTCCATAAAACGTATCTAAGAACCCGCTCCAAGATGAAGCCTTTTGAATGCAAAAAACCGCATCGAAATCGATTCAGTACTCTTTGAGAACTCCTGTAGTACCAACTTATCTGGTTGCTGCAGAGCTCCCTGGTGGTCTACCTCCATAAAACGTATCTAAGAACCTATTCCAAAATGAAGCCTTTTGAATGCAAAAAACCGCATCGAAATCGATTCAGTACTTTTTGACAACTCCTGTAGTACCTACTTATCTGGCTGCTGCAGAGCGCCCTGGTGATCTACCTCCATAAAATGTATCTAAGAACCTGCTCCAAGATAAAGCCTTTTGAATGCAAAAAACCGCATCGAAATCGATTCAGTACTTTTTGAGAACTCCTGTAGTACCAACTTATGTGGCTGCTGCAGGGCTCCCTGGTGGTCTACCGCCCTAAAGCATGTCTAACAACCAGCTCCAATATGAAGCCTTTTGAATGCAAAAAACTGCATCGAAATCGATTCGGTAGTTTTTGATAACTCCTGTGTTGCCAACTTATCTGGTGGCTGCAGCGCTCCCTGATGGTCTACCTACATAAAACATATCTAAGATCCTAAGTTGAAGTGATACCTTTTCAATGCAAAAAACCGGAACTAAATCGGTCCAGTGGTTTTCGAGATAGAAGGTAACAAACAAACAAACAAACAAACAAACAAACAACCTCTTACCCCAAACGCATATACCGCCTCCGTTCCGTTCCGTCCGTCGTGGGTAAAAAGGCTCAAAAACATTGAAATTTCTGAACGAAAGTTACTTTGCCGGCCTAGGCCGTTTGAGGGATATTGCCAGCCGCTGTTTTGTATGGGGCAATGTTTCGTCCAAAAATGAGTCACTTCGCGTACTGTTTTTTACAGTAATGATCACATTTTCGAGCGTGTCGGAGAAAGTTATTAAATATTTATTTGACTTTGTAGATTTCTATTATGAGCTGGCAAAAGTATTAAAGGACTTCATAAAGAAAAGAAAATGAAAAATATCTCGAATAGCGAAAATGCTTTAACAGATATAAAAAAAAAATGTACAATTTACAAAGTACCTATTATACGTAAATCGGCGGATTAAATAATAATTATAATCCGTTAATTCAAACACTATAAGGCTTATCAGAATGTGGCGCGTGTACGGACCCTGTAGTAAATCATGCCCATGTTTTAGCACGTGTTTTTAACCGGACACGTGTAAATGCGATGCAGTAATACGAGTATTGTTTAATTCAAGTTAGGACTGCTCGAGTCTATCCAATTTGAACTTTTTAATTCATTTTGGAAACAATAGTTCAACATTGACAAATGGAACATAATATAAAAATATTTTCAAATATAGGTAACTCTCTCATCTAGTAAACTTTAGACATACTGCACTGAATATTAGATTGGCTATTAGTCACAGAAATAAATTCTCACTGCAAGTTTTGTTATTTAAAACTGTCAAACATGCGAGTTGTTGGTACTTGTAACATGAAACTTAATTCCCCACGTAATCATAATAAAGATAATTGCTAGCTAGCCTTATATACCTGGGCTGATTGATAACTGGCCGAAACGACGAACTTAAAAAAATGATACGCAAAAAAAAAATATTACATTATATTTTGGCATCTTTTTGAAAATAGAACGCCAAATTTGAATTTAATCGAACTGGTGGAATTTGTTTGATAGGACGTAGAACTTTCTCTGTCGTAAATTTTCTTAACAATGGAAAGAAACGAAATTCGTGCGGTGATAAAGTTTTACGTTTTAAAACAGAAAACAGCAACCCAGATTAAAACCAAGCTAGACAGTGTTTTAGGTAATTCTGCTCCTGCATTGAGTACAATTCACACCTGGGTAACTGATTTTAAACGTGGAAGACAGAGCTGCGAAGACGCCCACAGGTCTGGCCGTCCAAATGAAGTCACGAATCCGGACATGATCAAAAAAATTCACAAAATTGTATTGAATGATCGGCGCTTGAAGTTGCGAGAGATAGCAGAGATGGTGAGCATTTCATCTGAACGCGTTTTTAATATTTTGCACCAACATTTGGGAATGAAAAAGCTTTGCGCGCGATGGGTGCCGCGTTTGCTCACTGTTGACCAAAAGCAACGTCGAGTGGACGGTTCATCGGAGTGTTTGGCGCTGTTTAATCGAGATCCTAACGAGTTTTCGCGGCGTTATGTAACAGTCGATGAAACCTGGATACATCATTATACTCCCGAGACAAAAGAACAATCTAAGCAGTGGACTGAGAGCGGAAGACCTGCGCCGAAGAAAGCAAAAACGGTTTTGTCGGCCGGCAAAGTGATGGCGACTGTTTTTTGGGATGCTCGAGGGATTATTTTTGTGGATTATCTGCAAAAAGGAAAAACAATAAATGGAGAGTACTACGCAAGCTTGCTGCAAAAATTAAGTGAAGAAATCCAGAAAAAACGACCACATTTGGCCAAGAAAAAAGTTTTGTTCCACCATGACAACGCACCTGCACACACGTCAATGGTTGCAGTCGCCAAACTCCATGAATTGCGGTTCGAATTGCTACCGCATCCACCCTATTCCCCGGATCTGGCCCCGTGTGACTTCCACTTATTCCCAAACCTGAAGAAATGGTTAGGTGGCCAGAGATTTTCATCAAATGAAGAAGTCATTGTTGCCGTGGACGAGTATTTTGAGGGGTTGGAGAAAACATTTTATCAAACTGGTGTAATGGCATTGGAGAAGCGCTGGACTAAATGCATCGAGGTAGAAGGAAACTACGTTGAGAAATAAATTTATTTTAAATAGATTTTTAAAGATTTTCTCTGTCGTTTCGGAAACTTATCTCGTAAATAAAGGTTGCATTAAAATTAATGCTCATTTTCACAGTTATTTACACCTACACCCACAATATCCGAGGACAAAAACAAAACAATCAACGTAATCAAAACGTTCGCAGCGACAATGAGAAGGCAACGACACTCGACTTTACAGGAATAAGCTTCTTTTTCTTTCGACTCGATGGCTCGTCAAATAATAAATAGGGGATCGGACTGGTCACCATATTTTATGAATTTACCATATTTCATGAATTATTTTTAAAATATAGATTAGTAGCAAACGATTCGCGAAGAAAAAAACAGAATCGGTTGAAAAACGAATTTACAGTGATTTTTGAAAGTGTCAATATGTCTGTCTCTTTCAAAAACAATTTTAAGTATGGAGATTATATGGCGTTACTAACAAATGATGTCACAAGTGGGTATGTACCTCTCTGTCTAATCTTGAATTTCAAACCTTTATAGCTCGGTCAATTTTAAAGATATGCAAAAATTATTTTAGTGTACGATAGCAGAAACTAAGAAGTTTGGATTTATAAAATAAAAAAAAGTAGTCCGATCCCCTATTGCTCCATACAGCTTATATGAACTATCTTCTGTTTCACGCGCCAGGCTGCAGGCAGAAATAAGTCTGGTATGGATTAGAGATAAATTCGTTAGTATTGAATAAATATTTAGGTAATATTAAGATTTATTAAACATTTTGTGTTAATTTCTATTTTGATGGTTCAGCGCACGAATGCACTTACTGGACAACCGCCATTGAGAGCCACTAGTATATTACTATCAAAACAACAATTTCTTTAATTAGCCGGGATATGAGTTCGAAAGCAATATATGACAGCTTAAATTTAAATTTCGTTCCGTAGTTCCCTAATATACAAGGTCCTCGTGATGTTCACACCAGACGCCCTCAAATTTTGAAAAGTTTATAGAGTTAGTGAAATGCTATCAACAGTGAGCTAACTCCACGCAATACAGAGTTCAGAAATTCAGTTTACTGGACAAGAGGAAAGTTTAATCTCATCTCGCGTCAGGTGCAAGGCTTGTCAATCACGGTCTCAGTCCAATCAGGAAGCTTAATTGCGTTGGCAATAAATAAAGGAAGTGCCTTCGCTTCCTTTAGCTCTCGATACCGGTTGCTGGGATGATTATCGGAATCGGTCTAGAATACTTGCCGTTAACCGAAAGGGGGTGGGGGCGACCGCTGGTTTGGGTCAACTATTTTTATGTTCAAGGATTTTAGTAATATTTTTAAATAAAATTGTCTAGTGGCCAAGTTATAAGGTTAATAATCTACTAAAAAAATGCACATATGTGTATTAACCTGTCTATGGTTTGTCTCGTTTCGATTCCCGTACTAATTTAATTCAGAAACCGGTACCGCCAGCGGAGGCACTGCCTAAAATTAAGAATAGAATAGTCTTTATTTGCATTAAACATGGTGGGGTTACAGGTGTTACATAATACATAATTATGTCAATATTAAACCGAAACAAGTACGGTACAACAAAGTTGTAGCACTTACCGCGTATTACACATACTACGTTTGATGATTGGGTTGCACTATGTAAACAAAGTATATACTTTATTGAGCACGCCGAAAAATATGAATACTTATATACTTACGTTTTGTTTACTTTGATACATACATAAGAATAAAAAACAAAGGTGTATAGATAGGTAGGATGCCAATAAGGCAATAGCTTTGTAGCATTTTTTTCAAGCAGCAAACCCCCAACTCAACCCCAATCAACCCCACCAAGCTCATCTCAACTTCAACCACCTATTCCCCCCCTTTCCCCTACGCTAGTGGTAATTGACAAGTGTAGGGACTCTAAGGGTGGCTTAAACAGGTGAGTTCTACCAAATCTGTGTTATCCTAACCCCCCACTCCCCTGTAATGACACAGGCGTGGACTCCATTACTTTGTTGTTAATCGATAAAAAAAATGCGCTTTAAAAATCGATCGTATTACGATTTTTTATTCTGTTACCACATATCGTTTCCGCTCTGTTTATCACATCATCACATAGTGAACCGCATTTTTTCAAGATCTTGCACCTTTAGAGTAGAGTTTTGGAAGCAACATTAATATTAATACAACCTTTTGAGAGTTATTGGGCAAGAGCCCAACCTAGGAAGGTTTGCAGAAACGCCCTTTGGCCCGTCCTTTACATTATTCCTGTAGTAAATTATTACAACCAGCAATATATGAACGAGCGTTTAATAGCTAGGCTGGTTTAAATATATAGCGCAAGCGGTTTTGCTAAGAGTATCTGCATATTAGTTAGCTTTACACACACATAGTAATAATAGGGGATCGAAATACTTTTATTTTATTTTATAAATCCATACTTCTTAGTTTCTGCTATCGTACACTAATAGAATTTTTGCTCTATCTTTAATATTGATCGAGTTATAAAGGTTTGACATTCAAGCTTAGACAGAGAGGCACATACCCACTAGTGACGTCATTTGTTAGTAACGCCATATAATCTCCATACAAAAAATCGTTTTTGAAAAAGATAGACGTATTGAAACTTTAAAAAATCACTGTAAATTCGTTTTTCAACCGATTCTGTTTTTTCTTCGCGAATCGTCTGCTACTAGTCTATATTTTAAAAATAATCCATAAAATATGGTTAATTTAGGAACAGTCCGATACCTATTAATCTTGTAAAAATAATCGTAGCACGTAGATCGGCGTTCGTAGCGCTTTCGTAGCTGACTTGTAGCACCTTTCGTATGCGGGACGCGATTTGCGCAAACTCCCGTTGTCGTATGCTGAGCACTTTAAACTCGAGACCGTCCGCTCGGCATTTTTTGTACTCATAAACGTTTTTTTTTGTGTTTTTTGTTTTTTGTTTTTGCCGTTCTTATCACTTGCACGAGATAATTCACTCTATTTTTAAAACAATACGGCTCTAAGTTGCCTAAGGTCGCCGCGTCACGCGTCACGCGTCACCAATGTGGTGTCATCAGCATACGACGGGATGTTTTCGCTTGGCACCATTGTGGTGATGTAGCACCGTGCAAAAGACCGTAAAATGTGGCGCAAGTAGAACAGAATCATGATGGTGAAAAATTATTGTTTTCACACAAGAAAGTTTTTTATGTCTTACATCAAATCAAATCAACGGCCCGTTACAGTCCACTGCTGGACTATGAGCCTCCTCCACTTAAGTTTTGCCATAATCTCCACAATTGGCAGGCGGGTTGGAGATCGCAGATTAAAAGTTTTTAATTTGATTTCTTTTTTTATCCAGCCGGCGGCGGCGCGATTATGGGCCGTCATACCATCCAGTCTTTATTCAAACAATATTTGCGTTCGGTTTCTTTGGCGCTGAACACTAAGATATTCCAAATTCAAAAGGTGCGCGGCAAAGATAATTGCGGCGCACTTATAAAGAGGATTAAAAACTCATTACTGTCCGCTAAAAGTTTCTTATAGAAAACACCACCTTTGGGTGCACTTAAAGGCGAACCAAGTCGTCCTTTTCGAATAGATAGGATGAAAAAAATCTAGTCATCCTTTCTCAAATTATAACAGAATTGGCTTGAATGGGATGAGCTCGGAACAGTTTTTCGAAAGATCATTCATCGATGGAATTGTTTGCCGACAGCACGGTTCGCCGAAATAAATGAGAGTACGAGTATAGAGTGAAAACTCGGAATCGATAAACCGGCTGCCGATTGGTGATCTAAAGAGATGGTGCTCTTATTTTCTTTGGTTACTATACTTGGGTTACTATAGGATGAGCTCTGACAGATTAAAATTTTAAAAACTTTTTAATATTATTTCGTTTATTTATTTATTTATTTAGTAAAATTACATACTGTTTAATGATATAATAAGAGGTGAAGTTACTTTTTTAAAATATTTTAGCTATTATGGTTTTTAAACTGAATATTATTTAAAAAAGTTGTTAACGTTGTATGAAAAGTTTTGAAGCTGTCAGAACCCATCCTATAATGACCCCGAGTTTAATTAATAAGAATAAAAAAAAAACATAAATAAAAATATGACAAACTTCTACAAAAACTATCTTTCTCTTTTTCATCTATTTCTTTTTATTGTATTGTTGTTGATTTATAATAATATTATGACTTCTGCTATACCACAGTTTGCTATATTTTTTGACAGTTTTCTATTTTCAAACAGAATTATTACTAATATTAATTTATATTGTAATAGCAGTCAACGTTTAACAAACAAAATAAAAAGCAGTGGCCATTTTGGTCCCTAGGGAATTTATACTATAATACCGTGTTCTAGTTAATCTACCTATATATATATAGGTAGGTATGTATAAAAATCAATTGCGGTTCGTTTGTCTCGCTAATGACCAATTTTCAACAATTCGAGAATGGCTGGACCAATTTGGCTATTTTTGATCTTGAAATATTTGTGAAATTTCAGGGAAGGTTTAAACGATGAGAAACATAAATAATAAGTAACACGGCAATTTAGTTTTCCAATACAAAATGGTCAAGGGTAGTTGTAGTGTAGGTGTAGGGTAGGTGTAGGGTAAGTGTTGGGTAGGTGTAGGGTAAGTGTTGGGTAGGTGTAGAGTAGATGTTGGGTAGGTGTAGGGTAAGTGTTGGGTAGGTGTAGGGTAAGTGTTGGGTAGGTGTAGGGTAGATGTTGGGTAGGTGTAGGGTAAGTGTTGGGTAGGTGTAGGGTAAGTGTTGGGTAGGTGTAGGGTAGATGTTGGGTAGGTGTAGGGTAGATGTTGGGTAGGTGTAGGGTAGATGTTAGGTAGGTGTAGGGTAGATGTTGGGTAGGTGTAGGGTAGATGTTGGGTAGGTGTAGGGTAGATGTTGGGTAGGTGTAGGGTAGATGTTAGGTAGGTGTAGGGTAGATGTTGGGTAGGTGTAGGATAGGTGTAAGTAGGGTAGAGGCAGGAAAAATGGCAGGACAACGTTTGCTGGGTCAGCAAGTAATGAATAATTATGCGTTATAAATGTAAAATTTCGTAGCACTTGGCAAAATAAATAAAAAAAAGCCCACACGTAACTTAATTTATTAACGTCACCTCTGATCTTGAATATAGCACAACTTTCTTACGTTTGCTTTCTTTCATTTTCTAACTACATTGTATACAGCTTCGCCGATCAGTTGCATATCGATCTCTTGAATGCTGCATACGTTGCAAGCCAATAACGCTTTTTTAAGTTTTAGAAATCGCTGGTTTTTTTAGATAAGAAAGTGTCTTTGAAAATGTTAATAGAGGATAACCCAGATCAGATAACATCAGATCAGCGCAAAAATCCAGAATTTAAGATGACTCGTGTCGGAAACATTGTAGCGACTAAATTACTCTCGTAAAGTTGGCGCGTCTGCAAGCGTTTAACGGTGGACTTGAACCTAACATTATACAACATTGACCCCGATTCGGGAAGTCATGCTCTAATTCTCATAATTTTAAAATCCAGCTATTCCTTTCGTTTTTATTACTAGTGAAAGAGAGGTGATGAATTCAGATACACGAATGGTAGTATTTTGAATGAACGATATCCTTAAATAAGGGCTCAGCTATCAGATTAAGAGATTTTTAAGTCGGATGTTTTACGTGCTCTCTAAAATTGTGCAATCGACGCGTTCTTAAGGTTCAAATTCGATGTTTGACAGCTCCAATATTAGGATGGTCCCTTTTTAATATAATATTATATTTAAAAGGCAAAAAGGACTGACGAACTTAAATTAAGAGTTAGAGTGTGACAGTGTGAATGACCAGTGTGTGTGTGACCATTGTTCCATTTCTGCCAACCCGGACATCTGTGGACCCTCGTCCCAGCGGTCTGGAATCTTCGCTGGCTGCAGCATTTCTGCTACAAATCCTGCTCAATGCAAATTGAATGGCCAGCTACCTTGGGGACAATACGAGCTGTGCAGTCCCAAACTAGCTAAGCAAAATGTACCAAATTTTAAAACTTAAGTTTTTTTTTGACACTTTGCCGTTTCAAGAAAATAATCTTTACAAATATTTCAATCTGTTTGTACCTACGGCCGAGCCGATTTTCTTGCCTGCTACGAACCGTAGCTACTTACCTAATACCTATACAGGGTGTGTAATCGTTAAGTGTGCCCAGGCGATTATTTCGTAACTATTACAGATATCAAAAAACTTTATATTGATATCGAAAGTAAACCTAATGTGTAAAATTACATCAATAACTTTTCAAAAACAAAACGAGAAATAATATTTAAATTATCTTATCAATTTTGATTTTAAACATTCCCATACATTCACATCATAATTATATAACACGAATATCGAATGGTAAATCAAATATGATAGCCGGATATTTTGATTCTTACACTAAAGTTACATAACACATACATTTACACATTTATTGTTATTATTATTTTGGATAATATTTCTATTTTATTTTATTATTTATTTTATTTACACTAAAGTGGTGAAAACAATAAAGGGGGTCCTTTGTAGGATAGATCAGACTAAGAAAAAAGAAAACATATTATACCTAAGGTTTGGGGGGTGGGGGTTTGGTCTTTGCCTTGTATCTGTATGTTGTTAATCTATCTAAGTATGTTTTCAATCTATTTAATTAATACATCAGCTGTCTGATACTCATAGTACAAGCTTTACTTATATTGGGATCAGATGGACGTGTGTGAGATATGTCCTCACATTTGTATTTATTTAGGAAGCTTCGACCCGACCTGGACTTGATCCGATGTTTCGTTTTGTCGCAGAGAGATGTCGCTGGTTCCTCCAGGGGGCAGCGATTCGCCGTCTCCTCGGCGCGCCGTGAGTCCCCTGCTGGAGTCACGTCGAGCATTCTGCACGCTAGTCTGTGACTTTTGCGCATCCGTTTTGGAAGATAAATTCAAGCGTAAGTAATAGCAATAGTACTCTTTTTAGTGTTACAATCACACAGCTTTGTAGCGGCCAGAGTGTCATAAGTTCGGTTGTAAGTAAGTTTGTATTGTTTTCTTGACTTGTTGTGGATCTTAAACCTAACCAGATTACAGTAGTTCTGGGTCAACCACCGTCCGAGGTTAGGTTAGACTAGCGTCCATAACAGACGGAGGGAGCCGAGTGAGTGAAGCGAGCGATTACGGCAGTAGCTGGCGATACGGCCAGACTCACAAAATTATGCTAGTCTACCAAATCTACTATATAAAATTGTTGACACACGCGGTTTTATCAAAAACAAGGGTTCATTTGGAGTGCAGTTCTCTTTATGATTAGTCCACTGTTAAATGACGCCACCTATTCCTCGCTCAACAACTTGTACTCAATTACATGCAAGTACTGAGCCGTTAATCGACTCTACGTAGAAGTGTTAATCAGGGCAGTCGTTTTGCAAGCTCGCCTGCGATTAATGTGCCGCTTTGTTGGAAGACAAATACCTAGTCTAGTTTCCGACTCTGCACCGTGCAACTTAAGCCGCTCTGTCTAAGAAAACAAAAGAACAAAATTGGTAGTAATGTACCGTATTTTAACTTGGCTCATTGCTGATATCAAAAACCTATTCATCTTCATTATTGCTCATTTGGGACTTTTAATAGGGCGCCATTGTTTTCTACACATAGTGATGGATGCTCATAGGACACAAAATAAAAAGTTTCAAACATCAAATATTAGAACTAATCCGTTGAAGGAGTCAATCACAATTTTCTACGAGGAAGCGACTTTTTTGGAATTTTTTCTCACTTTGCTGAGAGTCGAGGGCGCGACGAGGCTGGTGTCAACGGGAGATTATCGAACTGCGCTAGGTGTAGCAAATGGACGTATATAAATGGAGTACGTGGTAATTTGCCTGGGAAAATCACACTATTTCCGCTCCTCACTTTGACCCTGGTGTCAGATTATGACGTTACCGAGGGGCTCTGACATGTGTCATGTAACGACTTTTTGCATCATAGTCGGGACTTACTTTTCAGACGGTCAGATCATTGGCTAGCAACGTTTTACCAAACGTCCTCAATTGGTGAGACAGTTTCATAAAGCGACCACATAAATAATTATCGCACTAACCGGTAGTTGGGAAAATCAGTTGGAAATTGAGTCAAAGCCTAATGATCGTGTCCGGATGGCCATGTAAGCTAGTGACTCCGGCGCCAAAGAGCTTTCTGCCGGTATTAATAGCGGCTCGGCTTGCATGGCCGGTACTAGGCAATTAGGTCTGATTCGTATTAACCGTGTACCCGGCAAACATAATTTGCAGTGACGGAATAACTTAAAAAAAACTTAAATAATGAGTAGAAACATAGACGTGGGCTGGAAGAAAAGGAGATTTAGCAAACTTTTGCATTTTGGATTGCAGCGAGGAGTTTTAAATCTGATTCGGTCTAACAGAACACAAAATGAACAATAAATTTAAAGTATTTAGGCGATTCTCACACGACACCGCGCACCGCGCCGCGGAGGTTGGTGAAGCGAATTTTACGTCGCATTTCGCGTCGTATGTAATCCGTTGATGCCTAGTGCTTGACACACGTACACCGCCCGAACGCGCACACACGTAGGTACATACCGCTACTTTTTTTTTTTAACCAAAACAAACATGATCACTTAATTCTGCTTCTTAAAAATTGATGTGTCCAATATCTTCTCAATCTTTTTTTTCTGTGCCGTATTAGTGATTTCCAATACAGTGACCAAATTACTCTTAGCAATCTAGAATCATGCAATGAAATTATTTTGCAACCCATTTCGGTTTCTTCACCGGATCCAAATTTTCAGTTTTTTAGTTCCTGGCAGAGGCTGTTACGTGCTACTGCCAGAGCTTATCAATTTCTCCGTTTACTGAGAGAGAGAGCCTTTCAGGCACGTTCGAGAGTCGGTAGGCTACATCCGCTTGGCGTCCATTCTTTCGAGTGTTTTGGACTGATTGCGTCGAGGTCGAGAACGAACCGCGAGGACCGGCGCGCTTACCGCACCACCGCGCGGCGCAAGCTGCAAAATCCGCTGCGCCGCCGCCTCCGCCGTGTGAGAATCGCCTTAACAAAAGAGCGGGTCGAGAGCAAGAAGCTAAATTAAAAGCTTTATTTTAATAACTTAACTAAGATGGCCAGTTGAGCCCCAGATTAAGTCTTTAATAATAATGATTGCTTCTCTCGCCAGATTTTTGCGCCTGAGCCGTTAATCCGCAAGCGAATTTATTTTTGAGAACTTTAAGTCGAGTTGATTGCATTCTTGATTCTTTATTGTTTTGCTGAGTTGAAGCTTTTCTGACGGATAACTGGATCAATAACTAGTGACTATTTTGGTTATTTGTATCATTGCTGCGACGCTGACCTTGGCGCCTAGTGTTCTATAAATCACGTGAAAATAATAATATGGGTAATGAGTTTTGGAAAAGAAATCGCTAATATTTAAAAATTAAGACATAATCTACATTTAAAGGCGATAAGTGTTGACAAATCCACTTGAATAATGTCAGGATTGTCTCCTCATGAGTTAGTAGCACGGACAAGAAACTTTGCATTCAGGCTAGTCAGCTTGCAAGAGTACTCCTCAGCGGGCGTGGACTTGGGCTTTTATTATCACTTCGGTAGAAAGAGCGATTAAAGGAAAAACAAACTTAAAAAGAATGGTTACTGTAGCATCGGGCCTCATTGGTTCTCGTGCCATATAATTTGGTGCTGGCGGTGTGATTCTTTTTAGAATATATTTGTACTCTTTTTAATTACCTTATTTAAAAAGAGAGCGATAGAAACTTCGTACGGGCTCAGCCGGGGAATTTTGACGTTCTTACCTGCCGTCCGCCGTCGAGTGCGGACCATAGTATTGTTTCCCAATGCAAAAGTTGTAAAATCGAATACAGAAGAAGAAGTTATTTTATTATAACAGTGCGTTTTTATTAAGTAGCGAACCGTAGCTAAAGTGGCTACGGTTGTTACAGTACTCTTCAGCGGTCGAGCTTGTATTTAATTAAAACTTATTGTTTAGGTACTGTATTGTAGGCCTGTGTTTAGGTGCTGGCGAGACCCGCCATCGCGGCGCGTCTCCCCAGTCGGCCTCGCCCCGTCAGTCGCTGACCGGCGAGCCCGCGTGGCCTTTCTTGGACGACGACCGCCCAGACTTCACGGCCCTCAAGGAAAATATAAGCCGCATCAACAAGTATGCCGAAGAATGACCGATTCTCTCTAGCCAGTTGTTTGTTGGTACGTTGCCTACACGCATCTTTTTTCCATCACTAACTCGACTAACTCTTACTAACGATTGGAGATATACTAATTTATTAAATTATTGTTCTATAAACGTAAACTTTTTGTCTAGTTTTAATAATACTAACATGATAAAGAATATTTTGAGATGATTACAGGTTCAAACTGAATTCAATTCATGGCACAAAGATGCATAGGCAGGCAGATACGTATTTCACGCATAGTTTTAAATTTTTTACGTATTCACGCTTATTTTATTGTTCTTTTTATAGATAATTTAAGAAAGCATTTTTTTGTGGATTTTTAAAGTTATTTACATATTACATGTTCTTCTTTTTGCATCACACCTTGCTTCCGTGTCAGTCTTGGTTATACTTATTAATTTTCACGTAGGCTAAAATATATAGGTAATTAGGAGCAGGGAAGCATTTCACTTCCTATCTGCTATATGCTGCGGGAGAACACATAATCAATATTTTTATTTGTGTACGTGTAAATTCGAGCGCTACTATTTTTAATTTTGAAACTAAGAGAGCACAAGTTGCTTTGGAAAAATGGTTAGAATGTTTGATGAACACTTTCTTTTTCAGACCCCGCAGTTTGGTTTCAAGTGTAATTTGCCTTTGTAACAAGTTTTCCGTAAGATAGGATTTTATAGTGACAATAATAAGCACTGTTTTAATTTGCTTGTGCTTAAAGTTTAGTTTTTTTTTCGCTGAGTTTAATGTTCGGCTTAGCGTAAATATTTGTCTAGATATTATCTTTGTTTATTGTTGTATCTGTATGTTATATAAGTAGGTACAATATAAATACTAAGGTATTTTTATTGAATATTGATCAACCCTTTTTCTTGGTACCGTCTCTATTTGCATGAAGTTTGTATTTATTGTTACTTACTAAAAGATGGTTACCTATTGTATTTCCGACTTTTTTGTTCTGAATATTGTTTTTCCGCTAACATTTTGTCATTTTTTAGTTAGACTTTTTTAATAATCCTAAATTATGTTTGCATTTGTATTAACTTTCCGCGTTTTGATTGACCTTTTTACTTGTTCACCGTTGTTTCAAATTTCTGCTTAACTATTTACCAGTATACCGAAAATCCGTCATAACATTAAACATTTTATTACTTGTCCGATACTTAGATTTACCATTATATTACAAGGCGGATTTTCTTTTCTCCGTTTTTAATTATGTCTTAAAATAATTACAGCAAATGTGACATGGATCTCTTTGTAATTATATTTTTGCATGATTATTTAAAATAATCATTATGTAGGTACATAAAAAATAAACATGAACAATAAATGGATTTAAACAAAGACATGTAATTTTCTATTATATATTATATATTAATAGTTACCTATCTTTTGTCCGTATTTTTTAAAACCGATTATTATTATACCGAAAACTATTTGCATTTTTTTCACCTTCCCAATTAATTATTTACCGAAATTATAAAATACCAAGTAATATTGCATGGCAAGGGTGGTCACAAGACAACCTAAACCCGAAGGGTATGGCGGAGGGAGCCAGGCGAGCGAAGCGAGCTCGGTTCCCTCCGCCATCCCCTTCTAACCTAAAATCGGGGTGCCCCGAACTCCCGTGCTCGCTACGCTCGCACCCACCCTGATTTTTGATGCATTACGTTACAGTTAAAACCAGTTTTTAAATAGAACGCGTTTTCCCTAGTTAGGACTAGTTTTCCTAATGCCTTTGTTATAATTAGAAATACCTAGTAATATTGCATGCCTATGGGTGGTCACAAGACAACCTAACCCCGAAGGGTATGGCGGACGGAGCCGAGCTCGCTTCGCTCGCCTGGCTCCCTCCGCCATCCCCTTCTAACCTAAAGTCGAGGAGCCCCGAACTCCCGTGCTCGCTACGCTCGCACCCGCCCTGATTATGAAATGTTACCTTTTTTAAGTAATTAGGTAGTTTAATATAGCTGACAAATAAGTTTTCGGAAAAATCATACTTCGGAATGCCAAACATATGTCAAATAAATTGTCTGGCGTTCAAAAAAAAGGACGAGTGAATTTAAGGTAATAAGTAAAAGAGGTTAATGGTAAAACGGAATAACGTTGTGCGGAGAAATAATAATTCGGTAAAGTGATATTGCGGTGATTTAACAATATGTCAAGTCATACATATGGAAATTGCAAAAGTACGAATCGTTTACGGAATATTGAAATTCGGATATCAGTTTTTCGGAAATGTAATAGGTTAACCTAAAAGATAAATTACTTGTTTTTAGCTACGAGTTCGTCTCTCGTGACAAAGACGATAAGAAATGAGTTTCTGTAACCATACATTGTCCTGTGCTGGTAATCGAAGAGTTTTGTTTTTGTTTGAACGTAGTAACCTTATCTTTTACTCGTTACTCAACTAACAGTGTTGGAAAGTGAGCTTTCATTCGTTCAGCTTCAGTGTCTTTTTAAATGACATAAAAGCTGGTAGTCGACTGTATGATATAAAATCAATACGATAGATGAGGAGACACGTATTGAACAAATTACTGCATGTAGCACTAATTAGTATAATTAAGCTGACATTTCAATCGTAGAGTTGGGTTGTGAGGACTTTCATACGGTCTTGATAGACAGATTATATGGCCGTTTATATGGAAAATCGTTTTCCAGACATATTGTACCCTGATATTGAGAAAAATAGACACGTTTTATATTGAAAATCAACAAAATTTACAAATTATTCATAAGAAAAAAGTAAAATAAAAAACAAAATAAAAAACAATCACAAAAAAAACAATCAACATCTTTTAGTTTAGTTTTTAACAATTGTCCCACGATTAATAAAAAAAACAAGGGTTTTCGCCTACGTTTTCGCACATTAAATATCCATAGAGTTTTGAACAAAGAATACTAAACGCCTCGTTTACGATTCGTGTTGAGATGGGTGTCGAGTGTGTTTGTGTGGGTGTGAGCGAAAGTTCACAAACCCGATGTGCGACCGTCAGAAAATCAGAAGTGTCACAATAACCAATTAATTGAAAGATTTTTGACAGGGATTGCGAGACTTCTAGCCGCCTCGATGCTCTGCTGAAACAGGTGGAGACTTACTCAATTAATCTGGAAGTTCTTGTAGAAGAACGTACTTCTGATTATCTGGATGAGAAGAAGCGATGCGAGGAGCTGCTATACCAGTTGCTACCCAGGTAAGTTGTGTTATAAGCAACATAAACGACAAAAACCAAAATGTTTGACCTCTGGGCTTCAATATAAACATAAAAATATTATTATAATATTGACTGTTTTGAGTTGTCTGGAATAAGGATATCACATAAATGTTGGAATTTTAGTATCAAAGTTCTTGTTACTTTCGTCACAATGTATTTGGCAACACTAGTTTTGGCGTTATCAATCGATTGAAAGTCTTACAAAACATATTTTTTTACATTTTAGGCGGCTAAATTCATTATAATATATATTATTTCAAAATGTTTCGTGTTTTTTTTTTGCTGTGGCTGTTCAAGGCTATGCCCATTTTGGTTGCCCCCTTTAAATAAATGAACATTTTAGAAGAAATGAATAGTTTGGTTTTGTGGATAGGTAACTGAAATAAAATCACAACTACGTGACTTTGAAGGGTTAAGCGCTTGACTGGTGAACATGGAGAACATGGTGAAGAAGAGAACTTATCTGAACAGGTTGCACTAAAATAAAATTTAGTTTATATTCCACTTTGACTTTTAAATGGCTATGGCAAGAGTAACCTAGAATATAAAAATAAATAAAATGATTTATTGAACCCAATTACACAAAGGTTGTAACTTATGGAATGTATTAGATACCTAGAGACCCTGCTCATTAAACTAAAATTATCTCTTGTATCTGAAGGAGCAGTATAATAATACACTCACCGGCACATCTAACCGCCCATCCTTGTGTTTCGGGTCAATTTTAAACTACGCTTATTGTTATACATTACAATTGATTTATTGATAATTTTACGATAAATTAAACACACTTAAATAAACGTTAAATTAACAACTTTTTAACTAACATCAGCTGTAACTAATAGAATTATAAAGAATCACGAGTATTCCCTGAAATTAAGGGTGGGCGGTTAGTTGTGCCGGTGAGTGTATAATTCCATTCTACGACGAACTAACTGAGCTTCTCCTTTGTAGGTCGGTCGCTACTCAGTTGTTCCAGGGCCATTCTGTGAGCGCTGAGATGTACGACCAAGTGACGGTATATTTTTCTGACATCATTGGCTTCACCCAATTGTCAGCCTCCTCCACACCGATGGAAGTAGTCGACCTTCTGAACGACCTCTACAGCAGCTTCGACTGCATCATTGATCTCTTTGATGTTTACAAAGTGAGTACAGGTGTACGTCTAGTACATTAGTAGCACCTACCTACACATCCACTAAACATCTTTGATGTTTGTAAGTAACATCAAAGAGTTTCTCTTTTTCTATAAAGCATACTATAGTTCGACTTTTTACAACTAGCGTTATAAAAATTGGAATTGAATTATTTCTACCGAGAAAGCCTCTTAAACTACAATCTAAAATCCAAATGGAAATGCCATTTGAGAGCTCGTTAATCCGCTTTGCTTTAGCACTCCATTCCATCATGTTTACCTTTATGTCTGTCTGTTATGTATTTATCTATACTAGCTTAGCAATTTCCCATAACCTTGGGCCATTTGTCGGAAGTGTCTAATTAAAGCGTCCTTTTTAGGTGGAGACTATCGGCGATGCGTACATGGTTGCGTCTGGGCTGCCCATGCGCAATGGCACCCGACATGCGCTAGAGATCGCGCGCATGTCGCTGGCTCTGCTGAACAGTGTGCGCTCCAAGACCGTACCACACCGACCCCACGAACCTTTGCTCCTGAGGATTGGCATGCATACCGGTGAGTGGTTAGTTTGCAGATCCTCAACAGCTTAGCGCCTGTGCAATACTTTGCATACTTGGACTTCGTTTTCCGATGCCCACTCTGCTAAATAACACCATTACTCTCTTAAAATATTGGGAAGTATTTTTTTTATTGTTTGTTATCAGTTAGTTGAAGATCGTTTTGTACAATTTAAGTTTTTCTATTCTCATAATCGAATGCTAATTGATTGATGTATTTTTTTTATTAGGACACATTATTTTTTTATGAAGATTTTAAAATAATGATAGTAACAAGAAGTGCCCCAAAAACCTTACTCAGACTTGGTGTAATGGTTTCATTGTTGATACAATCTCTTTTGATACACACATAAAATTGTAAAAGACATTTCATTAACGGGTAGCTTTGAGCCAGGGGGAAGTCATGATGTAAATAAGTTATAAAGTGGGTATTTTAATTTGTTAGGGCCTTGCGTGGCTGGGGTAGTTGGCCTGAAGATGCCCCGCTACTGCCTCTTCGGCGACACGGTGAACACAGCCTCCCGCATGGAGTCCCACGGCGAGGCTCTGAGGATCCACGTCAGCCCCACAACCAAGGCGATATTGGACATCTACGACTGCTTTGACCTCGAGTGTCGTGGAGAGATCAACATTAAAGTGCGTTTTTAACACAAATCCTTAATTACATATCTCTAGATCGTTATCATTTCAGCTAAAACACGCTCCCTTGAGAATCCCCACAGTGACTAATCCTACACTGCCCGCGTCCAGCGGTTCATCTTGTGCAGGCCCACGCATCTCTACTTCATACTTAGAAACAACCTGTCTTATCATCATACCTGTACATAGGTAATCAGTTTTCTTCAGTACTTAGCTGGATATAAACCTATTCTACACAAGTCGTTGAGCCTTATATACCTAGAACATTGTATCCAATCTAGCGATCTTACGCAGATCAATGGATCATTTTCGGTTCCCCCGAAACTACCTTTGCTTAATTTAGTTTAGTTAGTTTCCTTTACGAGTAACTTACGAAAATCTCTCGCTGCTTGCTAAACCACATTAGGCTGTGCGGTAAGTCTTGAATTTAAGTATTGTAAATTTCTTACAGGGCAAAGGGAAAATGACAACCTATTGGTTGCTAGGTGAAAGGAACAACGCACAAGTGAACCCCGCGGACGTAGTTAACAATCCGGAAAGTACGAACCTGGTGAACGGCGTAACCAACCCGGAAGATGACAATATAAACAATCCGAGCATTACTTTCCAAGGCCCGGACAGCCCAGCAGCACATGCGTCCAGTGTTCAGAATCAACCTGAAAACGATGACGACGGTCTCTTCAACGAGGCCTGTGCTGTAGGAGTTGCAGATGATGCTGCAGATATTGAAACAGTTGATCCGGAGAAAGAGGCGCAGGAGGCCGAGCGCACTGCCTGGCACCAGGCCAACTTGGAGCGCACACGCGAACTGCGCAACGAGCGAGACCGCATTAACTACGAGCTCGGCAACGAACGCCATCGCATCAAGCACGAGATAGCAAAGTTCATCGCTAAAGACCTGATCCTTAACATAGATAGAGTTGCACGCGCTCTAAAGAAATCACAAAACGACAATTCTTCAACCAAGCCTGCTAAGGCCCTCGTGAATCGAGACGGGGAGACGGACGTGATCATACCGACTTATGACAAAGAGCTTGTGATCAGCAAGGGCCGAGTGCGGCAAGTGGTCAATCGGTTCAATAACGCGAACGGCGGCGATTTGGCCAATAACGCCAAAAAGCCTAAACCTGAAGACTGAACTGTCGTATCGGACATGACTAACCCAAATTTGACAAACTCGGACACAACGTGCTAGGCACAACTTCTTTATAGTTGCAATGGTAGCTACAATTTTATAAACTACCATTGTTCACTATTTTTAAACAAAAAAACGTACGTAAAGTCGTTTAACGTAGTGATAAATATATAAATTTAGTCAATTTTGATAAATGTATTACTATGCGACTTTGACCGCGTGGTCCTTACTTACTTCCCCTTCTGCTTACAACATTATTTTTCATTTTTTATTATACTTATAAACTAACAGATAAAATATACAGAAAGGTTGTCTTTACTGGATGCAATTTATCCACTTCAACTTTTTTTACGAGTACACACTAATCAGGCATATTATTATTGTGATGTTTGGAAAATGGAAAGGACGTTTTAAGTTATTATAACATTTTGTAACATTAGTATAAGAAAATCATTTACGATGGGAATTTTAATACATTAGACAAATATAATTAATTATTTTTATAACACTTGTAATTGTCTAATGAATTTAAACGTAGTCCTTTTATACATCTTTCAAATTAAAAAAAGAAGACATTTATTAATCGAAGTAATTTATAATTTTTAGTAGGTGAGATGTTTCAAGCATGCACCCGTCGTTACTTAAATTTCTAAATGTTTGCGTGCGACTCCTGCGCATCGCGCGCTGCTTTGACCTTTCTGGCTCTATGTAGTTTTGCCGCTTTTGGCATTGATTTTAGATAAGTAAGGAATTCCGTTTCTAAAAAGCATCAGTCTATGGCGGTTGTTTGTCTGATCGCGTCAATACATATATAGATCTTACTTGATTAATTTAGAATAGGTAAACCGCCAGAACGTACTTATTATTAATCCTCCTGAACGCTTCATAGTCAGATTATAATAAATAAAAACTTCTTTCACTATTCGGCCGGTTGCTAAAACGATGACCACATCACTTTTCTTTATTAAATGGCAAGGTCTTTGATAAATGGCGATCTCGCTTGATACTTTTGGCAATAATCGAATTTCAAAGCAACGTAACTTTGAAATAGCGACCACATATATTTACCTTCCTTTAAATTCCTTATAATTGTAGAAAATCTTACAAAACACTTATTAAACCAGTAATTTGTGTTATTATAGCATTTAAATAAGATTGTTGTGGTTTGAATGTTATTTATAGCGTTCGAATGACATTGTTATAGAATTTGCATAAATTGGCAACGTTTCCGTAAGGTCACAGCTTTCGGTCGGATGGGATACAAACACAAATAATAGGTAATCACTGTTATGAATATCAGTTACTTATTAAAATTTAATATTACAACCCTGTTTGAACAGCAAAGTCATAGCCCGCCATGACATGTTTTGTTACCTTGTCATTCTTCTAATAAAAAAGTCTGTTCTGAAAAAAATATGAAAGAAAAAAATATGTAATAGAAGCTTGCTGTCTAAATTAATGTAACTTCTTAGCTATAATCAAAGTATGTTAGCCACGTTATTAACGTAGAACATTTGGTGTTTTTTGCGAATTTCACGTCCTGTACCAGCCAGATCTTGTACTCCAAATGAATGAATTCCAAGATCGTATGCGGAGTACAAATGTGTATTTTCCTCGGTCCAACCACACACTGGACGGACAACGCATTCTGTATAATTTACTAACAAACTAGTTAAGGGCGCGTCGTGATTGGTTCATCTGGCTTACGCAACGTATTGACAGGTCTCATAATTGGTCGAAAATGAAGTGATGCAAGGTATTGGCGCAGTGTGAGACGGCCACCTACGAGATGGACCGACGACCTGGTGAGGATCACTGGGTCTCGTTGGATACAGATGGCTATGGACCAGTCGCGCTGGAGTGCGATTGGAGAGGCCTATGTTCAGCAGTGGACTTTACAGGCTGAAATGATGATGATGAAGGTATTGGCTACCCAGAGATATTTATATGTGCAAATGCACCTATGCGTTTCGGAAAATAGCGCCCTGACATGTGGTGTCCAGTGGGTGATTGGTCCGAGGTATTTTCATTTAATTTACGAACGCAATAAATATTGGCGCTTACAGGACGTGCATGTGTAGTCACGCCACATAAAAAAGAATGTAAAGAAAGTATATGAGAGAAATTTAATGTTTTGTTTGCATAATGGGACAGTCGCACACCAAAGTGTGCGAAGTTTTTACGTGACAGGGACTATACTGAACTAATTTAAAAATAGTAATATATTATGATTAAATGTCTTGATGCGCTTTAAGCGCGAATTAAAGTTAATTATTTGTACTTAATTATTAAACATTATTAAATTAGCTGTTGATTAAAGAAATACTTACAGCTTTTCAGGAACGTAAAATAGTATCATTTGCTGTGATGTTTTACTTTTCTGGAAGGCATTTGATGTCGTAGATGTATCTCATCATGTATGTTTTATTCAATTAAATAAATGTCAACAATATTCGAATTATATTTAATAGTAAAAAAGCAGAAACCAAAACCAAAATCAAAACCAACCAACTAACCATAAAAAATAAAAGCAAAGAAATAAAAGTATCGATAAATTAACAACCATGTCGTAGCACTACCGTACATTTTATACGAGGTTGAATAGGGGATCAGACTACTTTTATTTTTATTTGATAAATTTTGCTCTATCTTTAAAATTGTTTTTATTTTTTTATAACTATAAAGGTTTGAAATTCAAGATTAGACAGAGAGGCACATACCCACTTGTGACGTCGTTTATACGCCGTATAATCTCCATACAAAAAATCGTTTTTGAAAGAGACAGACATATCGTCGCTTTAGAGTGAAAACCTCGTAAGTGTGTATGAATCTTTTTTTCAAGAGGAATAAAAAACAGCGTCGTGTAAGATAATTGGACCAATGTTTAAAAAAAGTCGTGTTATTAATTTATTATAGAATGCTATTAGAATATTGAATGATTTCATAAGAAAAAAAATTAGGGCTTGATTTTGTGAGTTCTTCTCTCCAAAAACAAAAGAAATAAATTTTGACCGAAATCAGTTTCCGAGGTTTTCACTCTAAGGCGACGATATTGAAACTTTAAAAAATCACTGTAAATTCGTTTTTCAACTGATTCTGTTTTTTTCTTCGCGAATCGTCTGCTACTAATCTATATTTTAAAAATAATACAATAAAATATGGTTAATTTAGGAACAGTTGGACTCTTCTACTGGTGAGGTCTGCCCCTGTTACGAGTCCACGGAAGACCACGGGACCTACCGGGAGATATTATAGTCGATGTGAAAATACAACACAATTAACAAACTATTCATATGATATAATTTGTGATTCCTTTCAAAACATGATACGGTCTAGTTGACGTTCGGAATCACGCTTAGGAATAGCCTGAACTTGCTGCACGGTCGCTTGTATTGCTTCAAAATCTCTTACCAGTATTATATTAATTCTATGCTTTTACGAAAACATGTGAGTATTGTTACGAGAATTGTCCACATTTTGCTGGATAAAGCCTGTTTCGCTTGGCTGATGGATTAAGGCGAGACCCTATCCTAAATTAGCAACTCAACGCGCTTTAGTTGAAAGTTCAACCGACGCACTACTGAAATAACGTTCATATTAGCATGCGATGCTTCACGGAGGTTACGTCCGATACTGCTCAAGAATCGTGCGAAAAACTCGTTTTTCTTGAACTCTTTTCTCTTTTTTGTGAATAATATAGAACGAATTAAAAAACTAGCTAGTTTCGCCGTTTAGGTATATATAGCAACCCAAAAAATACAAAAAAATATGTTGTTGTCGCTGAAAATATTGAGAAAACAGATTTACAAATTTTAAATGTAAGGTGATTTTAATTATTTATTTTTGCTTTATTCCTTGATTATATGTAAACCTACTTAAATACGACGCTAAATGATAAACTCTTCTGTTGGTTGTAATTTTCTTGATTTGGTACATATTCCGAGACGTGAGATCCGCGAGTTCAAAAAGGGGCCCAAGAACGATTTTTCAAATAGGGCCTCGCCGTTAACTAGCCACTGTAATAAGGCAAGTATAAATGGGATTTTAGGCGATAATGTCGTCTGACAATACTCGAATACTGATCATTTATCTATCTAATTCTTGTATATACCTATACATAATAAAATATATAACTAGAATCTCGGAAACGGCAGCCATTTCCATGCATTTTAGTATATAGGGGGTCTCGGGGGCGATAAATCGATCTAGCTAGGTTTCATTTTAGTGAAGCGGGTTTTCTCGTGTTTTCAAGCGTTGAAATATAGCTACGCAGAATCATTAGAATATACAAGTAATTTCGACAAATTAAATAACGCATTATTAGCTCAGTCGGGAATACGCGTGACTTTAATATACTGGGACATGGTCTTAAGTTCGAATCCAAGTCTTATTTTTTCATGTTTTTTTTTATTTACACTTACTACTTACTTATTTTTTTTATTTAGTTCTTTAAATAAATAAAATATAAAACAGAGAAATCAAAATTTCTAAATATTTTTTCTTAGACCTTAAGTTCTCCAATAGATAGCATTTCAACTCACATAGTGGCGAAATATTTATTTACTAAAAAAATCAAGGGTTATGAATTCAAAAACCAATCAGTACCTGGGCGACCGAGCCTTGTTCCACGAGCAAAGCTCGCTCGCCTAAGTACTGTCGTTAATGTACGAAAGTACAGAGCAATGATGCTCTACCGAGCGCTGAACCTAATGAAAATCACAAAATACGCAGCCATTGATTCAAATTTTAAAATCAAGCTATCCTTTTCGTTTTTATGACCATTGAATGAGAAGTGATGAATTCAGATGAACGAATGATATTATTTTAAATGAATAATAATAATAATAAATATGAACTGAAGAAGTTTCCCAATAAATATTTATTATTCAGGCATAGAAAACCCATAAAAAACATACACATTATTACAAAATACACTACTTATCATATAAAATAAACAAAATAAGTTGCACTGAACAAGTATTACTACATTGACCAGTCAAAGTATTTTTTTATTGGGATTTCTGTGAACAGATAGCCAATATGTGAATATAGGACTACAATACACATCATCAGTCACGGCTTCTAAAATTTCATTGGAAGAGCTGCGTATTCTCTCCCAAAACGTCGCGATGCGAGATCTAATTACCCCGAAGAAATCGGGCACCCGTGCGTCCGCGAACATGCCCGCTGCGTTGCAAAACCTCGGTAATCTCATGAGACATGCACTCTCATGGTGCTGTATGATTTTCTTTTGAAAGAAGTCCATAGTTGGCAAGTGTACATGCTCATGCAGTACGCTTTGAATAATGTCAGCTTGACGTCCTTGTTACACTTGCCGAACCTCCACGCGAGCATGTTACAGTGGACGGACAAGGCCCTTCTTTCTCTTTCTATATCTCGGTCATCGCTCAGGTCTTCCCTTAAAATGTGGCCGAGATATTTGAACTCTGTTACAACCCGAACTGCTGAACCGTTCAAATAAACATTCGGCACCCTCTCCGGACCCCTCCCCGATCTAAAGACAAGCATTTCGGTTTTTGCTGTATTGTATTTCAATCCATGAGCATTAGCATAATGCTCACAGACTGAAAGCAGTTTTCTTAAAGCACTGATCGATGGACAGAGAAGCACCATGTCATCAGCATAGCTAAGACTGTTTGCGCATGTTCCACCTATATGACAGCCAATTTTGGTGCTCCTCAACTCAGCGATCAAACCGTTGACATAGACATTGAAGAGGTCCGGCGAGGTAAGCCCACCTTGACGTACACCGCATTCTAATTTATAATAATTAGACGTCGCGTCGCCCCACTTCACACTGTTTATTTGGTTCCCGTACCAGTATCTGTACAGACTCACCACCTCCTTAGGGACCTGAGCTTTGGCTAATTTGTCCCAGAGAACTTTATAATTAACGAGATCAAATGCCTTACTCAAGTCCAGGAAGCACGCATACACAGAAGTGTCACGGCGTGTATAGTAGCTCACAGTTTTCTTTAAACTTAAAATGGCTGAATCAGTTGAGAGACCGGGACGAAAACCAAATTGCGAGTCATCTATCGCAATATTTTTCAGCAGCTCGGGCTGCAACAGCCTCTCAAGAACCTTTTCAATCACGGTACCCAGTGATATCGCCGGTAATTGTTAGCTGACCCTAGATCACCCTTCTTATTTTTAATAATAAGAGTGACTATAGTTTTCATCAGGTCACAAGGCAGGTAATACAGGCAGGGAATACTTTATGCATAGATTGTATAGACTGAATAGTACTTTATTCAAAAGCGTACACAACATGCTCCAGACTCAATCCGTCGTGACTCGGTGATTTGCCACGTGTCATTTGTGAGATTGCCTTTTTAACTTGCTCCGGTACAAATTGCACAAGATTGTCATGATTATCACAACTATTTACATCTTTATTACATTTGTAATCAGTGGGTTGGGGGTCAACTTTAAACCTATTTGCAAACATATTGGCTATCTGCTCAGGATCCTGCAAGCCGTCAACAGTAAACTAAAATAAAGGCATAGCTGTCAGATTAAGAAATTTCTAAGTTGGATGTTTTACATGCTCTCTAAAATTGAGCAAACGACTCGTCCATAAGGTTAAAAAATGTTCGACAGCTCTAATATTAGGATAGCCATATCCTGTCCCTTTTTAATCTTTAAAAAGTGAAAAGGATTGACGAACCTAAATTAAGGATTACAGCGTGATTGTGTGAGTCGCTACCAATAGTTATCTAAGACGATTTCAAATATTTTATTTAAATATTTTTTGCAATGTGTGTATACGAGTACCGATAGGTATACATAACTACCAAAAGATTTACCTAAACGAAAGGTTATTATATTTCAAGAAACATTTTCGTTCCTTGAAATTCGACGTTTTGTTTTATTTGCATGTAATAGGTATCGTTTTCGCAACGCAATAATAATAAAGCAACTCAAGGGTTGGTTTATGGTTACAAAGCCTGCTCCTATCACAATAACACTTTCAGTGCTTTACCATGGAAAAGTTTTGAGACTCCGTTTACCAAATATACTTACTTATAAAGTATATAATTCCGTCATTCTATAGAATACCTAGTCATTATATAAAATATGTTATGTATCGTTTTACACAACCCTGCCTAGTTAATGTACGCAATAACTTAGGTATTGTATACAATGCCTTGAAAAGATCAGGTAAAGTAGTAGATAAATATATCTAAAATGGTAGGTTAGATGGACAAGGGTTTCCACAACTACCTTACTGCCTGCATCCAGCAGATTCACGCAATTCATCACTAGATCAGTGGTCCACCCTGTCTGGACCAGAATCTGTAGGAGACGTTGCGTCTTCTTGCCTTAACTGTCGTCAGTTTTGCAAGCAGTGTCTGTTATTATTTCCGGTATTTCATCATCATCATCTTCTAAGTCTGAAGAAGTCTAATGCAGAACATGAGGCTTCCCCACAGGTTTGCTGTCAATGTGAACCATAGTGGAAACGGTCCTGCGCAAGGACGTTATAATGTCCTGCGCTATTGCATCCACCGGCGCGGCGGGGCAAGCTTTACCGAGTCATCTGTGCACCGTGTGCGGCTGTATATTTAAAGAAAATACTTACTAGGAGAACTCCTTACGACCTGTGTACTTGGGAAAGATTCGTATATTGTGGACATAGACATAGACAAAACGTTTATTTATATACAGTACAAACTAAAATAACAAATGAAGGTAAAATATCGAAACAACAACACTAGTTTAAAAATAATAAAATGTGCCTGCAGGTTGCAGATAAAGAGGTTTGTATAACAACCATTAGTGATTTCCCAGAATTACTCAAATATTCTCCGGGATTACTAACCAGCTGCCGTCACTTGACTTCGTGATAAGATAATCATAGCACATCTTTCTCAACTGATCGTTTCCAGGTACTACAAGGGTAACTAAACCTTCTTTTTGCATCGGCAAACCTAACAGAAACCCAGGATCGTTCCGCTCCCCCAAAAGTCCGATTACGCTTGATGCGACGACTTCTTGACAAAAACATTAGTCAAGAATAAAAAGGTACCGAAAATCTCAATTCGCTTGATAAAGGGCGATCAACGCAAAAACCGCACTCAAATCACGTCCCACTCCTAAAGTAATCGAAAAGCAATATCGAAATAAAAAGAAGGTCCCATCCCATCCATCACGCAATGAAAATATGAGGAAATTGTTATTATGTGCTCATTCCCGTATCATTTTTCACAATCCAATATTTTCTCGACGCAATAAATCAGTTTCAAGGTCAAGGCAAGGTTACTTCACTACATGTGACCTTTGTTGCTAACGACAAGGCAGTCGCTGAAAATGTTGTCGTATGAAAGTGTTTTCATAGAGTCTAGAAAGGACTAGGACCTAGACCAAACCACTGGTATTCTGTGACCTAACAGAATGGTGATCTGGTTTTTAAATAGCCGTAAGTATTTTGGAATACAAGACGCGGTGTGACTGTTGCAAGCTGTTTCAGAAGAATGCGGCCAAATGAAGTAAAAGTCTGAATGTGTCCCTGAAAAAAGGGTCTATTCAATACAAATGGCTAAAAACTAGAGATGGGCCGACTAGTTGGGAAAGCCGAATATCCGGCACTTATCCTAGTCGGTGAATATTCGGCAAAATATGCCGATTATAATCGGTGCAGGATAAATTAAATAAAACCAATAACAAATTCATATTTCTGTTGCTATAAAGTATAATTGTTACAAACGTAAACAATTTCAAAAGAGCAATAAATAAATAAGATAACCATTATTAACCGTACTAGGAACTTAAAAATTAGTCAGTTTACATTGCAAATCAAAAAATTATGGCAAGCAAGTAAACAAAACTTGTCAGAACGTGCAATGCGGCCACGCATTACGGCTCGTGCGCATGCGTGAGCGAACCGAGTAGCGAGTAGCGACGAAGTAACCCGAACACCTCCGAAATACGAGTATTAGAATGATCGGCAGTGCCGACTAGTCGGCAGTTTCAAAACCGATTAGTCGGCTAGTCGGCAAATACCATAGTCAGCCCATCTCTACACAAAACACAGTTCTATGACAGTCATAACGTAATGAAAAATGTTGTATTATCTCGGAAAAAAACATTTTCATATAGACCCTTTTCCGGGCACACATTCAATTCTTTGTTCCATTTATTCGTAATTTCTTTATTGTAATTCGCTTTAGGTGTATGTAGGACCAGCTGCCTGCAAGAACCTGAATCAATCCTTCCTATCCCCAATATTAGTTTCGAACGAGTATGGAAATAAACAAAAAAGTAAATGTACCACGTAATATATTATTTTGATGACACTGAGACAGAAGTTCTCTAGAGAACGGCTCTTACGATACCCACAGAAGGAGTTAGATAGACCCAATTCGTTATTGGAATCACATGGCTCGTAATGATATTGTAGTAGGATTACATGGAAAATGTATTTAAAGGTGTTAAATATGCACAATTAAATGAGTGAGGTCCCGCTACAGTTACTATACGAAGAACCTATGATAACTACAAAATCTTGCCACGGTTGCGATAAACCATTACTTAACATCACTATAATTGTTAGCACCAGGAAAATAACGACCCTGCAAGGACTTCTCTAAAAAATAACGTTGGATATCATTTTCTCAGTTTTTTTGGAAGACTAGATGATTTTGATTTTAGAAATTAAAATACAATGTCTAGTATATTAGTTAGACTAGATGTGAAGACTCCTTTCAATGTTAATGGTCTAACAATACATAAAAATAGCCATATTAGCTAGACCAGAACATCAAACGTTGTGTTCATACTGCACCATTGGCCTATTCATACCGCAACATTTGTCTCTTCCTACCGCACCAATGCCCTCTTTACACAGCACCAACTGTACCTTTTTGCCTCACCAACCGCCTCTTCCTCCCACACCATCGGTTTCTTCAGACCGCAAACCACACTAACAGTATCTTTCTACCTAAACAACAGTCTCTTCGTACCGCACCACAGTTACACCGATGACGTCGGATTTCTCAAGATGGAGTATCACAATAATTTGAACTTCTCCAATAATCTTTTCGTAGTACTTGCTTAAGTTCTAAAATCTTCTTGCTGTTCAAATTTAAACTTGATTAAGACCCAGTTGTTAAGACTCTGCGTTCTCCTTTTATATATTGTATAGGTAACTATAAATAAAATCTAGAAAAAGTTCACGCAGGTACCCGTATGACAGGTAAGGTCGCCACATGTTTCACGCTCAGCAAGATTTAATTTGTCTGCCGAGTCTATGCTCCGGATAAATCAAATTGAATTCGTGACGTGAAATCCTAAAGCCCGGATTTATCGGCCCAATGGCTACACGGCCTGCACGACTTTCCTTCTTAAAACTCTACTGAGGTATTCAGCTCAGATGTGGCCAGACACGAGGGAGAAAAGCGATGTGCGAAAATGTATTGGGTAAATAAAATGTATATTGTAGATGCAGGTATTGAGCTTTAAAAAGTTAAATTGCCTGTACCAACTCGCCCAGTGCCGATAAACCGATAGTGCTCCGTTTCAGATCAGCATTGTACACCTCGTTACATTAAATAAACACTAGAATAAAAATAAACGTACCGATAGTCGTTAAAAAACTATAAATTATTAGTAGTTACCTTCAATAGGGGATCGGACTGTTCACCATACTTTATGAATTTACCATATTTTATGAATTATTTTTAAAATATAGATGAGTAGCAGACGATTCGTGAAGAAAAAAACAGAATCGGTTGAAAAACAATATTACAGTGATTTTTCAAAGTTTCAATATGTCTGTCTCTTTCAAAAACGATTTTTTGTATGGAGATTATATGGCGTTACTAACAAATGACGTCAAAAGTGAGTATATGTGCCTCTCTGTCTAATCTTGAATTTCAAACCTTTGTAACTCGGTCAATTTTAAAGATAGAGCAAAAATTCTTTTAGTGTTCGATAGCAGAAACTAAGAAGTTTGGATTTTTAAAATAAAATAAAAAGTAGTCCGATCCCCTATTTCATTGGAAACGAAAATACTACAGCATTTCACAAAAATAGAATATACAACAAAGTTATTGCTTCGAACGCTAAACGGCAGAGCGTGTGAGTAAAATATAATTATTATTATCTATAAAATTTTGGTTGAGAGTTTTTTTTAAGTTAACTAAGTTATTTTTTTTCAGTATATTCTACCCTATAGTTGATTTTTTTTCAATACCCCTCAAAACCGTGCGAGTCCCGATTTTTTTAATCCCTCACTCACATGAGTATAGATTACTACCTAAAATCTTAAAATATTGCACGCCTGTGATGGCAATACACTAAAATGTTAGAAATAACCTGATGCTGCAGCCAAGATGGTCTCGTCACGAAGGAACTCTTCAACGGTAATAGCATTAATTAACATTTAAAAGCTCAGTAAAATACAATGTCCCTTTCAATCAAAACTTTAAAACAAGATAAATAAAAAATGTACAAGATAAAATGCTTATCAGTTCGTTCCAAACAGCTCCTCGGCTAATAATACCAAAGATGCTCGCAGGATTGCCGCGCTGAACAGCACGAGAGACTTGCTGCATCATCGGGAAGAATCCGGAGCAAGGAACAGTCAACTCGCCAATGCCTGCCAACCGAGCTGTAAGGCAAGAGGAAAGCCACAAAGGTACCATATTATAAGGCCTCGTTTAGGGAGACGCGGGGCGTTGCGCGGCGCGTCGTCGGGCGTCCCATATGTTTGAAGTTGGGCGAGTCGTCGTCGCCTCGCGCGGTTTGGGACGCGCAACACCCTGCGTCTCCCTAAACGAGGCCTAAAGGGCCCCGGAGACGATCAAACGGTTTGACTCAAACCTGACATGTTTGATCAAACCGTTTGAGGACGGTTTGAACGGTTTGAACGGTTTGTCAAACGGTTCTGCGCAGTCTGTGTCTGTACGCTGTCGTAATTACACTTCTGACGCGTCAAACACAACAAAATTTATTTATTTATTAAAAACTAATAATTACAAAAGACGTCATCATTACAGGATTGCTCCCAATACGATAACGCCAAATATGAAATTGCATCAAACATGCTTCAAACACGTAAATGTTTGACAAACCGTTCAAACCACCTTTGTAAACGATCAAAATGGTTTGAATCAAACCAAACTTTACGTGTTTGAATCAAACCGTTTGACCGTCTACGGGGCCCTTAACACACGTAGGTAGCGTTAAAAAAGCTTGTTTAAAAACATCAGTGACAGGCCGCGCAAGCGAAACGTCTCCGTTTCCCTTCTGGCCGTTCTCACAGCTGCGGTTCGCAACCAGTTGCGAATTAGGAAAAAATGCTATCGTTTGTCCGGATTTCCGGATGTGTAGTGGAGGTTGAATTTCTCAATCGATTCTCGCTTAATTTTGTGAGTAGATTTGATAATTGTTTATAGTGTTGGCGTTTTTTTTTTTGGCGGGTCACAGTTTTTTTAATTTTATAAAATGGCGGAGATTATGAGAGTTGAAAACGTAAAAAAATAATATTACAACCATTTCGAAAAATGTTTGAAAATATCACAAACTTTTCTGTTACCCTTATTAAGATGCACAAGGGGCACTTCAAGGGGTCGGGGGTGTTAAGAGATAGAAAATAGAGAAAGAAAACGCACTACGTAAAAACACTACTATACTAGTAGAAACTTGTTTATATGCGCTGTAGATAAAATACTTTTTTTTTTCCTTTCACCGGAGACAGCAGTCAGTAAACAGATACCTAAAAAATAAAATTATTGTTTACTTCACTAAGACTGAATTTATTTCCCGCGGCAGAAAACTCTAGGTGCGAATACTCTGTCAGCCAATGAAAACCCAATATAGGCCAGTCACTAAAGACGCAATCGGTCGGTAATTGAACAAGAATGGAATTCACCATGACAGCTATAAAACAGATGATATTGCTATTGCAGGACATGGTAGAGCTGGCAATAAGCGCGGGAGTGGGCACCGACTTGCTAATAAACATTCCTTGCCGACAGAATCACCACAGAGTGTTGTAGGATTATTACAAAACTGGGATGTTCATAATAATCCCAGCAACATTACCATTATTTGGTAAAGAGTTTTCAATTTTCTCGATAGAACGTCTTGAAGTTGAAAACTTTTCCATCCAGAACTACAAAATAATGCGGGATATTAGGCGGGCTTGTATGTCAATAGTTATATTTATCAATTATTAATAAAAAATCCTAATCTTGTGAATACCAATTCAATTATATTTTAATAATCTGAGTTTATAAGTAAAGCAACTATAAACTAACCAACACATTTGGTCGTCTACGTTACAAGAGTTTCGTAACTACATTTAACCAGCAAAAACCAAACACTCGAAGAACACTATATTATAATATACCATAAGAATAATTTGTGGGTAAATGAAATTGCATCTCCTGTAATATTACAAGCAAGCACAAGTTCAACAATAGTACAAGCCCTGGTTAGTTTGGAATCAGATTGCCGTGTGCGTAGACGTCTCTATATTACTATTTATTCACCATCATAAATTTGTAGTTAAGATGTTTTCAACGTCGGTGTATTGAAACTCTATCTATCTGCGCTTTACAATCAATAGGTAATATGCATAAAAAATATTGTTTTTTTTTCATAGTTCGTCTGATTTAAGTATACAAAAATAGAATACTAGCAGTTAAAACAGAATCGAAATTAATCGAAAAACAAACTAGATACAACATTATTAAACTAATAATAATGTGTCTGTACGGGACGGCCTCTAATTAACTGCTAGCATAAGACTTAGCCTTATAGATATTGTAGATTAAGTTTATTGATTTAAACTCTTTTTTCCTACTAGAATAGTATTTTATAGGTTTATAGGGAAGAACTTTAGTGTCCTAAGTAGTTATAGATATTTAATAGCTTACAGTTTTATATTCTCGAACTTTACCCACCTTTTCGCTTAATCTAGTCGGTAAAGAATAGTATAGAGCCGATGTTTTTTATGTTGTTTACGTTACTCGATGTTGTTTACGTTCGTCATAGTTAGCTAGAAAATTCTAGAAAATAATAGGTAAACAACCCATTGTCATTTGTTGTAAACAACTATTGTTTAATAAACAAACATCGGTCCCTCGCCCCGCTCACTCCGCCTTCACCTCCCCTTACCCTAACGGGTAGGAGTATAAATACGGAGCACTGCCCGCTGCACCGACAGTGTGTTTTAAGCAGTGGTTCACAGTACAGTAAACAGTTCGGAAGCCTCAAGAGGAAAACAGAAAGAGGAACGGTAGCAGCGGCAGTGCAAATAGTACCTCAACGGTGTAGTGTGGTACAGCGGACCGAGGAAGCGAACCTGCACAGAATACTGGTGTTTCTTTTCGACGACCCTCAACCGGACGGCCCAATCCCAGCAATAGTCCTGTGCGGCACTTATCCTATGTTTCAGTCCACGCGATCGCACCAACAGTTATAGTAGTGCCACACATTTTGGTCCTTCGAGCCGGATTGCGGTCAATACAGAAGAATGGTCGTCACCAGAAGCGGAAAAGGCAGCCACACCGATCACCGTCACACCGGTGAAATCGCAACATTAGGAGGCAACAGCATCGAAGACACCGACGCACACGCGGAACAGACTACGTCAACGTCCGAGCCATCCGTCAAGGACGCACCCATTAAGGTCGCCCCCCAACACTCCACTGCAAGCGGAATCATGAAACAGACGCCCCTCTGCCCGACGTTACTGGGCAACCAGGGCACCACAGAAGCTGTCCAGCGAGCCAGCAACACAGACGGGGCCACAATGAAAGAGCCCTACCCGACAGAAGACGGTCGGGGAGTAACTGCCGCACACTCCGACCGCCCCTCCGCCGCCGCCGTTCAGGCGCACCTCCCCGCGCGCCACGCTGCAGCATCCCGAGCATCAACATCGACGAAAGCAAGATCAATGCGAGCACGGGAGCTAGCAATACGAAAAGAAGAACTCCTCCGCCTGAAGATAGAATATGAACTCGCCCGCATCGCCCGCATTGAAGCAGAGAGCTCTGAGGAAGAGGAGGACATACAGGAAGACAACGGCGGTAACGAGTCACAACGCCGCGTCGCCGATTGGGTCGACCAGAGTCTACAGCATCAACTTACAGCCCTATCGAAGAAAGAGCTGCCACCTCTGCCTCAAAACGAGAAGGCAGAAACACGGAAGATGCCACACCCCCCCGGCGCCCCCGCAGCAGCAAAACCGGAGTGCGGGGAGTGTTCCCCCCCTGTCTGTGTACCGGCGGGAGCGCGGAAAATGACAGTCAAACAGCAGAGCCTCGACATCTCCGAGCTCGCGCAAGCCATCACACTCGCTGCGCAATCAACACGTCCGACGTCACGTAACTTCTTCGAGTTACCGAGCTACAGCGGGTCACATCAAGAGTGGCTATCATTCAACGCAGCCTACACTGCAACAGCGCCCTCTTACAACGACGTCGAGAATCTCGCCCGCCTACGCAAGAGCCTCAAGGGAACACCAAGGGAAGCGGTCGAAAACCTGCTTATGTACAACGCGGACCCGCATGACGTCATGAAGACACTACAGTCCCGCTTCGGCCGCCCCGACGCCATCGCACAGGCCGAACTCGATCGTCTGCGAGCCCTACCGCGACTCACCGACTCCGCCAGAGATGTCTGCATGTTCGCCACAAAGGTGAACAACATCGTGGCCACCCTCCGCGCATTGAAGAAGCAACACTACTTGTACAACCCGGAGATTACGAAGCTCACCATAGAAAAATTTACACCGGTGCTGCGTTACAGATGGTACGACTTCGCCACCTTCCAGCCAGAGGACGACGATGCCGAGCTATTGAAGTTGTCTCGCTTCTTGGAACGCGAAGCCCAACGCTGCGCCCCGTACGCTCAACCCGAGCAACCTACAATGGCCGCGCCCACTCAACGCGTGGCAACCCACAGCACACTCCCACGGCGGCCACCACAGAAGACGTACGCCGCCACAGTGGAGCCCACAGCTACAGTTACAGCAACAGAAAAGCTGTGCCCGGTATGCCAGAAGCCCGGACACACTGCAGCGACGAAGTGTCCGCAATACATCGACGCAGGGGTCGATGAACGATGGGACATAGCCAAGGACAAAGGGCTATGCTTCAGATGCCTCAAATATAGGACGCGGAAGCACAGTTGCAAGCCACTGCGATGCAAAGTCGACGACTGCGACCGCACGCATCACCCGCTGCTACACTTCGTCAAGAAAGGCGAAAACGAAACAGAAGTCGTGAGCACCGCCAGGACAACAGAGAAGACGCACAGCTTCTTGAAGATTCTTCCAGTCACCGTCACCGGACCGCGGGGCGACTACAGTACTTACGCCCTACTCGACGACGGGTCTACAGTCACGCTCATCGACGCCGCCATCGCTAGAAAGATCGGCGCAAAGGGGCCGATCGACCCACTACACATCGAAGCCCTATCGAACAAAATGGGCGAAGCTAAGTCTCAACGCGTGAAGATCACAGTACAGGGGACATCGAGCAAAGTCAGCATTCAAGCGCGAACCATCAACAGCCTGCGTCTCTCACCACAGCGAGTCGAAAGGAGTGACGTCATCAACTGCCCGCATCTGGCGGGCATTAGCGCGCGCTTGATTCACGACGCCGTTCCGAAGATTCTCATCGGTCAAGATAATTGGGAGTTGCTGTTGGCTACAGAGACGAAGCGGGGAGAGCGGCACCAACCCGTCGCGTCCCTCACCCCCCTCGGCTGGGTACTACACGGGGCACATACACGCACGCTCGGAAAGCGCGTACACTACGTGAACCACATCGTCACCCAGGAAGAGAACATGGATGAACAGCTCCGCCAATACTTCGCCATCGAGTCAATCGCCATAACACCGAAAAGACCACACAGCGATCCGGAACAACGTGCGCTCAACATATTAGCAGAGCGCACAGTACGACGCGAAGACGGCCGCTATGAAACGTCCCTCCTCTGGCGCACCGATGATGCACCGATGCCCAACAACTACGACAACGCGTTGAAGAGACTTCAAACTACAGAAAAATAGATAGACAAGGACCCTCTCCTCAAGAAAAAATACGAAGAACAGATGGAAGCGCTCATACAAAAGGGATATGCCGAGCCAGCACCCGCCGACTGCACCGAAAAAAGGACATGGTATCTACCACACTTTGCCGTCCTGAACCCTATGAAGCCCGGCAAGGTTCGCGTGGTCCACGACGCAGCAGCGAAGACGAAAGGGGTGTCGCTCAACGACTATCTCCTTACCGGTCCCGATCTTCTGCAGTCGCTGCCCGGCGTATTGATGCGACTACGCCAGCACTGCTACGCCGTCTCCGCCGACATCAGAGAGATGTTTATGCAAGTCAAAATAAGAAAAGAAGATCGAGATGCGCTGCGCTACCTATGGAGAGGAGGAGAGCGGGGGGACACCCCTCCCCGCGAATACAGAATGACGTCGCTTATCTTCGGCGCTACGTCATCACCGGCTACGGCGATCTACGTCAAGAACGTCAACGCGGAGCGCTATAAAGAAAAGGAGCCAGACGTCTACAACGCCGTGATAAGAAATCATTATGTCGACGACTACCTACAGAGCTTCACGACAGTCAACGAAGCAATAGCTACAGCAAGCCGGGTGCGCGACATACACAGCGAAGCACACTACGAGCTACGACAATGGAAATCGAACTCGGCAGAGATTGTCGCCGCCCTCGCCGAGACGACTACAGCGTCTCAACCGGTCACCTTGGACGGCGGGACTACGACGGAACGCGTGCTCGGGCTCGTATGGAAGCCACACACAGACGAGCTCGCCTTCAATCTCGACCTCGCCCGCCTACCGCAAGACATCTTACAGAACACGCGCCCCACCAAGCGAGAAGCACTGAAAATCGTCATGTCCCTCTTCGACCCACTGGGCTTCGCATCACCGGTCATATCACGAGCGAAGCAATTGCTACAGGAAGTGTGGCGAAGGGGAACCGACTGGGACCAACGCATCGACGACGACCTCGCAGCACAGTGGACAGAATGGACGGGGTACCTACAGAAGCTAGCCGGCATCACTATGCCGCGCTGCCACCCACACTACAGCGACGCATCGGATCTACAACTACACGTGTTCGTCGACGCCAGCGAGGCCACCTTCGCCGCCGCACTATACTGGCGCATCACCGCACCGGACGGCCACGTCATCACTTCCCTGGTCATGGGAAAGTCAAAGGTCGCACCACTCAAAGTGACCTCGATACCACGCCTCGAGCTACAAGCCGCCGTTATGGGAAGTCGCATGGCCGCGACAGTCATCGACGAACACGATCGCAAACCCGACTCCGTCACGTACTGGACAGACAGCCGAACAGTACTCACATGGTTGAAGACAGGCGCGCGCTCATACAAGCCCTACGTCGCCCACCGCATTGCAGCCATAGAAGAAAACAGCAAGCTCAGCCAGTGGCGTTGGGTACCTACCAAGCTCAACGTCGCCGACGACGCCACCCGCAACGTACCGGGCGACTTCGACGCACAGCACAGATGGTTCCGGGGACCACCCTTCTTACTCGAAGATCCGACAACATGGCCTGAAGACAAACAGAAAACGTCCGAGGAGAAAACTGGGGAAGAGAGGACTAACTACGTTCGACAGCAGGCAACATCGAAACTTACAGACGCGATCCCCGATAGCAACCGATTTTCGAAGTGGGAACGCTTACTTCGAGCCACAGCGCGCGTGCTTCAATTCATAGCACTCTGTCGTCCGAAAATAGAAAGAATAAACTACAAGCGCACGAAAAAGAATAGAGAAGCTGATCCAGCCTGGGGACGAAAACAAACAGACAAGCCGAAGCCGCAGGTGACCATGAAGCCAACAGAAGCTGATCGCAGCTACAGAATAATAGAAGCCGGGCTCATGGTCAAGGCAGAGAAGCTGCTCATCATAGCGAGTCAGCGAGATTCGTTCCCAGAAGAGATAGCAGCGCTACAGCAAGGATGTGATATCGCGACGAACAGCCGCCTACGCCCACTTGCAGTTCAATTGGTCGACGGCGTCATCAAGATCGTCTCCCGTATCGCCGCGACAACTGGCATCCAGGAAGAGGTGAAGACCCCAGCGATTATCGACGGAAACCATACGACGGCAAAGCTTTACATCGACTTCACACATAGGCAGCTGCACCACGCCAATGTCGAGACGACAATCAACGAATGCCGCCAGCATTATTGGATACTTCGACTGCGGCCAACAGCACGCATGGTGATCCACAGATGCCTGCCATGTCGACTGAGGAAGACAGCTCCGCCTCAACCATCGACAGGGAACCATCCGCTGGCGCGCCTAGCACACCATCAGCGCCCCTTCACCTATACTGGGTTGGACTACTTCGGTCCTCTCACAGTCACTGTGGGCCGGAGTAAACAGAAAAGATACGTCGCACTATTCACTTGCCTGACCACGCGAGCCGTCCACTTGGAGATCGCCGTCTCACTCACAACAGATTCAGCCATCATGGCGCTTCGTCGAATGATAGCGCGCCGCGGCTGCCCAACAGAGATATGGTCCGACAACGGAACAAATCTACAAGGCGCGGACAAGGAACTACGCCGAGCAATCGATCAAGCAACAGAACAAGAGGCGACGAACAAGAAGATCAGCTGGCGTTTTATACCCCCTGCAGCACCATTTATGGGCGGGGCCTGGGAACGCCTAGTACGGAGCGTCAAGAATGCACTCTACGTCGCTTTGAAAGAAACAAACCCGACAGAAGAGGTCCTCAACACACTACTCGCTGAAGTCGAATATACAGTCAACAGTCGACCACTCACCCACGTATCGACAGACCCAAACGATCCAGAGGCAATAACACCGAATCACTTCCTGCTGGGCGGATCTGCTCGAGTAGTAACACCAGGGACGTTCGACGACTCTGACCTGATAGGACGAACACACTGGAGAGCATCTCAACGTCTCGCTGACATCTTCTGGTCCCGGTGGATTCGTGAATACCTTCCCGAACTTCAACACCGGCGGGAGCCTCGAAGCAAGGGACCAGCACTTCGCATCGGAGACGTCGTCCTAATCGCCGACAACACTCTGCCGCGTAATACATGGCCACGCGGACTGATCGTCGCAACCTACCCTGGCACAGATGGGATCGTCAGAACAGCAGACGTGAAGACCAAAGGAGGCATTCTACGCAGACCGACCAAGAAGCTCGTCGTGCTACAATCAACAGAAGAGGCGTCCCTTCCACGGAACAAGGATGCGTCGACCGAGGCGACGGACGACGCACGGCGGGAGAATGTACGGGACGGCCTCTAATTAACTGCTAGCATAAGACTTAGCCTTATAGATATTGTAGATTAAGTTTATTGATTTAAACTCTTTTTTCCTACTAGAATAGTATTTTATAGGTTTATAGGGAAGAACTTTAGTGTCCTAAGTAGTTATAGATATTTAATAGCTTACAGTTTTATATTCTCGAACTTTACCCACCTTTTCGCTTAATCTAGTCGGTAAAGAATAGTATAGAGCCGATGTTTTTTATGTTGTTTACGTTACTCGATGTTGTTTACGTTCGTCATAGATAGCTAGAAAATTCTAGAAAATAATAGGTAAACAACCCATTGTCATTTGTTGTAAACAACTATTGTTTAATAAACAAACATCGGTCCCTCGCCCCGCTCACTCCGCCTTCACCTCCCCTTACCCTAACGGGTAGGAGTATAAATACGGAGCACTGCCCGCTGCACCGACAGTGTGTTTTAAGCAGTGGTTCACAGTACAGTAAACAGTTCGGAAGCCTCAAGAGGAAAACAGAAAGAGGAACGGTAGCAGCGGCAGTGCAAATAGTACCTCAACGGTGTAGTGTGGTACAGCGGACCGAGGAAGCGAACCTGCACAGAATACTGGTGTTTCTTTTCGACGACCCTCAACCGGACGGCCCAATCCCAGCAATAGTCCTGTGCGGCACTTATCCTATGTTTCAGTCCACGCGATCGCACCAACAGTTATAGTAGTGCCACACAGTGTCTTATGACGTCACATGACACATCGGAACTCTCTGTCTAATCATCAACTTTGAAGCCTTTATAACTTTGTGTCTGAGCAAGATGTTTGACAAAATATTTTTAATGTGAACTGGAACTTGAAAATTTTCGATTAATGAATAAAAAAAAGTATTTATATTCCCTATTCTCAGACCCGTCATCTATCCCAATGATCGTCAGTTTTAAGGCAAGCACCTGTCATTAAATATTGCTAATTTGGCTTCAGTGGTAATCCTACCTCTTCGTGATTCCCTTAAGGAATTCCTATGAACCAATTCCAGGCTACTTCCAATATTTGACTACAATATAACATAGCGGATAAATAATAAGCGTGCTCATCGTAATCAGCTTAGGGATTGCTATTAAAACCTCTCTACATCAAACGAGAGCTACTGAAAATGAAATAAACATTTGGTGCTGTAAACATCAATTATTTCATCACGATAATTGAATTAATGTAATTAAAACCATGAAGGATTAAAGTTATCTACTACTACTAATTAGACCAGCTCGTCGGATCTGTTTTTCCGATGCATTCAGGCCGCTTTTTACCCACATAACATATATTTATACGAACATATATTTTATATGTTCTGTGTTTTTACCCATCATCATACGATAGCAACTTCGTTCGAAATCAATCGAAATTATCTTAATTTGAGCTTTCCTTCTATTCCTGCTGGGGGATGTGTTTTATTCCGACAATAGGAGATCAGGCTACTTTTTTTTTATTATATAAATCTAAACTTCTTAGTTTCTGTTATCGAACATTAAAAGAATTTTTGCTCTATCTTTAAAATTGACCGAGTTATAAAGGTTTGAAATTCAAGATTAGACAGAGAGGCACATACCCACTTGTGACGTCATTTGTTAGTAACGCCATATTATAATCTCTACAATCAATTAATAAAAAAATCGTTTTTAAAAGAGACAGACATATTGAAACTTTAAAAAATCACTGTAAATTCGTTTTTCAACCGATTCTGTTTTTTTATTCGCGAATCATCTGCTACTCATCTATATTTTAAAAATAATTCATAATATATGGTTTTAGGAACAGTCCGATCCCCTGCTGTGCCAATTTGTAAACTTAACTTGAAATCTGAATGCAAAGCAAACTACGCCGCCGCCGCAGCTGCAGCCGCCGCGCGCGCGATATCCCTAGAATGCTTCGCGCACACATTCTACAGTTTTGCACTTTCGTCCGATCTGAATCCGTGAAAATCGGTCCGGAGTATTCGTAGAATTTATATTACGTATCAGTACGAGTATGACGGACAGGTTTCTGTATAGAAATACCACTATATCCCACGAACAATACTGGGCAGAGGTTGTAAAATAGTATTTTGCAAGTAAAACCAAATTTTAATCACACACACCAATAAAGGCAAGCCATATGCAATGCAATCAAACGCCCGAGATTGGTATGTGATTGCGAAATTAAAAATCTTCTGTCCCACTGAATTTCGATACAAGTTACGTGTTGCCAAAAATATTTGATTAGGTGGAATATTAGAATGTATGAAATAGTACATTGTTATACGAGGGGTGAAAGTAACTTATTTAGCGCCGAGACGGGGTTTGGAGCCTGGAGCGTAGCGAGGGCCCTAATAGTTCGAAGCACCAAATAAGTCTTTAACCAGAGGTAAACACTGCTTTTCATTACGAATACAAGGAAAGTAAAAATAAAAACACGAATTATAGATTAGATTAGATTAGATGAACTCATTGTAAACAAAACCCTACAACTCGAGAAATAAATTCGGACTGTTGCCTTCCCGCCTATTTTTTAATTTCCATCATTGAAAAATGTTAAATATTTTGCCCAAATCTATTTTATTTTAAAGAAATAGTTGAAAGTTAATTATAATAAAGTCATTTAAAAAATATATATTCTTTAATAAATACTTAACTTTATGTTATTTCAATTTAAAATTGCGCTGTAATTGAGTGGCTGTATAGAAAGATGGAACATAGTTCAATAGAAATGTGAAATTAGAAACAGTTTATTTTTAATAATTGGCCAGAATGAATGATAATGAATGAATGAATGTCAGCTGTCAGTTGAAAGTGATTCTCCCTCCGGGCTGAAAAGTATTACCTTCAATCCGCTCCTCAGGCAACTTCCGAACTACTTTCAGGGTATGAGTAATGAAAATGTGCTTTTAGACAACCTCGGTTACTCCATCATACCATAACGTTTTAAATGCTTACTGTACAGTTTACTAGTAAAGTATGCGCGAAGCTTCTAGTAATACGCTGTACACACACATACGGCCGCATCATACGCGCGCGGCAATATCTATTTTTAGGGTTCCGTAGTAAAAAATGAACCCTTATAGTTTCGCCATGTCCGTCTGTCTGTCTGTCTGTCCATCCGCGGCTTAGCTCAGAGACTCTTAGTACTAGTAGGCTACAGCCTGTATTACAATACATATTAATCATGCCGACAAACCTGAAGAATAAAATCTTTAAAAAATATATTTAGGGTTCCTTTGGGTGGGTTTTTTGTTTATTCACGATTAACTTACAGTGTGAGGCATCGTTGGATATGTTTTTAAAAATAATGGGGGTTTGCTAAAACCATTTTTCGATGCTAGTGTACGTTTCAGAAATATCTAGTTTTAAAGTGCTTACTTTTGTTAGAGTCAAGTTTCACCCTCCCCTACCAGCGAAACCGTTGAATTTGGAAATGTGAAAAAGTTCACGGTTGTAGTATATTATGATGAATTTTGAAGGAAAAGTATCAATATCAAGTAGGCTTTACAGGTTATCGAATAATAGACCAACTTATAAAATGTACTTGTACACTTAAGACAAATATCAAAGAAAAATATTTTGATGAATGTTAACTGTCTTAAACACGTACCTGAGTAGTATTGGACAACTACGGAAACCTGCACTTAGCGTGGCCCGGCATGTGCTTGGCCGGTTTTTATTTTAGTACTACCACCTCACACCTATACTGAGTGAGGTGAGATGTCCGGGATTGGCAGCAGTCGGTGAGTGGCCGTTCTGTATCTTACTACCTATACACCGTGAAATTTACATCGTTTTGTTCCCGCCGTGTAGTGATAGTACTCGTCAAACTGAACAACTTTTCGCGAAAAAAACGATCCCTGTGACAAAAACATTGTAACTCCCCGACCCTAATGTAAATTAAAACTATGTAGAACAACGTGTGTCTGTTGTATGACATAGAGAAAGTTATAATAAAAGATTCGAGACGAATTAAGAGAATTTTTGTTTTTTTTAATACGTTCTTGTAATGAATTTTTTTAATTTTAATACGTTCTTGTATTGGACATTTTTGATATTTCTAAAATTAATAACTCAGAAACTAAAAGAGATAATGCAAAACTAAATGCATACTTGGGGTGCATAGACTGAGATACGTTCGCATTGTGAGTTTCAGAAATATCGAACAAGTTTAGGAAAAGGGCTTGTTGACCTAGCGCGTACCGTCGATGCGTATCACCAATATACATGGTGGGAGGCAGTCGGCCGTCTAGGAATAGATGGCTGGCGGAACGTTAAGTTCAAGAAAATTGACATTATTGTAAAAGTGCAAAAATAGACAAATATAAGTCTATACTTGGAAAACCAAGTGAAATAATTGCCGAACCTAAAGTCGCAGGCGCTGCACAGCCTCTCACTGCCTTTCGACGGGATTTCGGTCCCTGACGACTGGCGTGCTGCCTGTTTGATATGGGAACGGTTAATTATGCCTCTATGGATGACATATCCCATCCGAGATGGTCAAAAATGAAAGTCAAGGGAATCATAGGCTTGACGCACCTAGATGACCTAATGAAAGCGGACACGGCCGCCGGATCAAACTGATCACATAATGCATTATATTTGACCATCTCATAGAGAGCCCTTATCTGACGCATGAAGACGAGGTATAACTATCGCTGCTATGATATTGTTGGCACTGCATGTCTAGCTCTGAACCGCTGGAGTATGGGTCGCATCCTAGGCGTGATAAGTACACTAAGTTTACCCCCGATAGTGGAGTTAACAATATCTTAGTGGCTACCTTCAAGACGCAAGTCTGTGGAGATATTTCCGTATCTGACCTATGAAGATGTGGAGTAACCATCGGGCTGCTATGAATGCCGCTACCACTGTATGTCTAGCTCTGAACCGCTGATTGACCGAAGACGCATACAGCGACTTGAATACATAGCCGCGGATGGGGACTTGTCCACATCCGTGCGCGGTGGACCTCAGACTGATTAGTGTCGATGATAGTCTTTCAAGTCTTAACCCCGATAATGGAGGTAGCGGAGGACATAGTGGCTTCCTTCAAGACATAAGTCTGTGAAGAGGCATACTGGAACGAGTCTATTAATTGAGAACGAGAAACTGGACGTGGACTGCTCTGGCTAATATCATCATGTATGATTTATTACTGAATCAACTGTGCGATGTAATATCGACACATATGGTTGCAAGGGGAGGAGGCTCATAGTCCAGCAGTGGACTGGACGAGCGATGATGAAGGCTGTAAAGCTATATTCAGAGCGATAGCTGAAATGAGTCTTTAGATTCATATGCGGTCTCAGGCACGGAGACGCGCGGCGGAGATATGTATATATGGAGATATGAAGTTGGAGCAGATCTGCCCTGGCAGTACCGTTCTGATAGACGGAGATCCAGTATGCAGGAGCAATCCAGATATGAGACCCACAGTCAGTAGCAGCTGTGAGGTCATCCCTTCGAGCTTGCTCGTTGGAAGATGGTTTACCATCATGGGCGCTGGTTCACGTGTGGACTATCCTATAAACACACCCTTGAACGCAATACGTCGGACACTTCGGTGGAAGACGGGATTAGCCTCCCAAAAGGTTACCACAGCGGCTCAGCCGTATCGGGAACGCTACGGCTAGTATCGATTGGACGTAGTCCACTAGCTTCGGCTTACCACGAGAAGCTTATGGTTTCTACGATGGGACTTCGGTCTCCTTCCATGAAGCTTAGGCTTCCTACGATGGGACTTTGGTCTCCTTCCATCGCTTAAGGCGCACCGGTCGGACCAGAGTCCGCTGTAGACAATCTTTCGGGGTTGTCTATTATTTTAACCTTTTTCCTACACCTCTGTGGTGAGGGGAGGACAGGAGCATTCTGAAGGACAGAGTGGGAAGTGACTCACAGAGAGCGCGTTGGTGGAGCGTTTATTCTCACTCGTCACGTAGATACTTTGATGGCTGGTTTGCTGTATTGTGTGTACGTCTCGGGTCTTTGCTTCTAGTCTGCTGCCTTGCTTGGGTTCTAAGGTCCTAGTAATCGTCCAGCTGAGGGAGCTAGAACTAGTACCCTCGTCAATGCTGAATATTACTAGATCCCTTGTCGGACTGTATATTGGAAGACACAGAGGGGTTATGCAACCGTATTTATCAATACAGTTGGCATAGCTTAAGGAAAAGGGTATCCCGGTGCGTAGAGCTAGGATGGTCGTCACCAGGAAGTATCATTAGAGAAACTTGGTTATTGATCATTCTGTTGAGGAAATGCCACTCAACGAAAGTTCCTCTAAGAACTAGAAGTTCTATTCAGAACTACAGTCGACACACCCGTCGCCGGCTCTAAGGACTCGCTATGGCAGTCCTGGAGCCACCTTTTTATACCTTTTAGATTACATATATCATGTAATAATCCCTGTGATCCATTTCAGGAATCGGGGCTCTTATTGCAGAAGCAATAAACTTTGAAGTTCTTTTCAGAATACGAAGTTAGTATTGCTTAATAAAGTCGCTGGGATTTCCTGGTGACTTTATTCTTTCAGTCAGCGAGCATGGGTAATCAGGAGTAGGCTGCTTGCCGGCTGGCAACTGATACTCCTGTGTTCGGACGAGAGATAGGGACGAATCAGTATTTTGGAATAACATAGAAGTTGAGTAGGCGACTCTATGTTTAATTCCACAGTTAGAAAACATAATATAAAGACGATCACATTGTAAATTTCTAAAAGAGTTTGGGTTACTCTCACAACGTAGTAAGGATTTGCTACTAGATGATCAACGGCCAATTTTGATTATTATTTTAGAGATGAGATGTTCAGTTACAACATTTTTGTTCTCTCCATACAAAGTGAGACTCCCGACCGACCCATTTTGTATGGAGAGACAAAAATTTTTTTGTCACAGGAAATTATTTTTTCGTGAAAAGTTGTTCAGTTTGACGGGTACTATCACTACACGGCGGGAACAAAACGATGTAAATTTCATGCTGTATAATACTATAAATGCGAAAGTTTGGATGTTTGGACGTTTGTTGCCGATTCACGCTTGAACCACTGGACGGATCGAGATGAAACTTGGCAAACAATTAGGTTAGGCTCTGGAACCTATTCCCGCGGTAAAACACTTCATTTATTAAACTTATTTAACGAGGGTGAAACCGCGGGCGGAAAGCTAGTAATAATACAAGGTGTAAATAAATTAGCTGACACAATTTTAAAGGAGTGGGCTCGCCACGTGTGTCGCAGAACGGATGAGCGTTGGAGGAGACGGGTTCTCGAATGGAGACCACGTCTCGGGAAACGTAGTATGGGACGCCCCCCTGCCAGGTGGACTGATGACCTGAGGAAGGTCGCTGGTGGTGGCTGGATGAGGAAAGCGGGTGATCGTGCGCTTTGGCGTGCCCTTGGGGAGGCCTGCGTCCAGCAGTGGATTGCAATAGGCTGATTGATTAATTGATTATTACTACTATTGTTTTGTTTGACCGGTTAGTCTCATTAATTAACGCATATTCAGTGGTTTGGAGTCCGAGTCCGACACATTCCTCGTTTATTGAATACCGACATGATTTTGATTACTAAACTGTAAAGCGAAAAATGAAAAACTGATTTTACTTTTCTTTTGTCGCTTTATTATTATTAATTATCAAATTACTACTACAACTACGAAGTAGTCTTCAGAGGCACCATAAATTTGTGAGTAGATTGTAAGACTGAGACGGTGCGAAGAAAACACCCCATTCTCAATCCCCTACGGGCCAGTATAACTCCGGTTTACGATTCTCTCATAAAACCACCCTTATATACCTAACTCCATGTTATAGGTTCTCGTAGTATTCCTACTTATATTGGGATTTGGAACGTAAAAACTTGGGATATTTAACTATAGTAGCAAAGGTACTAAAGGTACTAGTATTAATAAGTAAAGTTTGTTGTTGTAAACCTTGCATTATCGTAAGGAAATTGTTCACGGGCAGTATAATCGCAAATCGAAATTGTCTCACAAGCTGATGACTTTAGAAATAATTGTTTGTAATTAAATTGATTTTGTATATAAATAAGAAATCTGTACTTCTCCGGCTTTCCCATACTACAGCATTTGGAGTCTGATAATGTATATTAACATTGTGTTAGGTATGTGTACATACCTATACCTCTTTGCCTCTTTGGCTGTTGCTGGCCGTAAACGTCTTTGGTATCTTTTGAATTTGGAAGATAAGTTTTGACTTGAAAAAAAAAGAGCTGATTCTAGGTTAGACTGCGCGTGTGTAAAAATCTTAAAAAAAGAAAATAAAAACATCTCTTGAATTATCAATCTTATAGTTTCAAATACCGCCTCCACCTTTGTTCCACATTGTCACAATTTCAACCACGAAAATCTTAAAACATATACCCAAATGGTTTCCAAAGTTATTATAATATACTTTAAAATAAACTATCAAACATTGTGCGCTAATAAGTTTGAAACCGATACGAAATCCTTTGGTCCATTGGTCAATCTCAGCTGCGTTTATATTTAATAAAAAAAAAATGTGGCGCAGTAAATATAGAAATCGTATTGTTGTTATAAACTAATGCAATAAAATAAAAATAAACTATCAAAACAAAAATATTTTTCAGGAAGAAATCCCGAATCATAGGCTAAATGTACCGTAACATTTTATGGACATCCGTCAAATACAATCTGTATATAGGTATAACACACTCGTAGAAATAGACAAAATTACCTTTAATTACCAAATTACGCAAGTGTAATGTGTAAAAGAAAGATTCGGTCGGTTCTTTCATAATAAGGTCTGACCTTTGGGCGCCATTAGCAGCTATTGTCGCAGTCGATTATAGCTGGCCAATAAAAGCTCGTGAACCACTAAGCCGGCAGTTAAGCTGGAGTTGAACCGCAGTAATACACACACGACCAGCTTTGATATACACTGACGCGTCTGAATACTACTGAAACTAACGCTTGGAGTAAAAACGTTGATGCATGCTGTGCTAAAAGTCGACTCACCGGAAAGCGTTGGTTAACGTGACGCTCCGAGCGGGTTGTTTACAGCGTGACGTCATATCTTACAGCTCATCACCGAAGTTTGAGTTGGAGGATTGTGGTTTATGGTCCTCTGTCATTATAATTTCGGTGTGTACTTGTTTGATTTATTAATGATGATCTAGGTAAGTGTTCAGATAAATAAAAACACAAAATTCATACGCAATCTGTTGTTCAAGCCCATAGTACATAATTTTTACAATAAAAAATAATAATAATTTATTTTAAATCTATTTATTTCAAATTAATTTTGTAGTAAAATCAAAAACTCAGCGCTCAATCTTTTACATATTGACATTATGTGCGTTGAGTGGAAACTTGATTTGGTTTGTTAGTAACTGTAAATTATTTACCTCTTAAAAAATCACGTACAGTGAACAGCTCATCAAGCTATACACCGGGGTATCTTGCGCGTTGGTAATACGGCCTAGTTTGCAACAAAGATGTATAGCTTGATGTGCTGTCTACTGTACAAATCATAGTTGCGGCCTCGAAAAAGGTTGCGGCAACCGAGTGAGTCTGTGAAACTAAGCGGATAAATCGGCGCTACTCTTTTAAAAAAATAAAATTGTATTAGCGTGTTCTAGCTTTGTTTGAGAGAATAGACTTGACAGAAACAAAAAATAAGATTATAAATAATACAGCACATTTTGATTTGATCTTGAACTATTCTTGAAAATGCTCGTGAACATGTCGAACATTTCGACATCAAAATAAATAATGTTAAAAAAAAGGATTACTTATAGAAAGATTATTCAAGTTTTTTATTTACAAATACGAACAGACGAATGCATCCTGAATTTACTTTTGTAGATAATATTTTAGGATAATTAGGAAAACACGCTAAGATGGAAACAAAAAATCTACCTACTCTTTTTAATTTTGTTTCTAAGGGAATTTAGAACTTAAGCTAGTGTAGTTTAAAAAAACAAAAGAAAACACTACTATCCTGTGGTCAACGTAAAATTTTGAGGCCTTTAAAGAAAAGACATTTTCCAAGTTGACTATAGATTTATAATTAATTTAAACTTATAAAATAAACCGCAAAATGGTTAGGTGTACCTAAAGGTGCCGGATTTCTTAAAAGGGGTGAAATATGCAGGTCCTGTGGGAAACCATCATGTAACCAAGAGGTTTATAGTAAAGGCTTTTTTGGGTGTTGTTATAATATAAGGTAGGTAAATGACGATTGTTTGTGAGCAGGCCACCGGCCCATGTAAGGCAGTGAGAATAGATCGCTCGTCTTGTCAATACGTTTTTTATTTAACAGCCAAAATCTTAAGACGACACGACACGAAATAACAGGTGTGTTATGTAAGTGTTAATGAATATCTGTAGAGGGTCACGCGAGGTACACCCTAAGGAAGTTAAGCCAAAATACAAACCGAAAAAATTAGAGAGGCCCGTCGTGTTATGGCCTAATATTGAGTTTTGAAAATATGTATAATTTTGAAGCACGTTTAAGAGCCAAATAGAAAAAATATTAACAAACAGATATAGAAACAATAATAGCCGCTTAGATAAATGAAAGGCTCGCGCGGCGCTCGCCTAGATACCGCTGGCATAGTTGTAAAATGCGGCAACAAATACTACGTCGAATTCGGCGTACCTGAGCTCGCGCCGACGCGTCTCGTCTCGTATTTCCTCCGAGCTTGCATCCTTCCAAATTGTCATTGTCATTGTTGAGTTGCCGCATTCACGGAGCTGTTGTCAACAAATACTACGCCGAATTCGGCGTACCCGAGCTCGCGCCGACGCGTCTCGTCTCGTATTTCCTCCGAGCTTGCATCCTTCCAAATTGTCATTGTCATTGTTGAGTTGCCGCATTCACGGAGCTGTTGTCAACAAATACTACGCCGAATTCGGCGTACCCGAGCTCGCGCCGACGACGCGTCTCGTCTCGTATTTCCTCCGAGCTTGCATCCTTCCAAATTGTCATTGTCATTGTTGAGTTGCCGCATTCACGGAGCTGTTGTCAACAAATACTACGCCGAATTCGGCGTACCCGAGCTCGCGCCGACGCGTCTCGTCTCGTATTTCCTCCGAGCTTGCATCCTTCCAAATTGTCATTGTCATTGTTGAGTTGCCGCATTCACGGAGCTGTTGTTTTTAGATAGCGCGGTATCTAGGCGAGCGCCGCGCGAGCCTTTTATTTATCTAAGAACAGCCGGAAGGGTATAGTCAGAAGTCAAGTTTGTGACATTCAGATAAAAAACTTAGCTGGACTGAAGAACTTCGCTCAGCGAAACAGAAGCCCACGAAGACTAGGGTAGCACAGATCATTTCCTGTAAGTTGTCTCCACTTCAAAGTTCGGGGTTGTTGCGGTTCCCAATTTGTCTGCCGTAACCACGTTCAGCAATCCGTGGTGATAAACCGGACACAGACTGTAAAATATAGAGAAACTAAGAGAATTTCAATCCTACAGATCAAGGGAGGAAGAAGATAAAAGGAAAAATATCGATAAAAACGAAAGAGGAAGAAAATAGGAACAAAACTTACCCGGAAATAGCTTCAAAGGCTAAATGCTAGAAGAATTTCTTCCACGAAATTTCCAGCGACTTCTACTTAAAACCACCAGTCGCAAACGAAAACATATCAGAAATGAAAAAAAAAACAACAAGCAAATTGTTAACGATCAAAAATTTAGATTTGAATAAAGGTGACAAAAACAAAAAAGAACGAAAACCAGCCAGCCGAAAATAGAACATAATCAAAAAAGTTTGTGAAAATGCAAGCAGTAATGCTGCACTAGATATTATACCACGTGTTAGTGAAACTCTCGGTTGGTAACTTAGCCCATGAAACTTTGTTCTGGAACTTTCCGAAAAATTAAATAAAAAATAATAATTTTCATACAAATTGACTAGGCTAGCTCATCATCATCGTGTGGGTTGTAAGGTCGACAACCGACCTCACAAACCCTGGTGTCAGTGTTATAAAGCCGCCAAAGACCACTGACTTGGCTCATGTAACGACTAGATAGTAGCCGGGAGCTGGGACCAACGGCTTAACGTGCCTTCCGAAGCACGGAATCATCTTTCTTTTCGGACAATCAGGTGATTCAGCCTGCAATGTCCTAAAAACTGAGGATAGTCGCACAAAGAGATTTTTGCTTGAAAGTTTTCCCACCGAGAATCGACCTCGGATCCTCCGTAATGGGCGTCAAAATCTCGACCACTCGGCCACGGAGGCTGTTACACGTTAGGCTAGCTGATGAGATTGTATGAAAAAAAAATGTGATTTCGAAAAAAAATCCAGAACAAAAGTTGTTCAGTTTCATGAACTAAGTTACCACCCGAGGGATTTTGCGTTATTTCTGTAACATGTTGTGTATTAAGCTTCGTCATGTCAGTTTGATGTCTCAAAATACATTTTTCTTGTGGCAAATATCACATATACATTTTACTTTTAATGAATGTAAAATGTTCATTATGGTCTAGCAAATCTAACCCTCTCTCTCAAATTTAAGAGCTATGCTCTTGTCGGTGGAGAAATTGAAAATCTTTTATTTAACTTCTGGGACGTCAACTAAGTAATATAGCATCACAGACTCCAAGTGAGTATTTGGTTTGGTATCATAGACTTAAAAGTTCATCATCATCATCTTAACCGGAAGACGTCCACCGCAAACGATCCTGCGCTTCTAGCATCCATTGGCGCCCAACAACCTACGAAATCTGAGAGTTCTAAAAAGATTTCTCAGTTGGCAAAACTTTGCAAAAAAGAAAAGGGCGCTTTTTCATTCTTTTTTTAAATTTCAGTTCTCACTTCTCCACTAGATATCTGTTTTACAAAGACCACGGACCCGCAGTTTCAACAGCAAAAGGCACTAAATCATACACTGATTCCAGGTTCGAATACTTCGCTCGCTTTCTCTGGCACGCGGCTCCAGCCGCACCACCTGCCGAACGCATTTGGCAAGTGGCAGGTCGTATAGGTGCGCACCTGAAATACAAAATATGTAAAACGGTTTTGATGTGTTTTTTTACCCTATTTGAGTGGAAGGCTGTTGTTCAGGTTTGACAAAAGTGGAACCCAGCGCCACAAAGCAGGCCTTTGTAGACCTAAAAGAAAAACCCCCATTGATAAACTGTACTGATTCACAAAGGCGTGCACCCTTGACAGCCTTTGTAGTGTCAGCGCAGCAGCATTTTTTAACGTTGCTGACTCGTAGACACACCAAGTTATCACACCAGTGTTACAAACAGGTTTTTATTTCTTGTTTGTCACACTATTGTTATTCCACACCATTAATTACCTAAAGCAATATTTATGTGTTACCTAAAGCAAAACATTTCTGGTAGTAGTTTGATACAGTGTTTTTGATGATAATGATGAGTGAATAAATTCCATTCCAGCCAGTACCTCACCCTTTTGCATGGCACCCTTCTGCCTTTGTAAGCATTATTAAAAGCCCGTTTCTGGACTCTGCTCTTTTTCAAATATTTCCGCCATTGTGTTAGTGAACTCACCCAAAAAATGTAATGACGATAGAAATAAATGATTTTTGACTTTTGACTTTTTTGACTTTTTCGAGCTTTTTTTTAAGTAATTGTAAACAAAACGTGAAATATATATAATTTTTAGATTAGTAAGTACATCATGTTTATATAATGCGTGTGCATGTAATATATGGAACCTTGAGTGGAACCTTGGTGTCTGGCTGGCGCTGGCTTGTCGAACAGCGCTGACAGTAGCGTGAGGATCGATATGTAAAATGATAGGATGCTATTGATATATTTTTTATAGTGAAGTACGGTATCTGATTTAACTAGGGCCACAACTATGTTTTTAATAAGTATGTATAAATATTTAGAAAATTAAAAAGTTTCCTTGAAATTCCATTTTGGTGGCTTGTCCCTTTTCCATTTTTCGGTAAATTTGCTTTCACCAAAGTAACAAATTTTGGTACTTTAAAAAACAAAAAGTTATAATAGTATAAACATACTATTCACTATCTAAAAACAATAAAATATTCTAAAAAAAGGTATTTGAAAAGTACACGATACACGACCAAAGGTTTGTCTCAGCAGAAAACGATACGCCAGCGCCTCTTTTCAAATTAGCTATAACATGAAGTTCATTCGCTTGTGACGTGTCCTGTTTTACTATTTTGCATCGATCAATCATGCGATGACGTTTGCGCATCCTAGTTATGAGATAAGTGCTGTGGCTTTCCGCCAAAAAAAGTAAGTATCTTGTGGGGTAGCACGGGGGACAGGAATTGTTCAATTTTGGTGTATCGATTTATAATTGATTCTGAAGTATTTTTTTTTCAGTCCTATCTATATATAACCTAGTACTTTGGGTAACAGTATAAGTTATGATAACAACTTAAACGGAACTGTTTACCACTATTTTTTTATTTTTATTTATTGTATGGTTTCAATTTTGGTGCGTCAAATTTGGTGGCTTTGGTGGCGTTTTTCGCCACCAAATTTGAAAATAAGCCACTGAAATTGAAAAATGTACTGTTTATTCTTCTTTTTTAAGCAGATCAAAAGTTTTTATTACATTAAAGCACAATTTCACTAAAATAAAAAACTACTGTTGAAATTTTCGCATTCGAGAGACAGACCGAAGAAAAGCGGTTGTTTTAAAAGAAAATGGCAGAAAGAAAAAGAAAAGCAAGAATAAAGAACGATTCTGAACAAGCTGAAGCATTACGAAAAAAAGCGATACAACAAGCAAAAAGCGGTTTTATAAGAATCCTGGAACCAATTTTTAGTATACTTATAACGAACTTATAAGCGCTAACTAGCCCGGAAAAGGGCCCACTTTATAAGTGTATTCTGCCTTGTAACACCTTGATAGTACTCTCATCGAATTCGAGTTACGACTAATACAGCCTTGTAATGGCATTTTGTCAAACTGTATACACCTACAAAATCAATTATAAGTGTCTTACAGAACTAATCTGGATTATTACTTATTCCACAATTTTTCAAAAAGTTCTAACTCATTCAATACGTCATTTATTTGGTTACCAAAGAGTTTTGTGCTCCGTGTGAAAACAATAAAATACGATATTACAAACATTTTGTCAGAACTAAGGTGTGTATTCAATTTTTATTAAATTTTCTCAGACTGATCGTTATTTTTTATAGTTAATCTAAAACGAACGGGGAACTCATATTTTCGGTGCAACATTACAAGTTTTAGGCTAAATTTTTAAAGCCCCTCTTAAAATAAGCTTTTTTATATTTTGTGTTTTTTATTTTTTTATTTTAAATAATCACTAAATCTTCATTTTATAGGCTATATTTATATGGGCTAGCATTTTGAAGTACGTTACAACACCATTATCAGGAAACAGTTCTATAACGTCACGCATTGAACTCATTCACTCGCCATGTTGTTATCGAAACTACAATTAAAATAGCTGTTCAACGTCATACACGAGAATTATTTTGGCCTATAACGCCTATTCCAAAGACAAACAACCTTATAATGACTTTGAAAACGATTTTATAAGTTTATTTGGACTATGATAGTGTACGGCAAGTGCATTTTAGGAAAAAGTAGTATCTTTGAAAGCACTTATAGCATCGCATAGAACTCGTTTCGTCGTTTTATACTTTATAAAACTCTTTTAATTATAATGGACTCAAATATCGTACTTATAAGCGTTTATAAGTGCTAATTATAACAGTAATCACTCTCAAGTCTATTTGCTCCTATTTGAAGCTTTTATAAGTGAGTTTAGCTTATAGTGGTTAACAAACATGACCTTATAAGCGCTTATAAGGTTAAATATAAGAGTAATTGCGATCAAAAGCTAAGAAGTATTTTTTTTAACACATAGAAGAGTAGTAGAAAACGCCAGAATCATTATAAGACTAAGAAGCAATGTCTTGTGCCAATATTTATTTAATAAGTAAGATTACTTGATTTTGACAAATAAAAACTTGATCTCATTGTTGTTTTACGCCTTAATTTCCTCTAAAATCTAATTTTTATGATATTTTTATTATATTTAGTGAGCATTTTCAATTTTGGTGGATAATTTTCAATGTTGGTGGATGGTTTTCAAATTTGGTGGACAATTTACAATTTCGGTGGGCACTCTAAATTTAAAACTGAAATATCTCTAAGAAATAATAAGATATTGGCAGGGCCCCTGTATATTCTTATAGCCAGGACTGTATTTTATTATATCAGGTTCTTACTTATCACGAAATCTTAAAACCAAAATTCGCCACCTAAATTGAAAAAAAAGTGTGCTTGCTGATTTTGACCCGTATGACGTACAGATAGGTGTATTTTTTGCTAGACCGCGTTCTTTTTTAAATTTATTTAGCGTTTAAAATTTGATTTTCGGGGTTTAAAAAGCTTATACCCATAGAATACTTAATGACAACGATCATGATGGTGATAAGAATTTAAAAGTTTAATCTTATTTAGAATACTAGCCTTTTCAGGGTTCCGGTATAGCCATGTGTTATTAAATGAATAATGAAATACAATGAAAAATACTGTTTCTTTCTCTAGAAACTTGAACATGAGTATTTATTTGCACAATGCATTGACGACAACTCTTCTTGGAACATAACGGTAAACAAACTATTTGGTTTCTGAAGCTCTAGAACGCCTGTTTCTTTTTACAAGCTTTTTTTTTAACTTGCACTGTATGTGGGTTTATGGTCGGGCGGAATCTTGCAACTCAATTTTGAAGCACTTGCTGCCATTGGATTTTGCTGAAATTTGGTACACTTATGTAACCGCGATGACAATGCAATATGGAGCTGGTATGATGATGGAGACGGAAGGTGGCCATAGGAACTTCTCTAATACACAACACAACCTAGTCGTGTTTGGGCTCGTTGGATTTGTGTTAACAAGATCTTTAGTCATATGTGATGTCCAGGGTCTCATGATGGAGCCGGAAGGTGTCCATAGGAACTCCTTAAATACACACCACAACCTAGTCGTGTTTGGGCTCGTTGGATTTGTCTTAACAAGGATACTCCACTCCACGGCTGTAAAAGCTTGTCTAAAAAGGATTTTTAGTTAAGCTTATATTTATTGCATTGTCCTTGAATCATTGGTGACTTCAAATCTTACAGATTAGCAGGTGTTTTTGCGGCGATACAACATCTATTTTCGAAAAACTTAAAACTTACACACTACGTTGTATTCATTAAAACATTGTATTCTGTATTGTCTTTTTCTGTGAGTCAAGTTCTCGAAAACGCTTACGTTACGAAACTTAAGACTAAAGAATCATTTCATTTCGTGTTGAAAAGAGGTTTTTTAAGTCCAATTAAAAGTTTACATTGAAGTGGAAATTGGACGCTTTCACTTTAATATAACTTCCGCGTCTGAGTTGGGAACACAAGAGCCGAGCGCGAGCGGTCGCAGAAAAGCGGAAGTGTGGCGCTTTGGAAGCGTAAAATTGTAACTACGCCTTTTGACGTTGGAAATGGCTTTTCGTTCGCTCCAGTATAAGCTTCTTCGATCACAGAAGGGACTTTGATTTCACGAAAAAGTGCGATCCCTTATATCTCGAAAAGTTGTGAAGATATGATTTTAAAAAAGGCTCAAAAGGCGCATATTTACGAGAGCTGTAAGGCGCAAAAAAATAACCGAAATTGTAAAAAGAAATAATACAATTTTTTCGAATTTTTATTTTGGCGCTCGATATTTTGGAAACGAAGAATGGTATCAAAAATAATCTGAGAAATAATTTGAGAAAATCTCCTCTGGACAATTTAGTCAGCTTCAATTTGAGCCAAAAACAAAGACGATCGGGTTAATGGTTTGCCCTGTAGCCTAACCTTTTTGAAAAAAGTCAAAAAGTCAGAATGACATAGATTCATTTCCAATGTGCTCGATAGTCGTGTCAGGCACGAAATCTGTGAATTTTTTTCAATCTATATCAAGCTTATTCTACACAAAGACTTTTTGCATTCCTTTAATTAAACAAAACATTTGCTAGTTACATATTGTTCTTACAAAGCAGCGGGAGCTAGTAGCAAGCTGAAAACGATTAGACTAAATGTTATCATTCTAGCATTCCTCGACCAAAAAGTAGAGTATGTGGTAAATAACGGCCTCCTCTGCTTTGGGTTGATGTTGTGGGTTCATCCAATTGCACACGGAGTGCAAAATAACTGGTATCATTATGAAGATGTTTTTTTCTTCTACCATAACTGGTTACGAACCATCGGTTCCGTACGCGGCCGAAGGGGACCCAGTTTATATCTTTTGAATTGAGCAGTCGCCCGGTCGGGTAGAGTCAAAGATTTCTGACGCGCGTCGTCTTTTGTTCCTCTGAGGGTAGAGTCCCTAAACACTACCAAACCAAATAGGAGACAATAATTCATTATCATTACATCTGAGGCGAAAGAAGTAACACAGAGACCCGCTTAAAGATATTTACAGTGACTGGTCTTACGTTGTTCACATCCTGAGCCTTTCCACAACCTTTACAAGAGACCTTGTGGTAAGGGAACGTCTCGTGATCGTCAAGTACTTTTCTGATCTAGCGGCCGTATGTTCTATGGGTTAGGTGCCCACTGCTACTTAACCTGAGACTAAGCAATCTTTCGAGCAGTGTCAGTAATTTTGCCAATAGATTATATTTTGAAGAATTTTAAAGAAGCCGTGTGGTGACGGCAGAATAGAATACATTTGTCACCAACCCCTACTCTTCCCGTGGGTGACGTGAGGCGACTTAGAGGACTTAAGGACTACACATTGAACAAGGAACGGGCAGCAGCGCTCTCTGATACAGTAACCTTTTAATCTGCGATCTCCAACCCGCCTGCCAAGCGTGGAGATTATGGCAAAACCCTCCACTTAAGTGGAGGAGGCTCATAGTCCAGCAGTGGACTGTAACGGGCCGTTGATGATGATGACATTTTTTACTGAGCGTTGTGCAGGCACGATCCTCTTTCAAGTCAACAGGCTTAAGAGGTTACATTTCTATTGAATGTCTCCAATATTGTAGTCTTTCAAACAGGAATTTACATGTACCTTGCCTTGGAGAATTATTACCTGTGTGATGACATAGGTAATAAATTGAATCGAAAAAAATTGCCGCAGGCCGGGACAAAGGAAACTTTTGCATATTTTGCTCCTTGAACTTCAAAACAAGAAGAATCTTCGAAAACATGCAGAAGTTTCCATTGTCCCGGCCTGCAGCGATTATGGGAAGGAAGTCAACTTATCATATATATAACTGATGTAGGACTTTTATGCGAGATTCTTAATAATATAATATCCCTGACAATTGGAATTTTTAGAACTTGTGTTCACATTATGATCAATTAACGCCTACTCTAATCTCTGGTTGGCACATTGGCAAATGGCACCTCTAGTAAAACTTAAGAAAGAACAAGGATATGTTGGCACTTGAAAGTTTTCTTTGTTAGTGAAACTATACTTTTATTTACTCTATAGTGAAACTTTGCAAAGGGAATAAATAGCTGATCCTTCACTATAATAAAATCTTAACTTCGTCAACTAACGTGTGTTTGGTCGAATTGTCAAATAACCAATTAGTTTACTTTATGAAAGCTTTAACAATAAAAATTATACAAAGCAAAAACAAAAAGCTTTGATCGTTAACTTTTAAATTTAAATTTTACTTGTTTCTAAAAAGGCCGCTTGATCCAAGTAAGTAATAAAAATAGCAAGCTTTTATTTGACGTTATTCACCAATTTTATTTGAAGCTGGAAAATGCCTGACTCGTACAAAGATAGAGGTAGGGTAATGAATGAATCTTCCTGTAAAAATCTGAATTCTATTCTACCTTTACCTACTTAGTACCCAAATGAAAATGAAATGAAAATGAAAAAATGGTTTATTTGTACCAGCAATTACAACTTAGACTAAGAGGAACAATGTTTAATCTTAAGACTACCTCATGTCTAAGTCTTATAATAATAATAAGAGCAGGGGTTCCCAAACTAGGCAATGCCTGTATCTTGGGAAACCAGATCAGGAAGTAAATTTTGGTAATGAGCTTTATATTTACAAAAAGATGGTCATGGAAAAAAAAATATATTTTGTGTGGTGATGATATTACATGTAAAGAAATCCACGATCCAATTAAAACTTCTTTCATAGAACTAAAAGCGCTTCACGTCAGGGTCACTTTTGGCAAAAACCTTCAAGAGTATTTTAATGAATACAAGAAGGCTTACTAATATTATATTTTAAATGCGAAAGTTTGTACTCGTATATATGGATGTATGGATGTTTGTTACTCTTTCACGCAAGAACTACTGAACAGATTGTGATGAAATTTGGAATAGAGATAGTTTGTACGCTGAATTAACACATAGAATACTTTTTACAGGAAAAAGTCTTATTCCCACGGGAAAATCTTAGACAATGCTAGCGTACCCGCGGGTGGACCGCTACTAATAAAATATTTGAAGAATAGAATATTTTGTTTTGTTAAATTATGATAGTGAAAGTCAACAGTGCTAGTTATCAATAAAATAAGAATTGGTTTGAAAAAATATTTTTGCTTAGATCCCCTTCCTCCTTTAGATATAAACTTTGTAACACTTGACACAAATAGCACAAAAATAACAAGAAGAAACCTTAAAAGTAAACGAGTACAAAACATAAATAAATAAGAACTCACAAAGTAACAATTACTAGGGTTACACGGGCAAAATTACAATTACTAGGGTTACACGGGAAAAATTACAATTACTAGGGTTACACGGGCAAAATTGGTCAGGAGCTCATCATCTTCGTTACTAAAATTAGGATGGCAGCAGCGATATAATTCGAGTATGTACAAACTACAATCTATATTATTTGCATATTGAAAATATGCTAGAATATAAACATATTATTATAGTACACAGATATAGAAGCGTGTGTTATTATTATTACAGTTCCTGCATAGGTTCACACAAACTGTAAAACTAAAAAAAATGCACTTACGCAGATATAACAAAGAACAAAATAAACCAAGAAAACTAACACTAATATATTTTTTACACTAAAATATTTCTCTAAAGTTTAGAATAGTGAAATTTCAAGCGCTCTTTGTGGGGTTCCCCAAAGGCAACTAATTGGATGGGCAGTTACTGAAACATTTAAGTAGTGAACAATAGAGGTAGTTAAAATCTTTTCTAGTAATAAATTAAGTCACAATTCATAAGCCAACTTAATAATTATAAAGTTACTGCACACTGCCCGCCCGCCCATTGACACTAGTACGTCTTTTTAGTAGTTGCGCGAAGCTGGAAATTTAATATAAGTGCACACGTTGCATTTTAACTTTCACTCTATAATCTAGTTTTACTGCCTGATAAAATATTTAAGAATTTTTTTATAAACTAGCCTATCTATGATCGAATGTTCAAATATTTTATATAATTATATTACTATATTCATGATGTAGCAGAGCTGCTATCTAATCTTCTCCTGCTATTTTGTTACTGGCAACCTAGTACTTTTTAGTACTGGCAGTTTCATCATCCATTTACTAATTTATTTTCAAATTTCGAATCCATCCGTTTCGGCTTTGTAATTTTCATCAAAATTTCCTGATTCGACCTTTCGACCTCAAGTCACCAGACTGATACCATCTATTTACCATTCGGACCACAATGTATTTTTGCTATTCTATCGATAGTATCTTTTGAAAGAGTTCCTTTAAAACTATCTACCAATAAAAACCGTTTGTGCAACTATTTGGAGTTACTCTTATCCCTTTCCTACGCGTCTACCTACCCAGGACTGGACCTTGTTTTCTGCCACGTTAACCACCAACCATTTTACTACCTTCATTGCACGATCCTAACGAAGCGTCTCCTTTTCAGCTTGGCTAAAATTGTTGTATGCCTATCTGTCGTTCTGTCGATCTGTTTGTTCCTTGTTTGTTCTCATGTACAGGTTGCGTTTCTCAACCGATTCTCGTGAAATTTTGTGAGCACGTTTGATAAATACCTCGCGAATACGTAGATCAATCTATATAATATCTTTTATCTTTTTGTCGAGTCAGCATTTGGAAATTTTAAAAAACTACAGAGTTATGAGGCTTGAAAACGTAAAAAAATCATAAATCAGCCACATAAAAGAAAAAATACGTTTTCGCGAGGTATAATTATTAAATGACAGATAGGTAGGTACGGTCCCGGCGATAAATAATGCACATTGGGCTTTGGAAAGAGAGTTATCTGGTAGGCCTCGTTTAGGAAGACGCGGCGCGTCGCGCGGCGCGTCGGGCCCATAATATATGTTTGAAGTTGGGTGTCGCCTCGCCACGTGCGAGTGAGATGACGCTCTACAAACCCGAACACCCGATGTGCATTATTTGCGTCCGGGAACTTTACCACATTTTTTTTGTACAGAACCTATTTAGAACGACACGTGTAGAGGCGACTGAAATAGGAAGAGATCAATATTGAAGTTGATGCATGAATGAATTCATAGATATTTGTATTGCACGTATACGCAATATCGAGTGCTTTAGAGTGTTAAATTATTCTTGCTAAAATTCATTTTACTAACTAATTTAATTTAAAAAATGTTATTATAATATAGGTAGTAAGTAAATATTATAATCATAATTTCAATAATGGACAATACGTATTACCAATTTTAGATATCGATATATATAGGTAGATATAAGAAGCCTCTAGAATCTAGACTAGGGTCTAAATAGTTTTAACTTGTCGTGTTAAAGATAATCCCAGAACGAGGGCAGATAATACGTCGAATGTACAGTAGCCAGCACGCGTTACTAATACCACTCATACTCCTACGGGGTAAAAGTGCTGTAAATGTCAAAGTGTGGTACAGTGTACGTAGCTGAGATCGCCCGCGCCGCCGCCGCCGCCTTGGGCGTCTCCCAAATATGTAAGGAAGTACCCAATTAACTAACATATTCTGGACCTTTTTATTAATATTATACAAGCCTCTCCCCAGCTTCACACGGTTGTAATTTTCCATATTTATTTCCCTGGACTTCCACAAATATTTCAAAACCTATAATAAAATATGATAATAATACAGTGAGTTTTAGATAGTATAACGAACAGCAATTATTTTTTATAATATAACAGTTTCTAGTTGATCCGTTTAGTTGGTTGGAATGGAAAAACAGGATTAGAGCTTCTATAGTAAATAATACTTAAACTCGAAACAATCAAGATCTTTTCAATACACCTTGCTCGAAAATTGAACAGGTGTGATTTTTATTACATTTTTTTTCTACATATTCTAACAAAAATATTTCCAGTCATGAACATTCGAATACAAAAAAGTACATTACGATACAAGGATCGTAGGTAGCAAATTACAAACGAGCTGACTTTTGTGAGCCCGAGCCGCAGGCACGAGTTTGTTATAAAATCTAAGATCCATGTGTTTTACGACGTTTTTCAATGCACTTGTGAGAAAACTGATACTGATTGAAATGGTTAAGAAAGGACCCTACAAAAGCTATGATACTACAGGTAAAATTGATCATGTAGAAGTTGTAAAAACTAACCTTTATTATATCGCGCGCATATTGTGTATCCTAACTATTCACATTTATCATGAAATATCAACACTTAATCACACATAAAACAACATTCAATGTAAAACAATTAAATGAAAATTTAACAAACTTGGCGCCAACTACAAAACGATAGTATGTTTCTTTTTTATAAGTATAATTACGGAGAAAAGGCTCTGGCGAACATTAAGCCTCTACGAATTGATTATTTGTTAAATCGAGATAATATTATTTTTATAATTCAAATATTATTGGCTGATAATATTACTGATATAATTTGTTGAAATAAGAAAATATAAAATACTTTTCTCTTTTTTCTATGAATCGATTTAAGGGTCAATCAACTTTTTAACCGACAGTTTTGACGAATTTCCAGAATATATTTTAGTTTTAATTTTTGTTTTATATTTTAACCATTCATAGTATTTTATGTAGTAAATTTATCTGAAATGTATTTACTAAACGTATAGCGTATTTTTTAAGTTTTAGTTGAAAATGTGAACCTAAGTGGAAATTCCCGTCACTTGAGTTACTCAAAATAATCATGCAATAGCTAAGAAATAATAAAACATTCAATTTGTTTTTTCTTCGTATTTATTTAGTCATGCAAAATCAAATCGTAAGACGTAAAAGTCTTAACCATAATTTTAATATTTTAAGCTCAAAATTCAAGGAACATGTATATTGCGTTACCAATGTGGTTTAAAAACCTTTATTTTCTTAACTACAACTATAAAACTTAACGTAACTAGACTCACTTCTCTGAGATCAAATAAAATAACATCCTTGTTGGATAAACATGAAAAAACTATTAAAATAAAATCAACAACAACGTAATTTTCAAACAAAACTTAACATGAATTAAGGGACAAATAGTAACGCAAGAGACAAATTTGGTAACTCAGGATAAATTTTGCGTTCAAAAGGAATTACTCACATACAGTCCAACATGCATAATCATTGAGAGAATATTAACTTTTTATACTACTATTTGGTTTAACTTAAAAACTTATAATAGAGATCAATAGCCTTATTAATATTTTTATATAGTCTTATTTCTCAAAAATATCAACTGCAGTCTTAAATTCGTAGTAAACTCGGTGACCCTTTTTTACAATCGCAGGATTTGGTAAAATTTTAATTATATCTTCTGAATCGATATAGCTGACGTCCGTCTCATCCAGCCTGAATCTCTTGGCATCTTTGCTAACAACCCGAAGGAACATGACTTTTACTTCGCCATCTTCCTCTATCGCCGTCAAAGCTTTACATACATAAGAGTACATTTTCTTTTTAATAGCGCTTGTGTAAACATTGACGTGCAAAAAATCACCAACATCAACCTGCTTCGGATCGTTTATAAAACTTGTTGATGGTTCTGGTTCCCTATAATCAGTATAATCATCAACAATAGCTTGCATGGCGTTTTCTTTATTGCTTGTGGAAGCTAGATCCAATACGGTGTCTTCCCCATCAGAAGAAGATCCATAAACAGCTTTATAAATGCTCTGACGTGGGATATTTTGAATTTCTTGGAGAACAGAGATGGTACTGAGTGGCAAATCATCATCTGAAGAGTTTTTATCATCAACGGGTTCAGAGCCAACTAAGCTATAGACCTGAGGATTAAAACAGTTACAAAATCCTCTCTTCGCAGATTTGCAAAAGCAACTCAGTATTCTGTGTTTCAGTACAGCTCTTTTATCTGTAAAAATTTGATGAACTTTCATTGTTCCAACAAGACGTGGAATGAATTTTGGCAACTCATTCTGAAGTTGTTCAATTTTATGATTTTCAATTAAGTAGAGATTTATTTTGCTAATGGTTTTCATTATATCATAAAATTGAACTGCATCTGCAATGTCTCTTCCACTAGCAACAATACTATCAGCTGTACGCTTCAGAAAACCACCGATTCCATCTGCGGGACCTTTGCCGTGTCCTGCTTCGAAGAATGACCAAGAAGTCGCGGAAAACCCGAAGTCAAAAAATCGAGTACAAAGCAAATAAAAATTTTGCTTTTGACGGTACTGTGTAGATGGACCGTCTGAAAAAAAATGAACAGTGTCCACAGACTCATATTCTTTTCTAATCCACTCCATAATAGGCTCTAAATGAGCCCAAATCGCGGCTGGTTGGTGACAGTTTGAGGACGAAATTGTGCAAAAAGAATGTGCTTTATACTTTTTCTCAGCATCATATGTGTATACCATAACAGTATGAAGAGATATTTGATTTCTTGAGTTAAAGTGATGTGCCTGAATTTCCTCGAAATACTTACAATTGTAGTTTTCGCTGAAGTCTACAACTACCAGGCATTCGTTTTCTTGAAGATCATTCCAGCACTGGTGAAAATTATGAAACTGTGTCTTTATGTTATATATATGCTTCTTAAAATGTTTCATATCCTTTTCAAAGTTCTGCACGAAATGTTCTGTTTGATCCTTTTTTAACTCTTTTAATTTTTTTATCGATTTATACTTTTTGCCCTCTTTCTCATATTCTACTTCCTTTCTAATCCATTCGCTATATTCAATAGTTCCTGTAATGTTTTGTTCATTGTATTTTACTTTCTTGTTCTTACATTCTTCGCAAACACTGTACATACAATCTTTAGAAAGATCATCGCAGACTGTTTCACGAACAAGTGTACTTAAATTGTCATCTTCGATCACTTTTTGTTTTTTTAAAGCTTCAGCTTTGTATGAAAAGTTAGAATGTGTCTTACATAAACACATTTCTCGTGCATCGACTGAAGGTCTGACGACGTAAAAGGGGCGATTCTTTGTAAAATAAAAGTAAGAGCAGGGAAGATTCGGATTTTCAGCCTTGAATATTTTGTATAAGTTTAGCTGTGTTTCGAGCAAATATCTCTTTTGGACTTTCTCCCCATTTTTTGTGACTGTATCTTTCTTACCTGCTGTTGCTCTAGAAATATCATCACGCAAAAAAAAACCATGAATTCTTTCCTTTAGCATAGTAGAATTACTTGAACTTGGATGTTTGATGATATATTCTCTATTTATTCCTAATACATCTTTAATTAATTCAGTCTTTTGTCGGGACTCCTCCACTTCTACAGTTTTTAAAATTTTTTTACCCTTGCGCTCCTTCATCTCTTTATATCTTTTTTTAATGCTGTTAGCCAAAATATTATATTTTTGATGTGGTTTCTTGGCTTCATTTTCGTCTTTGGAATCTATTGAACTAGTCTTTGATACTCGATTTGCTCTTTTCTTATACTTTTCAACCTTTTTCTTCAAATTTTCAATTTCGATTTTTAAATTTTCGTTTTCTCGGTAAACTTTACTTCTGTCTTTCCTGATCTTTTTTCGACCCCTTACTATCGCTGAATCCGATGCTGGTGACGCAGGTGGTGTGTGATGATTATCTTCTAAGAAATTGCGTATACTAGAAGCCGGTGAACTAGGAGGTGTAACAGCTAAAACGTTTTGTAAAGTCTTAAGTTTTTTACGGTACGCTTGTTGACGCAATTTCCAGATAACATTCGCGTTTCTCCTTTCTTTAGGAGTCAAATCTTTAACGAGTCTTTTAGTTTTATGATAATGTTCGCGGTGCTTTTTTTTAGCCTCTTCATATTTATCCAGATTTTTTTTCAGTTTCTCTCGATATCTCTTCTGTTTTTCTGCTGCTGTTAACGCCATAATTAGTGAAAACGCAATCTGAAAGTAATAAATAGATTAAATACATCATCTAAAATGTAAATTTCACTGGATGTCTTAGGAGTTACCAAAATTGTCTCTGGAGTTACCTTTTCAGTAACTCAGTATACGAGTAACTCAGTAGACATTTTAAAAGTAACAGTCTGTAAATCAAAATTTACGCAAAAGTTGGAGAATTTCTACTGACCATTAGAAAGTAAGACTCATGATCTTTGAAATGCAAATAATAAATAGAACAATAATTACCTTTCTTTCGAATTAATCCGGTCACTCAGTTGACGCCGAATAAATACACGCACACTCTCCGAGAGCTTGTCGCTAACTGGTGGCTTGTCGGCTCTATCAAAGGACTTGCCGCCGCACCGACAAAGAATGAGACAATACCGCAATTCTTTCGCGAGAGATCGCGGCATCTAGCGTTATTTTTGTAAACCTTTGGTAAGTAACTCAGCATACATGTCAAAAAGGGATGCATCAGGGACAGAAGTTACGGATTTTTTTTCTGACATAAAATATAATTATTTTATTTTTTACCAAGAGAATAATAAACATTAATTCATGCTTAAGCTTATTCTTAAATAAATGTAACAACGTTCATAGTCTTTTTTTTCAACATTGATTGTGAAGTAATGTTATCTGGCTCTGGGGACAGCTCGGATTTGTATGGCAGCCAAAGAATCGTATGCTGAGTTACCATAAATTTTATGTTAATTTGAATCTAATATTCAAGATTGATACATGTATTACAAAGGTAAGTTATCTATTAATCTGAGTGTTGTGCAATAGTTTGCAAAATTTTCTTAGTTTTTGATAATTTTGTCTCGAAATGGCCGGGACAAGACAATGTCGGTTTAAAAGTTGATTGACCCTTAAACATTTTTTACTGTCAAAATGAGGATCATTAATGGCTGAATAATAGTTTTGAAGACCGTAGGAATTTAAAAAAATGTAATAAAATCGCACTAGTGCGGTAAAACGTATTTACTGCACAGTTCACTGCCTTCGTAAGTTAAATTTTCGAGCAAGGTGTATTGAAAAATAAATTGAATCGATTCTTACAAAGAAAAAAAACATTTATATTTTTTTTATTTCAACAATATGTATGAAAATATTATCAGCCAGTATTATCTATCTCTATAATTATATATAAAAATGAATCGTGATGTTTGTCTCGCTAAAACTCGAGAACGGCTGGGCTGATTTAGTTGAAGGTTTAAACGGTGAGAAAAAAGATAGATAAACCAACAATTTAATTTTCCCATATAAACTGTTCTACGTATTTTCCTGTCAAACATTTGACTTTCGTCCCTTCAGTATGGTAGACTTGGTCCACTCGTATTGAAGCACGTATTAAATTAAGGTTTTTGAATCGACAACCTAATCCCAATACCTGGAGTATCGCGTATTTATTAAAAATTTAATATTTTGATGATTGTCATTGTCGGTTCGTTGAGAAATTTTGTGTCATTGTATTGACATATCAAAATCTTAATTTTTAACCGATTTCAAAAAGAAGGAGGTTCTCATCGTCATGGGACACCTATGTGGTTCCGTGAGTGTGGTGTAAGGGGACTGTTTGTAGTTTTGAAAATAACTGCAATAAATGACAAAAAATTATCATCATCAACAGCTCATATACGTCCCCACCGAGGGGCTCGAGCCTACCCTGAATTAGGGCGAAAAGTTATAATTTTGTTTTATTAGAGATAAAAATTAAATTTCTCATCAAATAGGCTTACAAACTTTGGGGTCTTTAGAGACCCCATGCAACCGAAATAAACTTCAACTCAATCAATTAAAATAATCTTATAAAACTTTATTAACCGAAGAAAAAACAAAACAAAACAAAAATGGAGGAGATTCTCAATTTGACACGTGTCCGCTATTCATGACATGGCTAAAAGTTTCTTAGTAATAGAAGGCAATTCATGCATAATAATATGAATAATACTCATGCCGTCAAAATAGTAAAATACAATATAAAACATAAAGGGAAAATAAATCAAAGCCAGGCTTTAATATTACAAAGTGTAAGGCGACTGTTTGTAGTTTTAAAAATAACCGCAAAAAATGTAAAAAAATATATTTTTGTTTTATCTATTAAATATAAAAATGAATCACTAAAATGTTTACGCGCATATGACTTCCAATGTTTCTTTTATGTGTTCGTTATTGTCAGGAGAAGGTTTGTATGAAAAAAAAAATAGTAGTAGGTGTAGGGTAGGTATAGGGTAATGTCGTAGAGGCTGAATGTTCGCGAGTGCCTTTTCTCAATAACTATGCTTTTAGAAAGGAAACAAATTTTTAATACGAGATTGGCGGAAACTTTGTAGAATTTGCATTTTTTTCATGTTGCGTTACCTGTTTTCTCACAAGTGTATTGAAAAACGTCACGCAACACACGGATCTTAGGTTTTATAATAAACTCGTGACATTAAAAAGCCTCGCCTGCGGCTTACAAATGTCACCTCGTTTGTAATTTGCTACCTACGATCCTTGTATCCTAATTTACCTTTTTCACGTGACTGTAGCAGCTACAGTGTAGCTAATTACATCGCTACCTTTAGGACAATTTGTATCATCATTATCAATTGGTGTATTATTTCTTACAACGTATTTTGCTTTGTAAAAAATATCTCGTAAACAAACAGTCGTAGTAAAAATATTACAATATGATAATATTATAATCATATAAGTAATTATAACATCGTCGAATTGATTTTGTTGATTTTAGATTTATTTAGCATTGTGATTTGCTAAGTTTTTTGTTGGCGGTAACATATTATAATATTACTTAAGTAATAAAATATCGATATACCTTTATATTTTATTCCTGCTGTAAAAAAGAGAACAATTAAAGGAATGTTAATTCCTTTGTTTCGTCTGTTTTTTTTTCGTTCAACCACTTACTTGTTCAAGAATTTCTAAGACTTCTTAGTATTTAGTATGATTTTGTGCAACACGGGTTGATACCTCAATCCACTCTCACATTATTTTTTTCCTCTGTATAGGTACCTAAAGTTCTTTAAGTGAACGTGACAACCATGGGCACACTTCTTTCTTCTTTGACTTCAAAACATGATTCTGTAGCTTACTTTGAATAAATATTTTTTATCTTTAAATAATTGTTCACCAAACAGAGCACTGTCTTTAAAATATAGTGACCAACCCGCACTGGGCCAGCGTGGTTGACCAAAGCCGCCCTTACTCAGGGGTAGGCTCGAGCCCCACAGTGGAAACGTATATGAGCTGTTGATGATGAATTCATAGCAGTTGGAGCGTATTCAAAACGCGTTTGAACGGGGCAAGCATTTTACCTCTTTCAATGCTTTATATGCTAATAATATTATATACCATCTTTAAAGCAAATAAAGATTATTCTTATTCTTTAGAAAATGAAAAATTTTGTCGATCTTTATAATAGTATGCTTTCAATATTTAGATTACTGAAGACTTTATAATTTCTAACAGATTCACATTATAATGACGCGAGCGACGCGACGGCGGCATTGAAAATATATTTTCTTTAATACAATGGCGACGCGGTCAGCCATGGTGCCTCATTGTCGCGTATAAATAACTAAACAAAAGGCACACATAAAAAGCTGTGTTGTGATAAACACCAGGAACAGCATATCAAATTCTAGAGTGTGTTCGAAAACTTGCGAGATTCTTTCAACCCCGTGGGGTCGCTGTCAAACAAATATCTCTTCGTGAGACTTCCCCAATTTGGTTAGGTCATTGCAGGCTGAATCCCGGCTGCATGTACGGAATTAGTTACATGAGCCAAGCCAGATGAGAAGACTTTCACTTCCTTCAAATCCTACGAATGCAGGTGAAACAGATACAAGTAATCTCTCTATCCGTTTTGGAACGCGCTCCTAATTGATGTCATTTGTCCGCTTATTGAAAATGTCGTAGAGTGCAAAGCAAAGGCAAGAGAATAACAATACCTATCACCTGAGCGGTATAATAAAATCCTTTCAGATAAGAGTCTATTATATAGGCGTTGAAATAACGTTATGATATGAAACAACTTTGCTGTTTCACTAATGAGAACATAGCAAAAACTTATATTCAGCCAGATTTAGTTTCCTTATGTCAAAAGGCCCTTTTATACTCGCATAAGTAAAATGGCGAGTTTATTTAATCCATCAACTAAATTCGCTTTTATCGATTCAAGTGAAGGTTAGTTTATAAAAGCTTAAAAATACAGTTATTTTTGTTCGTCAAATTAACGTGCTGCTATCGATTAAATTTCACATTAAGCAAGGTATTAAAATAAGTAGGTAGCTGTCAAAATAGATGGGGACTCAATTTTGTGTTTTGTTCTTACTTACTACTTAACAGTGTTGAGTAGCAACTTACTTAGTATTCCAAAGAACTCTAGCCTTTTAGCTCCGACGACGGGAAGGACCGTAAGCTCTTTAGAGACTCACAGAAAGAGACTGTTGAGGGCTGGTAGTCTCCAAAAAGACCAAAAGTCCTTTTGAGGACTGCGGTCTTTTTCAGACTGCAGCCTTTTTCAGCCAGCCTTTTTGAAATTTGATAGCTTCAGCCGTTTATTATTATTAAAAAAGAAATAAAATATACATATTTTCATTTCATTTCATTTAAATGACTATATATACTTAGTCATTTTGAGACTAGACTCCTTTTCGGTCCTCGGAGAACTAAAAGTCTTCGCAGAGCTTTAGAGCTCTTTAGCTTTTCAGCCTCCGCAGTCCCACAAAGATACTGCGAGCCCTATAAGAAAGCTAAAGGACCGTGGTCTTTTGGAACTCTATACTTACTACTTGCACACTTGTAAAATACCCGTTAGGCATTGAAATATAATACACTTTTCCGCTACACAATGTTTTCAATGGAGCTTTGTTCTTTTCAAGCATATTGTAACAAAAGATCGGCTTTAAAGGCTAGCTCGTGGAGAACATCTTCAGGGCATAAAGCTTATTAGGAAAATAATTGGTCTTATAAAGGTTTTTGTAGTGTACGCGATGAAGTTATCTACTACGAAGAGAAATCTTTTCCTTACACGAGTTCTGAGAGCTAGCTCGCTTCGAGCGCGAGGCAACGATGCTCTTTAGAACTTTTATATTACATATCAACAGCTCATATACGATTATGCCTGAGTCGACCAAGCTGGCCCAGCGCAGGTTTTGGTCGACCTCACACACAACCTTTAAATTCCATCCCAATAATGTGTACTTTGTACTAAAAATCTCAGGCCAAAGTATACTATTTTTTTTTATAAAGTTCTGCGCCTTAGCACGTTATTACCATATTATCTGAAAACGAAGGTTAATAATTTAAGTACTATATAATAGACTACAGAGGATCAAAGTTTCGGTGCAGTGGCTACGTTGGTGGTTAGGGCCTCTGCCTTCCGGCTGGTATACGTCTGTTCGAACCTACCAACGAGTACTAATCATCAACCCAGCCGAATAAAGACGAATTAGAATTAGAAGAGAAGCCGAATTAATATTGAAAAGTTAATTTTACGGAAGAAATAAAATACTCTTACGTGAAGTTAAAATAATTTATAAGCTGAAACGATTATAATATATATTAAAATATGCTGTAGGAAAGAGTTATTTAAGATAAACATTAAATTTTTTATCTGTTCACAAACTTGTACAAGTACCAATTTGTCATTATTCGTTTTATATTCTTAGCATACCTTAACAGTCCAATACGCTGCACCACAGGATATTGCAACTTGTGCTACTGTTTGACAAATAGAGAACAATGGATGTACGTAAAGTGTGCCAATGGCTCATTACAGGTATTGGATGGTCTACAATGTTTGCACCTAACGCTAAAGCTAGCGTTTGCTTTGCAAAGACAAACAGGCGTTGAAAGGTTGTGATTGTGAGTAGTTTTAGTTTGACACATTTTACCCGATTGCACAAAATGACCAAATATAGGGCATATATAGGTAGAATTGAGAATTTTTTGATGCGATCAATGACAATATTGCCGTACAAAGGCGAAGCAGTTCAAACAGTTCAAATCCCTCAACTTTACTTGGAATATTTTAAAAGACTGAGGCGTCTTTGACAACCTTTTCTTCGGAAAATTGTGCGGTTTTATTCATATTTTATTTCATCACTTTATTTATAGAGTAAAAATTTAAAGTAAAAGGTTGGTATTCAAACTCTGATATCTCGTTTAGAAGGCAGGATCCTAGGTATTACACCACCGATGCTCTTATTAGAAAGAGTTACCTCTCAAGCCAAGAGTTCTTCTCCACATACGTATACTGCTAGTGAACGCATCCATGATACCTTTGACGTCGAAAAATTATTTGCAAAAATCTTATTTCGAATAAAATATTTTTGGTTTGATTTCATACCTACTACTATATACCTAGTATGAAGGCAGGTAAAACTTTTACTTACTTTGTATATTTTGTACAAACAAATATCGATATCATCAAAATTTCCGGTGCTTTTCTTCATGATTAACATCAACATCAACGACACGTTACAGTCCACTGCTGGACTATGAGCCTCCTCCACTTAAGTGGAGGGTTTTGCCGTAATCTCTACGCTTGGCAGGCGGGTTGGAGATCGCAGATTAATAGGTTACTGTATCAGAGAGCGCTGCCGCCCGTTCCCTGTTCAATGTGTAGTCCCTAAGTTTCTTCATGATAGTTGGAAAGAAAACGCTCTCGTGATCTAAGCCGAGTAGACCTGATTACTTCAATTTTAAATTAAATTAATTTTATTTTCGGTAGTTTCCACTTCACTGACACTAACAAACGATGGGTTAATTGGTTGCTTGCTTTATTTGCCGGTTGCAAGCATGTGCTCATGTTACACGAGGAACCAAATTGTGTCTTGAACTGTTAATTCTACGCTACGGAGAGCCGTTTTCGAATGTCTACTGTCAAATGTAATAACATTATGGTAAATAGTTATTATTAACACAAGTTTTCAAATAGTTATTCCGTTTAAATCGGAAAGATACTGCCTTTTTTTCGGAACACAAAACTGCCAATAAATGTAGAGTGCCGTAGTTGCCTAATATGCAGAAGTGAGTTCAGTTAAGACTGTATCAATAGTACATTGTTATACGAGGGGTGAAAGTAGCCTATCTAGCGCCGAGACGGGGTTTGGGGCCTGAGCGTAGCGAGGGCCCTAATAGTTCGAGGCACTAAATAAGTCTTTAACCCGTAATAAACACTGTGCTTTTCATTACGAATACAAAGAAAATAAAAATAAAAACACGAATTAGCTAAAGAAAAAATGAGTGACTTCCATATTTGAATGAGATGAACTCATTGTAAACAAAACCCTACAACTCGAGAAACAAATGATAATCGGATTGTTGCTTTCGCGCCTATTTTTATTTTTTGCTGTGGCCGAGCCAGCCAGCTTTTGAGCCATTACTTTTCATTTTCATCATTGAAAAATGGTAAATACTAAGCCCAAATCTATTTTATTTTAACGAAATACTTGAATTTTATTTAAAACATAGTATATTATTCTGTGTTCCCTTATAGTGTCGTATAGATTAAAGTACAGTAAGAGAGTGTTCCAAATTTTATATTCCACGAACCGTTTCTTAGTTTTCGAGAAACCCCTCTGTGACCGACGACGGACAGACTGGCAAGGCGAGACCTTATAAGGTTTTCGTTTCTACATTTTAAATAATCCTTAAAAGAAGTAACTAAGTAAGAATAGCACAATAATTTGAATTATTATACCTAACTTATTTAATTAGAAGAGCTTTATTTTAATTTTGTAGATGCATTGAGAAAGATTTAATTAAATCACGGCATGGCCATATTAAGTCATTCATTCTTCAAACAATAAAATAAAACCTTCCAAGGGCAGATTAGTGAAATTAGGCTTTAGTTGAATTACTTCATGCAAATGAGTTCTTTTGAAACCACAGGCGTGCTTATTCCATTTCGTAATCTAGAATTGGTTGAATTATCTCCGAGGACACAAATAAAGTAGGCTGATAAGAAATTTATATTCACTAAGACGAGTCCCAGTTACTAGGATTAAGCGACAGAAAAATAAAACTCTTTGTGAAACAATTCAATTCTATTTGAAAGAAATGGGACGGGCAGAATGGATTCCAGTATAAATGAAATAGCCACATAAAAAAAGGTTGATTATTCGAGCTTTTTATAAGAAACGACCGCTACTTATATTTTGCTCAATAACGTACGAAATGAGTTAATCTATCTACATACACTAGACTAAAAAAGAATAGGCTTTCAAAAACAATGCGAGATTCCTCCACGACTTCACACGCACGACGTGCTAAAGTAACTAAGCACTGCAATCTTAATAACGCCTGCAGTTTCAACTCTCCAGTTACAGTACGTACCACACGAGTATTATCTTATCTACTGTGATATTAAAGTGTAATCTCTAACTAACATTGCTCGCCAAGTTTTCTTTATATTCATTTTACCGTCATGCTTGGTGCTATACTAGCTAAGACAGTAAATATAATTTATTTTGTAGCAAATTCAGGAGGATTCTCGCAGTAAGAGTAAATAAGACAACCATTTTTAAGTATCACTATCTTTAGTTTACAAAATTAATTCTACGTTATGTACATTGATCATTCAGGCATTTAAGGTGCATCGTCTCCTCTTAGTGGCAGGTACTGGTGACGTCTACTACTGTAAAGCGGTCGTCGCTGCGGCGCGGGCGCTGCCTCCATCGAGGAACGCGACTGTGCCACCTGCAGACCGACGGGCGCCACAGGCACAGGAGTCACGGCATACCCAGCAGCTACTAACGCGGCAAACTCTTCAGGAGTGTAAGCCCTGTTATTCTTAGGGGGTGGTAGTGCCGCCCGTTGCTCCTCCAAACTTTGACCATGTTGCTCAAGGTTCACTTGCTCCACACTCGCGGACTGGTCTCTTGATGGCTGTTCAGCTCTGGCTGGCTGGGGTCTTATTTTTTTGGGAGCTACCTTTTGACTAACGTAGATTGCGGAGTGCGGAGGTTTCGATGACTCTACAGCAGCGGCGCGTTGGTGCTCCATCTGTCTAAGAGTTTGGGGCGCAACTTCGTATCTGCCGCGCGGATCGTTGGTTCTGTACACCGACCGTAAGTAGTATTGCTCTCCAATAACTTGGGGCTGCTGTTGCTGGGCTAATGCTTCCTGAGGTACGGGCTCGTATATTTTAACTGCTCGCATTTTTTCCGGCTCTGGGAATCTTTTCAAAAAAGTGACGGGGCGTTCGATGCTAGACGCAGGGACACGTTGCTCCTGTCTGATTGGTTGTGCTCTCGGGGCTTCCACTATTCTATATTGCTTGGGAGAAGCTTCAGGTTGCTGGTATTGAGGGATTATTCTGTAAGCAAGCTGGGGGCGTGGCTGCTGTTGAAGTTTCGGTGGTGCCACAATCTTTAGTCCCTGAGATTCTGGACGTTCATAAAGAGCTTGTTGGAGGTAAGCCTGGGCGGTTGGAATGGGCACGTATCGCAGGGCTTGAGGGGCTCGTTGGGGTTGAGGGGCAGGCCGGTACTGCTGTGGTGCTACCTGTTGTTGTACGTTGGTGGTTTCGATGAGGTACTGTTGAGGAGCACTCGAAGCCTGTGGTGGAGCGATTTGAGAATGGACTTTTGGTCGTAGTTTCGTAGGTTTCTTGCTCGGTTTCGTTAAGTATCTGTCGACCTGTGAAATAAAATGTCAAGGTTAACTTGGTTGCTTAGGTATATGAATATACTCAAATAGTGATTAAATAGTCAAAAGATGTACCTGTTGATACTGAGGCGCAGCACTCTGAGTGGAAACCTGTTGGTATAGAGGTGCGACACTCTGTGTGGAGGCCTGGATTTGTTGTTGGTAGGCCGGGTGTTCGTCGTGGCGTTGGGGGGCGAGGGGTGCGGGGGCCTGGCCCAGCAGCGCCAGCAGGTCGGGGTCGGGGTAGGAGGCGGAGGGGCTCACTCCGGAGTCGCTGACTGACAGCGCTGCGCCGACTGATGCCTCGCCTCCATTCGATGAGTAGTGCGGGCGAGCGATCACGGCGTGGGAAGGTTGGAGAGACACCTGCAATGCAGACAAATCGCTTATAAAATCAGTTATGAACCTTTATTTACATCTAGAGTTCTGTGAATATTTGTAGATTTATGTTAGGCAAAAATTAGAAGTTATACGTTACCAGATTTCCTTGTCATAATAAGGATTTCCCTGGTTGAAACATCATAAGTAGATCGTTGGTATTTGTTACCTGTTGTGGGCTTAAAAGATCCTTGTAGTAAGTTTGTTGGTTATCTTGACGTTGTTGGATTTTCTTGGTGTCGTACAGCTGCTGGAGCTGAGTTGAGCTGACGACCGACCATTTGCGGTCTGGCTGCAGCTCCAGGAGGAGGCCACCAGGTTCCGTCGGTGGCATTACCTGTCGTGCGCCATGAGGTTCTAAGTAGTAGATCTGTTGCAGGTTCTGGCGGTGGTCCGGTTGTGGATTGGAGTACAGTTGCTGCAGTTGGGTGGGATTCGCGAGCGGCGACTTGCGTTCAGGTTGCAATTCGAGCAGCTCTTGCGGATTTAAGGAGAACACCTGTCCTGGACGGTATTCGCCCTGGTCAGCTCGGCTGAAATGATGACAAGCAATATTTACTTGTTGCAATTATTATTACATTAATGTGTGGCTCTATGTAAATGAATGTAAATTATGTGTAGGTAGATATTTAGCACAAATTGGCACTGATCAACCAAATACATACTTATACGTATTTTCTTTTCGTAGTTACATTTTCAAAGATTTTGGTACTATGGGTTACAAAATTGTTTGTAATAAAGTCTGAATCTATCTATATTTTATATATATATAAATGAATTGCTGTTCGTTAGTCTCGCTAAAACTCGAGAACGGCTGAACCGATTTGGCTAATTTTAGTCTTGAAAAATTCGTGGAAGTCCAGGGAAGGTTTAAACGGTGAGAAAATATGGGTAGGGTAGGTGTAGGGTAGGTGTAGGATAGGTGTAGGATAGGTGTAGGGTAGGTGTAGGGTAGGTGTAGGGTAGGTGTAGGGTAGGTTTAGGGTAGGGGTAGGGTAGGTGTAGGGTGAGTGTAGGGCAGGTGTAGGGTAAGTGTAGGGTAGGCAGGTGTAGGGTAGGTGTAGGGTAGATGTGGGGTAGGTGTAGGGTTGGTGTAGGGTAGACAGGTGTAGGGTAGGTGTAGGGTAGATGTGGGGTAGGTGTAGGGTTGGTGTAGGGTAGACAGGTGTAGGGTAGGTGTTGGGTAGGTGTTGGGTAGGTGTAGGGTAGGTGAAGGGTAGGTGTAGGGTAGGTGTTGGGTAGGTGTAGGGTAGGTATTGGGAAAAGTGGCAGGACGTCTGCCGGGTCAGCTAGTAGTAAATAAAAGTTCTTTAGATACATAACGTGATATAATAAAAAGAGAAAACTACCTGACTTGATCACGTTCATCTTCCTCTGGATGTTCTTCTACAGGAGCCACTGGTTCCTAGAAGCAAAGATTTCGACAAAATTACTACAAAACAAGTAACAAGTAATCAAAACACCAACATGACGGATTGACAAAAAAGGGAAAGTCAGCGTTGATAAGTGTCGCCGACAAAACGAAGATAAATTATAGGTTTGAGTAAGCGGAAGGCTAGTTCATGTGTTTAAACAAGGGGAATTTTCCCACAAACAAAGAGAAAAACTAACAATCGGCCTATGGCCGTGTCGGTGGAAATTGGCTATGTGACGACGGCGAATGGCATAACGTGATTATAATTATGTATTACATTGAGACGCGTGCGCCGTGATGCGGTGAAAGTATAGGAAAAACGAAACAATGTGCTGACATGATTATCGGCCGGCCATTTTTAAAACAAGGCCTTCCTTGCCGCCGCCGCGCCGCCGCCTTCAGCGGGGCGAAAAGGGTGCAGAAAAAAATGGTGAAATGCACGGTGGTGGTGGTGGTATAAATGGTAATCATCATCTTCATCATCATCATCGAGATTAATTATATTTGTTTCAACTGTTTTTAAAACATTTATATTTTCGACTAAACTACAATATAAGGTATAGTAGCTACTTTTATTTAATTTACTTTCATGTTTATTTTTTTTACTCTGTCGAATTTATAAATAGTGTAATATATAGAAGTGTAAATTAAAAAATAAACTCGTAAGTATAGTACATAAATAAATATATATATTTCAGTAACGATTAAAAATCTTATATCAAACCATTCAAAGAAATTCGTCAACGACATCTTATAAGGTATTTTATATGCCCTTCTTCAGGCTCGAGCCCTTTGTATATTTCGGGAAAAGAAATTGAAAGCTGTCCTTATACTCGAGATAAAACATATCCCCTTGTAAGGTAAAGGAATCTGGCCCTGTTAGCTCTATCAAAATATAATAAAATAAACGTACTAAACATTAGCTCTATCAAAATAATGTTCTTTGATAACAATGAAATACTTTGTAGCGGCTAGTTAACTTCAAATTATAGGTAAACTGTAATATAAAATTAATTAGACCGGTACTATCGAGTCCGGTGATTTTATGCGTAAACTACGTAGTCAGCTAGTCGATTTGGTACTGATGTTTCCATCAGAAAAAATAGCAAACTAGCGGTCCGCCCGCGGCTATGCTCGCGTTGTGTAAGTGATAAAAAGAATGCGTTATGAGTTAATCCAGGTTACTAACTATCTCCATTCCAAATTTCATCCAAATCCATCGAGTACTTTAAGCGTGAAAGAGGAACAAACATCTAAACATCTAAATATATTTTCACGTTTATAATATTATAGTATAATTATTTTCTCACTGCAGACTCGGTTGTAAAACTTCTCTCTTTCCCACTCACGGGCCTAATGGGATGACGCAACATCAGGCCCATAAGGCCCGTGAGTGCGAAAGAGAGAAGTTGTCTGCAGCGAGATAATAACGCTACTATAGTGTGATGAAACAGCCCTTATGTTCAAGAAACTTAAAAAAAAATATTTGGATGTGATGTATTGAAATGGCAAGATATAGATATCTAGATTATTCTAGATTTCTTCCAATATTAGAAAACGAATACACGACCGTGTGTTTTTTTTAAACTGATAACATAATCTGTTTTTTCTGTATGCAAAGTATTTAAAAACATCTCTTGAATATTTTTTCTCCATTTTGCAACTTATCAAGAAAAATACGATAATTCGATGAACTAGAAAGTTGTGCAGTGTATGGACCCATCCATATTGAATTGAGATCATTCACATATTTACATACTTTATGTATGACACGCTAACGTTTCAATTTTTGCTATATCGCCACATTATACTTACATAATTACAGCATGTTTTTTTTTATTAATATCAATGTACAAGTAAGTGTTTTAAACATAATATACTTTTACACTGTTCGTTTCTAAAATTAGTTAGAGAATTGATGAAAATAATAAGAAAAATGGTATAATATACGAAATATATAGGTGAGTTAGGTTGAGTTAGTATATAGGTGGTAGAAGAAACAAAAACGAAACTTATATTTACAGGTACTTTGTAATGACACTAAGGACTTAACAACTGCAGTGTCTGAATTAATTATTGAATTAATTATTTTAGCTATGTGATGTGAGTACACCTCGGCAAGGTTAAATGGTGAGAAAAAAAATATTTTGAATTTAAATAGTAAAAAATTTGGGATTGTCATCTAAAGCAGCAATCATTTTTTGACTAACAATGTATGCTTAGTGTTCTTTCATAACCGAAAACATTCAATAGCATGTTAGTGTAACATTCTTTGCCGCAACTATACTGCATCCGCTTTGTTGACGATCGTGTAACTGTCACAACGACAGGGCATTCCTCGAGACATGTTATTAACGTTGCACATGCACCTATTTGGCTTGCCTCACCTGCCGAAGTATGGTGGCATGTCGAAACCACTATTAAAAGCGTATTAGGAAACAATCGGTGTGACAGTCGGATTAGCGTAACAGATAACTCAGTTGTTTACCGCGACGGGGGTCAGTAGGCTGCCGGCCGGCAGTACATTTTGGTAACACGGTCTAGTGTAAGATGACATATCGAGACGACGGTGATATAAGTATCGCTAGACCTGTTTACCTTGGTAGCTTGTACTATGTTCTACGTCGTCTTATTGACCGTACCTTGCTCAAATGTCAACAGAGGTCCCTTAGCGGCTGTTGATAAAGCTAATTCTTTGCCTTTTGCGCGATAAAACATAATGCAAACGGTACGAGAAGTCACAAAATAAGTAGGTAGCGATTCACGCAGTCACGCTCTAATCCTTAGTTTAAGTTCGTCATTCCTTTTAAAGATTAAAAAGGGACAGGAGATGGTCAATCTAATATTAGAGCTGTCGAACATCGAACTTGAACTTTATGGACGCGTCGATTGCACAATTTTAGAGAGCACGTACAACATCCGACTTAAAAATATCTTAATCTGACAGTTATGCCTTTATTTTAGGTTATCATTTATTTAAAATTATATCATTCGTTCATCTGAATTTATCTCCTCTCTTTTATTGGGCAAAAAAACGAAAAGAACAGCTGGATTTTAAAATTAGAGTTAGAGCATGACTTCCCAAATCGGGGCCATTAGCTGATTAAAATGCAGCCATCAGGCAGTCAGTGACCTTCTAAAAGTGATTCAGAGCTTACAGTTATATAACTTTTGAATACTTATAGCCAGTTATGAAATTCACCTAACACTAAATAGAAAATTAGCATCGAATTATAAGTTTATGGTCGTCAAATTCAAGGTTTTTATAAAATCTTGATATTTGTGTGCACCCACCGGTTTCCTTCAAGGTAAGGTTATTGCATCAGTTGCATATTTCTAGAGACATTTGCATAATAAAGTTGGTCACGCTGAACATGATGAGTAATTGTTAATGTAACGTTTGCAAAGGGGAAAGAATGCTTTCGGAGATCGAGCTAGGCTATCAGCTAAATAGAACCTTCAGTGCCTAAAATAGAAATGTTGAAATCGAAGATGAGGCTGATGTTAAATTATATGTCATAGTCAAGATATAATCAGCATAAGGCCAACATAGCTTGTTTTTAGGAATAAATTCAACATCCAAAATCAAAATCAACGGCCCGTTACAGCCCACTGCTGGACTATGAACCTTCTCCACTTAAGTGGAGGATTTTTCCATAATCTCCACGCTTGGCAGGCGGGTTGGAGATCGCAGATTAAAAGGTTACCGTATCAGAGAGCGCTGCTGCCCGTTCCCTGCTCAATGTGTAGTTCCTAAGTCGCCTCTTACGACACCCACGGGAAGAGTAGGGGTTGGTGACAAATGTATTCTACTCTGCCGTCACCACACGGCGGAATTTAACATTGTTAATAGTGTTAGTATTATTCGTTAATTTTTGATTTCTGACTTAGTTATTCATTTTGTAAAACGTAACCTATTTCGTGTAGTAAATAAATATTTCATGTACTTTTTAAATAACGCCTCCACTTCTCCCTCGTCGGTTTCTTTGTTCAGTTGACAGGCTTCCAGTGAATCGAAAGAGTAGTTACATTAGAATATTGTTTATATTAGCATACGATTAGTGCGAGGTCTTGTCTTGTCTTATTTTAATAATTTCCAATGATACCAGCTTCGTCAACGCTTTTGCGTCATAGTGTCAGCAGTTTATGTTTTATGTACCTATAGTATATGGTTTTAGAGATTAGAATAATCGATTTATTGTTTACTTCCCAAGTTACTAGGCCTAAGGATTCAAATTTAAACTAACATCCTGATCAATTACTCACGCTTGAATATCTAGATTACATACGTCCCCATTGAGGGGCTCGTGTATACCCAAATCACGACACGCTAGCCAAGTGCGAGTTAGTCGATTTTACACACAACATTCGAATTTCTTCGCAGGAGTGTGCAGGTTTTCTCTCAGCGCCGAAATCATGATTTCGAAATTCGAAAACACATTAGTGGGAATCGAACCCACATCTCCCAGATGGGAGACAGTCATAGCACACCACCAAATCACGATTTAATTGTACGGCATAATGTTTTTTTTTGTAACGTCATGTAAGTAAGAGTAAGTAAAAACACTTTATTGCACACAAAAGGAACATGAAAACAACAAACAAACATGTCCTGAATTCAGAGGAACAAAAGGCGATCGCTTCGCTAAAGCGAGGCGACGCGTGTCAGAAATCTTTGGTTCTGAGTTCCTACTTTTCCTACATAAATCAAAGGAGAGTAAGTATATAAACAAACACCGTAACTAAGTTACCTACTAAAGTTAAATAAGCTTAATTAAAAATCCTTTTTAAACAAGCTTTGAAAGCCGTGGAGTGGAGTATACTTGTTAAGACAAATCCAACGAGCCCAAACACGACTAGGTTGTGGTGTGTATTTCCTATGGACACCTTCCAGCTCCATCATGATACCCTGGAAATCACGTATGACTAAAGGTCTTGTTAAGACAAATCCAACGAGCCCAAACACGACTAGGTTGTGGTGTGTATTTAAGGAGTTCTTATGGCCACCTCCCGGCTCCATCATGAGACCCTGGACATCACGTACGACTAAAGATCTTGTTAAGACAAATCCAACGAGCCCAAACACGACTAGGTTGTGGTCACTTATGGTGTGAATTTAAGGAGTTCCTATGGCCACCTTCCGGCTCCATCATGAGACCCTGAACATTACGTATCAAATCCAACGAGCCTAAACACGACTAGGTTGTGTTGTGTATTAGAGGAGTTCCTATGGCCACCTTCCGTCTCCATCATCTGACCAGCTCCGTGATACCTTAACATTGCATTGTCATCGTGGTTACATAAGTGTACTAAATTTCAGCAAAATCCAATGGCAACAAGTGCTTCAAAATTGCGTTGCAAGATTTCGCCCGAACATACATAAACATACAGTGCAAGTTAAATAAAAGCTTATAAGTGAAATAATAAAATATCACGCGGAAAAACGAAACGTGATGCTCGATCTCATAAAAAATGTCCACGTATTGTTTTTTAAACTGACCATAATATCAACATGCGAATGTTCGAAATTTCGACGCACATTACGAAGGTTCCGAGTTCGATTCCCGATGGGGACAGTGTCAAGCGAAAATATATTTGTGAGACTTTCCCCAGTTTAGTTAGGACATTGCAGGCTGAATCCCCTGATTGTCCGAAAAGAAAGATGATTCGGTGCTTCGGAAGGCACGCCGTTGGTCCCGGCTACTATCTACGGAAGTATGTAAGTGTTTTTACGTAAGTATAAGGTGTAAGTAACCTTGCACCTTATACCTACATATTATAACTTCTATTATTTAATTTTGTTTGCATGCATAAGACATTATAATTTTATTAGTATGCGTGTGTGTACATATATACTATATAAATAGAAATATATACAATATTTATGTATACCTGGGCTGATTGATAACTGGCCGAAACGACGAACTTAAAAAAATGATACGCAAAAAAAAATATTACATTATATTTTGGCATCTTTTTGAAAATAGAACGCTAAATTTGAATTTAATCGAACTGGTGGAATTTGTTTGATAGGACGTAGAACTTTCTCTGTCGTAAATTTTCTTAACAATGGAAAGAAACGAAATTCGTGCGGTGATAAAGTTTTACGTTTTAAAACAGAAAACAGCAACCCAGGTAATTCTGCTCCTGCATTGAGTACAATTCACACCTGGGTAACTGATTTTAAACGTGGAAGACAGAGCTGCGAAGATGCCCACAGGTCTGGCCGTCCAAATGAAGTCACGAATCCGGACATGATCAAAAAAATTCACAAAATTGTATTGAATGATCGGCGCTTGAAGTTGCGAGAGATAGCAGAGATGGTGAACATTTCATCTGAACGCGTTTTTAATATTTTACACCAACATTTGGGAATGAAAAAGCTTTGCGCGCGATGGGTGCCGCGTTTGCTCACTGTTGACCAAAAGCAACGTCGAGTGGACGATTCATCGGAGTGTTTGGCGCTGTTTAACCGAGATCCTAACGAGTTTTCGCGGCGTTATGTAACAGTCGATGAAACCTGGATACATCATTATACTCCCGAGACAAAAGAACAATCTAAGCAGTGGACTGAGAGCGGAAGACCTGCGCCGAAGAAAGCAAAAACGGTTTTGTCGGCCGGCAAAGTGATGGCGACTGTTTTTTGGGATGCTCGAGGGATTATTTTAGTGGATTATCTGCAAAAAGGAAAAACAATAAATGGAGAGTACTACGCAAGCTTGCTGCAAAAATTAAGTGAAGAAATCCAGAAAAAACTACCACATTTGGCCAAGAAAAAAGTTTTGTTCCACCATGACAACGCACCTGCACACACGTCAATGGTTGCAGTCGCCAAACTCCATGAATTGCGGTTCGAATTGCTACCGCATCCACCCTATTCCCCGGATCTGGCCCCGTGTGACTTCCACTTATTCCCAAACCTGAAGAAATGGTTAGGTGGCCAGAGATTTTCATCAAATGAAGAAGTCATTGTTGCCGTGGACGAGTATTTTGAGGGGTTGGAGAAAACATTTTATCAAACTGGTGTAACGGCATTGGAGAAGCGCTGGACTAAATGCATCGAGGTAGAAGGAAACTACGTTGAGAAATAAATTTATTTTAAATAGATTTTTAAAGTTTTTCTTTGTCGTTTCGGAAACTTATCAATCAGCCCTCGTAATACAACAATCATGGAAAACGATCAATTTAACTTGTCGCCGCGTCCGTGTTTCTCTGGGTTGTGGTTGAAAATCAGCGATATCTGCTCTCCTGAGTATGTATCGACGCTGAGGTACGACCTCTTTGCGCTGCTGCAGCACACATGCATAACCTGGTGTGTCAGGTTATGTTATGATATTCATATTAAATACTAGTTTTAATTTTGTTATGTATGTGTCTGCAGTATCAAATAAACGCTTTATCTATCTATCTATCGTTGTCAGTTGGCATTTGGCGATTACTAGGGTTTTTGAGGTCGGTGGTCGACCTTTCAATTTACAACGCACACGATGATGAAGAAGAAGCAGAACATTTTATAACGAAAATGTTTTTAGGAATCGTAAGCCGATGGTAATAACTTTATTACAGAACACTTGGCTAAATTCGATTCTAAAACAGGCTGTGTTTTCTAAGCTTGCAAATACCTATAATTTGTTTAAATAGATAAAAGTGTTGATAAAACAATGTCGGTAGTAGAGAAAGTGGACAAACAAAGCTCCGTGTTGTTACTTGCTCACCGCAAAACCAAATCTCACACAAATAGCTATTGTAAGTAGATGCCTTGAAAATCTATTGGAAACTCACAAAAGGTGCTTCGAAAGTTGTAAAATATTTAATGCATCGGCGACTTTTGAATCTGCAGGCTGCAGTATTTATACCAAAGTTATCAGGTTGAACTTCACTTTAATAAAAGCCGCCTATCTCCACAAAGACCGTAGAAAAGTCAGCTGTATGAGCTGTTTCAGATCGTTGTCGGTCCACCGATCTGCCAACGTCTTGAGTCTTCTGCCCGCCAAAATCTCTACCTACTTCTCTTGTTGACTGAGCGACCGCAAAGCGTCTTCGTTTCTGCTTGGGCAAAACTGCCTTTGTGTGTGTGTGTGTATGTGATGATCTTGTCTATTTGTCTGTTTGTTCCACTCGATATTTTTTATCGAGTCAGTTTTTAGGAAAAATATACGGAGTTATAAAGGTTGAAAACGTAAAGAAATCATAAATCAGCCATTTAAAAAATATATAATATATTCTCGCGAGGTCTACAGTTCACAGAGCCAAATTTTAACTAATTAGCCAGATATCCTGTACAAAAATTATAATCATCCATTCAGTCAATTCCGAGATGCAGCAATCGTGCAAATGACACCGCAGCCGGATTTTAAATATCTACGCAACCATAGCAAATACAAGTGCAAATTAAGTTGTAACATTTATTCCAAATAGATACCTAATTATTCAGATAACAATTATTTCAACATACCCGTTAGAAAACAAAAGATCTGGCTGCGGTAACGTTACTCCAGCCAAAACTGTTTTTATCAAATAATAAAAAACTATCAGCTTACCAAATTTAAAAATCTGCTTACCATTTACAGAAGATGTGTATCTAATTATCTATTGCACTTGGATGGAGCCACTAGTGTATTTCAATACACGATACTTGTAACTACAGTTTTAGGGGACAATTTGGGGAAGCAGTGTCTCGCAGAGAGAATCACATGACAGCTTTGTGGATAGACACATACGCACTGACACACACATTTACACACACACACTCACACACACACACACACACACACATACATATACACACACACACACACACACACACACACACACACATACACACACTAGAATTACAACACACACGGACGAGGTAATTAATCTTTAAATTTTTAATTTTGTGTTTCTTCAACATTTTATTCTTTTGTGTTTATTTTTAAATTGTAAACATGTTAAGTATAGGGAAGTAGCGAGCCATTCCCACTACAAGTATCTTTTGATTACTTACTGGGAAGACTCAACACCACTATTGTAAGAATCAATTTTGAAATAAATAACATTTTTTTTTTATTTATTTACTGCTCGCTAGACTGCTCGTATTGGTAGTCATGGCCTTATCATAGAATAAGAAATGCTCGATAATTTCATGAAATGTTCGCATTTAATGAAGAGAGCAACAAAATTTGATCAGGTCATTAAATCGTGTACATTTCACGATTTTGTCATCTTCGATTGGCCATATAGTGAAAATATATAATAAAAATGTAGAATATGTTAGGAATTTGTTTATTGTTGTCCAAGTCCGACGGGCATTTATAAAAACTAGGAATTTTAGGAAATCTTAAAATAAAACATACCTATCTAAAGTGATACAATGTTTAAAGAATTATTCACTTTTTCACTGCGAGAAACAACATTGTTGTTAGCGGCCGCCATGTTGATACAAAAACAAAGCGCTTCCAGCGCCTCTATCGGTAAATGAGTGTAACTATTGTATGTAGAAGTAGCTGCGTTTTTAGTTGAATACATCAACAAACGATTTCTTATCATTCATCTGGCCAAGGCACACCATGATGTGACCAATGGACAGTGAACAATTTCATGAAATGATACCACTTCTTGAAATTCTCAAGCATTTCATGATGTAGGCAATTGTACGAAATGGCCACGATATCGACAAACGATTTCTTATCATTCATCTGGCCAAGGCCAATCATGATGTGGCCAATTGACAGTGAACAATTTCATGAAATGCGACCACGTTATGTAATTCTCAAGCATTTCATGATGTGGGCAATTCTACGACATGGCCACGACATAATATACAATTCGGTTCGATATGTCGCTGAGAGGGATTTGGTGAAGTGGCGAGTTCGAATAAGCGACAGGTAAGCTGATTGGTTTTCATCGCCAGCGTCCGACTATCTGAATGGATATTAATTCTCAATGCACTAATCGAACTTTGATGTTTCGATAGGGTTGTCGATTGACAGTCGACTATCGATAGTCTATCGATAAAGACAAAATCTACAGTTAAGGCCTGTCAACAGTACTGGTAGAGTATTGACTGTAATAACTTTAAATATTTATTTTTAAACAACGCAAATTTATGATTTTTCAATGATTCAAGTAAGTGCAAACTACTATCAAATGTATAGATTGTTTTGTCCCTTATTTTGCTAATAAGTACAAATTTACGAATATATACTCAAAGTTAGTGAGTAGCTATTGCAAATAATAATGTAGCTATTGTATCGGTAGTTATGTTATAATGAGAGAAAATACTATAGATATTTTATTTTACTATTATTAGTTCCTTTTTTAGAAACTTCCGTCCCGGCTTCATGTACCAATAGTATTTAACAGTTAATATTGGTCAGTTGTCATTGTCGTTATTAACAATACAATATCAAATATAAATTTTACATTTGTTTACTACGAGTAACGTCAATATTATAGATAGTTTGGCAACACTATTTTACCAGTGGAAAACATACTGCAGTTTACATTTCAGGCACTATCAAACAACCCATGATGTTGTGCGAAGTCCATATTTACTGAAAATAACGAAGAGAGAAGATACAGAGCACACTTGAGCTCAAACACAAACCCTTTATACTAGTATTACAAATATGAAAGTGTGTTTGACGTGGTTGGTTTGTTGGTTTGTATTTCTTTTATACACCTACGGATTTTCTCTGAGAAGACAGTTTACAGGTAATTTTTCCTGCGGGTTTCTTTGTATCTCATTGGAAACAGCGGGGAAGTAGCCGCGGGAGGACTCTATTTAGGAAGGAGGAGAGGAGAAAGGAGGTAATGATTCCGGACTACATATTATTTAGTCCTTTATATTGATAATATCCTATGATGCAATTTGACTGAAAGTCCAAAGCTGGGACTAATTTCTCTAGTAAAACGTATAGTACTCGTAGTCTTATGAGCCTTGCTTGCATAAGGCCGAACATTGGCCCCGATTTGGGAAGTCACCAGCTATCCTTTTCGTTTTTATAACCAATGAAAGAGAGATGATGAATTCAGATGAACAAATGATATTATTTTGAATGAATGATAAACTTAAATAAAGGCGTAGCTGTCAGATTAAGAGATTTTTAAGTCGCATGTTTTAAATGCTCTCTGAAATTGTGCAATCGACGCGGCCATAAGGTAATATTAGGATGGCCATCTCCTGTCCTTTTTTAGTTATCTTTAAAAGGTGAAAAGGACGGATGAACTTAAATTAAGAATTAGAACGTGGCAGTGAGAATTAGCCTCATTGTCAAGATTCATGTCTTAAACTTATCATAGTCTTACGAAAGGAAAAGTAGGCAGCAAGTCATGGGAAGAATTTTTGGATTTATTAAAAAAGTTTATAATTATATTTTTTGGCATACATTATTGTTTTATTTGTCGTGTGGTGACGGCAGAGTAGAATACATTTGTCACCAACCCCTACTCTTCCCGTGGGTGTCGTAAGAGGCGACTTAGGGAGTACACATTGAACAGGGAACAGGCAGCAGCGCTCTCTGATACAGTAACCTTTTAATCTGCGATCTCCAACCCGCCTGCCAAGCGTGGAGATTATGGCAAAACCCTCCACTTAAGTGGAGGAGGCTCATAGTCCAGCAGTGGACTGTAACGGGCCGTTGATGATTGTTTAATTTGGTATTTCCCTATTCTATGTTGTAGATTAAGTTATATTGAAATAAATTTTGTCTTATCTTATCTTAAGTGCATTTTTATTTCTATGCAAAGTCCGAATTTATTTATGATAATGATCTCGCCCATGGTTAAAAGGTGCTTTGTACAGTATAATGTCCAGATTGTTAACAAAATGTTTATTTAGATATCTGGATGTTACATAACATTTTAAACTCTCGCGATTTTCACACATTTTCGTCGGGAGGGTAAAAACAATGTTCTGTTTACCTTAGTAAATAGTATATCGTGATTAGACCCGTTAGTACATATAAATAATGGATGTAACATCTCTTTTATGACATTTAGTTTACGGTTGAAGACTGCATTCGTTATCAGTTTTTTGTTCAGTTTATATTTTAGTCTGGCAATAAAAGTCTATTTTTGCTGTTGTGTGCACTTCTCAAGTTGTATCGGATTTACTGGAGCTAAATAGATAATGTCCTGTGCGTGCCCTTTCACTCGACTGCCCTAGATTTCGTCACGATCGCCAGTCCTTTGAGCGGTTAGACTAAGCTGGGTCTTACCTAGCACTAATATTATCTGTATCGTTCATTGTGAAAATGAATTATCTCCATACCTTTGCATTAAAAACCATTTTTTTTAATTATGCGGCGTAGTAATAAATAAAACAGTTGATTTAAATTTAAAGTTCATGTTTTTTAATGCGACTCATCTGTAACTGTGGTTTTACCACACTCACTCAAGTTTATTATTACGAGTACCTGAGTACGATGTTGTTTACATTTTTTAAATCCCGCCAGGTTTATTTGTTACTTACATTAAATTATTTTTGAGCATCCTGCTTGTATAGCATAAAATGTGCCCGGTTACAGCTAAAAGCATTTAACTCTGTATTCCATGATTTATTACTGTCGAGTAGGTCTGTACATGCAGTCTAAGATCTTAGCCACACAGGCACGAGTATGAAGAGCGGCGACAGGCGAACATCATCGATAGGAATTATAAAATGAACCATAGAACAATAAGTGTTTGATCGATATTATTTTTCCATGTTTACAAAACGCGTAGTTTAGTAGTTCTAAAAATACTAAAACAACCAACAATAATAATTGTTATAAGGTACATTTTATAGCTAGTGTAATGACTAGATAGTTGCCGGTTCCGAACCAATCAGCCTGCAAAATCCTAACCAAACTGGGGAAAGTCTCACAAAGAGATTTTTGCTTGACAGTGCCACCGGGACTCTAACCCGGAACCTCCGTAATGAGCGGCAAAATCTCGACCACTCGGCCACGTAGGCTGTTATATATATATGGATATCAAATAATAATGTAAATATAATTGTTAATATAATATCATAAAATAAACCTAAATCCTACACACGACAGCGTATAGTATTATATTAACTCTATGGCATTGGTGTCGATTCGGCATACGCCCAACTAAACTAAACTAAAATTAGTCCTGTCACTTTCTTTCATTTTTAGTTGAAAAGGGACCGAAGATCATAGGTTTTGTTTTTGTCTATGACGTCACGACTAACTGTCAAATTTAGTCTTGTTTTAGTGCCTACCTAACACCATGACGACTAAAAAGCGACTAAAATTGACAGTTAGTCGTGAAGTCAAAGACAAAAAACAAAACCGATGAACTTCGGTCCCTTTTCAATTAAAAATGATAGAAAGTGACATGACAAATTTTAGTTAAGTTTAGTTGGGCGTATGCCGAATCGACACAATTGTGTACCTAATATAAGTAAAAACAAACGTGCAACATAACCTAAACCTAGTATTATAATAAACTAAGTAGCACTTATAGCAGTTATATTGAAACGGCGAAGTAGAATAGAATAGAATAATATATATATATATATAGAAGTAGTAACCTGATTGGTACTCAAACTATTTGCACTATTATAATAACGTTACAAACTTAGACAGGAAAACGAGCAAAAACAAAACAGGAGCGACATTAAATACGTTTGATGTTGGCAACAAATAATATTTTGTATTGTATCGTATCGTAGGAACCTGCTTGCCCGGGCTCAATCAATAGGCATGATGTTTGCTTTTACATAATTATTAAATGCATTTGGTTAAGGCACAATATATAAAGTTAAGCTTATAATTGAGGCTAATTCGGAAAATTACGCTCTAATGCTTAAGTTAAGTTCGTCCGTCCTTTTCGCCTTTTAAAGATAAAAATAATCATCTAATAAAAGTTACAGCCAGTGTTACTCGGGTTGATGTAAGGATTCTAACGATGCCTCTTAAATTTAAATCAGTTCAGGCATTTAGAAGTTACGGTGGAATAAAGAAACTCACATATACATACATACATACATACATACATACATAAATGAACGAAACCGAGTTTGGCCGTGTTTTAGGTTTTCATTCATTCAAAATCATTGGTACATCTCCTCCACTTTTTCATTTCTCACAGAACCGAAAAGGGATTTTAAAATTAAGGATAAGAGCATGACATCCATAATTGGGCTCATTATTGCTCGGCACTCTAAATTATTTTACGGGCTGTCTGTTTTCATATCAGGGATTCAATGGGGATTGATGGTTCCATAATACATTTGTATTTCGTCCGATACGATACGAATTTTCCGTTAGTTATTAAAATTTCCACAAGCATTTCCTAAAAGTATTACGTAAAATATTTTCATACTCGAGTATAATAACATTGTCAACATTGTCACGTTTTCGTACTGCCCACTCACATCATTTTTTCTGCTTTCTTGGCTCTTTCCTACACAATAAGCTAAACTTCTACTTATCCCTTTATTCTATGAACTTAATACTATGCAAAAAAACTGTAACAAAATGGTTTAAATGTAAATCATATGAGGAGACTGAAAACCTATTAGCAGTAATTAGTTAATTTTAAATAATTGATATTTTAAAAACTCTTTGATTAACTCTTAATTTATATAGACACAGGTACTCACTTACTTAGCTTAAGAATCAAATTGTTAACTCAGCAAATTGTTTTATATTAATTCTTACAACTTAGTTTTTATTTTCTTATTGTGTAAATTGATAAAAATAATATTAATTATAAATTTTACTTAGTAGTCCTGTACAATGTTTATATTAGCCTAAGATTTCACAGAATAAATTTATCTTCATCTTTATCATAATTATGTGCAATGTAGGTATCATTTATTTGTCAAGTGATTTGCTTTTAGACTTGAAGAACCCAATTTTTGGTAACCCAAGCTTAGGAGAAGTCAAAATCAAAGTCAAACATTTTATTATCAACTGGATGATTTTACATCGCGTAGATCCGTCATTACATTTTTTTGGGTGAGTTCACTAACACAATGGCGGAATCTGTGCTCATCGAAGAAAATCCACAGTCCTCGCATCTTTTGCGTTTCCTTTTTAAAAATAAAATATTGTTTAAATAATTATTCGTGCTACTTGAATATTGAAAATGCCTGCTACTCAAGCAATTTATTCCCACGGAGATCCAAAGTGTGTGAGACTTATCTATGGGAAAAGCAAAAGTAAGGTGAACCCGAATAGTTCAAGGCTATGAGTTTTTGACTGAACAAAAGCAAAGATTGCGACAAACATTTACGAGCAATAAATGCTATAAAACTAACGCGCGTTTTTATGATGAGTGAAAATTCCACGTTACATTCCACCGCCTCCTAAACATTATAATAGGTTATATGATAGAGCGTCGGTGGTGCATTGGCTAGGGCCGCTGCCTCCCGCGGATTCAATCCGAGTTCGAATTCATATTTATTCGACGCTCTTACGGTGAAGGAAATATCGTTAGGAAACCTGCACACTCCTGCGAAAAAATTCAAAGGTTTTGTGTGAAGTCAATCAACCCGCACTGGGTCAGCGCGGTCGACTATGGCCTGATCGCTCTACTCCAAGGTAGGCTCAAGCCCCTCGGTCGGTGGCGACTTATATGAGCTATTGATTTTGCTCGATCTAGGCCGGTGATCCACATGATTGATAGAATACCTATGTATGGTGAATACGTGAATGAATGGGATAGGTAGCTTGCAACTGCTTCCGAAGGGTTTGATAACGTTTTAGGCTCAGAGCTCCCAGAACTACAAAGTAGGTAAAGTGGCGCGGGGCCAGAACTCTTTATAATATATATTATAAATACTCGTATTTACCCAATGATATTATATTATATACATACAAGAGGTAGATATACCACCAACGCACCAAACGCGTGCCGTGAATTGATCGTAATTGTGACCATTGCAGTCAGTCGAGCTGTGATCGCTGTCTCTTTCACTCTTACGCTTTACCTATTTCCTGTCGCACTTATAACGCGTCTGTGTCGCGGAACAGTTCATGTTGTGCGTGCAGTACGAACGTAACGTATCCTTCTTAAAATATCATTGTATTTACCTATGTATGGCAGATCATAATATTTTATATATAGGTAAATACCTGTTTCCTAGAAGTTCTGTATAGGAACTGGGAAGGCACGAACTCATCTTGCGTTTGTCGTTTGTTTTGTTCCTTATTTTCTTCTGGCTCAGGGTCAATCTTCTCTTTCACTTCTGCAGCGTATGCGCACAGGGAGACAGCTGAAACAACAACATCAGCATTTATACGACAAAATTTAATCATGACAGCTCTGCATCAGAGAATATAGGTTGTAAACATGACGAAGTGCATTGCGTAGAGGCAGTAATAAAAACCCAATTGCCTTGAATGCACTGCACTTTTTTGAAGTGTCAATTATTTCAGCATGACTAGACTGTATCAGTTTGTGGTCCGTAATTAACACCCTGTATAGTATGTGATTCTAAAGTGAGCGCTCGTCACTTAAATTCCCGGTAAGTTAATCGAAGCATTAATTTTAACGCGTTGCCACTTTCGTCGTCAGGATGCGGTGTAGTTATGAAAACTGCGGCGGCGCAGAAAATCCGTCTCAAGTCAAGTCTGTCCAACGAGAGAATACCACTACGACAGCTCTTGACGTTCCTTTCCTATTATACACATCGACATAGAGTTCACAATATAACATACTAACTTGATAGCGTCATAAAATGAACTCTATGTCGAAAAGAACAAGGGAACATCTACAGCAGTCATAATAGTATTCTCTCGTTGGACAGATTGGTATTAACTGATTAATCTTATCTCTAGTTTTAATTATTAAGAAACGTACTTTGGTAAACTGCTAGCGCTTCCAATTTGAACATCTTATAGTTAGATATATTAAAATGCAATATTAAATTCGGTTCTTCAAGTATTTATAGTTTGAGGACTGATTATAGATTTCAAAAAAAAAAGTGTAAATAAAAAGAAAAATAATAATCGCCTTAACTACTCTTTATTTTGTCTAGAAGTTTACTCTGATCTGACATAAAACTTTTCTGGATGTATGAAAAAATTATCTGCGAATATTCTCTTTGTTGTTAATAACGGGATATATTTTAAAATGTAGATGCATTCGCTTTGTGTTTGGCAATGAAAAACACAATTTCAGAAAATATATTATTTGCTTTGCTTCATGCATGATGTGAAATGTTCTGTTTCATCATTCCAATTACTGCTTTATTTTAAATTCAATCATGTGTAAGTAAAGAGACCACTGTTTGTTGCGATCACAAACGACATAAAGATAAGCATAAACATTAAATACAAAACAATTCCAACACAAAACCACGCGATCAGCTCTCATTGGTTTAAGAATAGTGGTCTAGTGTCATTTTTACCAAGTCTTTTTTTCAAATGTGATGTGCATTAGGTCTTAGCTAACACAGTTATGTCACAAAATGTATAGTGGAACACACAATACGACAAGCAAATTAGTGACGGGGTGATAATTCGCTGTAATGTGCGCTTGCAGCTTTTATATCGTAGCTGTAAGTTAAGAACAATGACGCAACTTGAAAACATTTGTGAAACACAGAGGCTTTTTGATGTTGTCAGTTCCATTTATATGTACGCGCACGTGCATCCCAGTCGTTGCTAAATCAAAACCTCTGATGTGCAAAGATGCAAGTTTTGTAAAAACTAAAAAGAACTTCTTGGTGAAAAAGAAATGCTAAGCATGCCAATTTTCTTTCACACATGAGATATTTTGATTGTCTAGCGTCACATGGGAGTTTTTTCGTCACCTGTAAGATATCTCTGTGAATATGTAAGATATTGAGAGTTTTTGTAGAAGGTGGAGAATTTGATTTTCTACAATACGGTGTAAAAATATGTAATAAATATGGTGTATTATTATTATTATTGATCGTGCGCTTTGGCGTGCCCTTGGGGGAGGCCTACGTCCAGCAGTGGACTGCAATAAGCTGATTGATTGATTGTTTGATATTATTATTATTATCATCAGTAATTACATACATCAAAGCCGCATTCAGATCGCACGCGATATTGATGCATTGTATCATGTGTGTATTGTATAACATAAAGTAGAAAAGTAGTTTACCACCCGAATGTGTCATTATTTTGCAAAGTTTATTATTTTCGTTTGCAGATCGATCTGTTAGATAATTGTTCAAATCCAGACATTACACGTGCAAACGTGCCGGAAGTGTAAGGAATACGAATATATCATGAAAATCAGGTGCGGACACCTATACGGATACACATTCCTACGACGGGCTAGGAACTGAAGTATGGCTGGTATGGCGCGGTGAGATTTAGCTGGACACGGAAGTATGCGAAGCTGACGCGTGCAAATCTGACCTTTCTTCAAGGAAGTCTATTCCAAGACTGCCCAACCTACACAGGGACACCCACAAAAAGGAGTTTTTTTTTTATTAGCTGTAAAGTTGACTTTTCTAATGATGCGAGCAGAAACTTTTTATCGCACCGAGTGTTTGTAATGTTAGCGAGGGCTACGAGTGCAATTATGTTCTTCTTTTAACCAACGAATAAAAACCCATAATAACGAAATAATATTTTCACGGAATATGCGATTCAGTACGCGTCTTTGTTTTATTTTTACAGAAATAATTAAACAATTACAAAAGGTAATGAAAGCCTCTTCTCAAAGTAACGCTGGGACTGATGTTCGTTCAGTCGTTCTCTGTGAGAATGATGATTCAAAGGGAAACATATTTTTCGCTTCAATGATTCCTCATACCCAATATAACAATATATTGTATGATAGGTCACTGCTGTCCGAGAGACGCGGGTTCCATTACCACCACGTACCAATGTGTTTTAAAATGTTATTTTTATATAGTTAATATATGTTTAGATCGACGCTAGAAGGAAAACATTGTGAGGAAACCTGCGAAGAAGTTCAAAGGTTGTGAGTGATACAGGCCAACCTGCACTGGGCCAGGTCGAATAAGGTATGATCGCCCTAATTCAGGGTAGGCTTGAGCTTGAGGGTGGGAAAGTATACGGGCTGTTGATGAAACTTTATCCACCCGTTGTTATTCAATCTCCGTATTTCAATAACGAATTCCAAAAACTGTTTTTGTTTGAATTTCGATATTCCAAAAGCTTTCAAAAAATTGTAGTTTTTAAAATACTCTACCAAATATTTTGCACAATACCCATGGAAACAATATGCCTTGTAAACAATACCTAACAAGCTGTGCTGCGCAACAAATAAATTCAGTGTACGAAACAACTCAGCGCATTCCGATTGTGGTGAGAGGAACTGTTCGGACAAATAAATAATTTGGGGATAGGCCGAGGCGACAGGCGACGGCGACCAAAGTTTAAAATTCATAGTGACCATAATTCTTGCAGAAACGCGCTCTAACAATATTCTATTTAAAAAAATGGACTTCAGTTTATAAAAATAAGTAAGTTAATAAAAGTTAGTTAGTTAATAAATAGCTTATTCTAATTTCTTCTCTTTAATAAACAATTATTATTATAGAACTAATAAATTAAGTTAGTAAGGTATGAGAAGACTTTCGAAGTATAAATAAAATGTAATGTTTGCCGTCAGAACGTAATTTAACTCAATTGCAAATAAATGTTGGAGTGTGAAAATTGTATTTAAGTTATCAAACATTGAGTTTGGACTACATGGATGGTGTCGATTACGTTGAAGCTCACCGTGAAAATTTCAGAAGAAAAATAAACAAACAGCTACTCTTTTAATTTAGGTTAACATCCGTTTATATTTTTTCCTTTCATCACATCACAAAAACGAAAAGAACTAATGTACGGTTGGTGACAGAGACATCTGAGACAGATGCGCTTAGATGTGCCGTACTAGACTATCTCAGTTAATTTTGTAACCGACAGTACTTTTTTGGGTTTCGAACGTTACTGCTGGAATTAGGGCCATAGTGTCCTTGGATGCGTTATCTATATCCAAATGGGTAGATCGATCCAATTACTGCACAGCCGGTCGGCGGCGGCGGCGGCGGCGGTCCAGCCGAGATGGCCCGGAGACTCGAAGAGCATTCCCTACGCGTCGAAGGCCACGCACTCTCACTAGGTGACCAGTAAGGCCAGCAAAACAGATCATACTCCAAAAATACTCCGCGTCTGCTATTTTTTTTTTATAAATCACATAATGTTAATAAATTAAGAAATAAATAAAAAAGTGTATGAAATGTCATAGATTCTATCCAATTAGCTAAGAAGTACTTGAAGCGTTTATCTTCCTTGAAGTTAATTTTTTAGAGCAATAATCTGTTCACAGTTAAATGAAAGCTAATTAAAAACACAAATGTTTATTAGTACTTATGAAAATAGTTCACAATGACTTTCCTTTACAGATAAAAAAAAATAAGCCTCTCATCTAAGTATAAAGAAAATTGTTATGTCGAAAAAAAGGAAATATTAAATTTTTCATGTCATCGGAAATGCAAAAGCAACAAGAATTTGATGTTTAACCAACTTTTCGCCAGCAAATTCGCCTGTGGAGAACTACAGAATATGTTTAGAGGTCCGTAGCAAGACCAGAGCTGCAGCAAAAAATCCCAAGCGTAGTATAGACAAAAAAATAGAGAGACTGAAAAGCAATTTATTATTTGAGTTAGCGCGGCAGGAGAGCCGGCGGCGCTACCAGCGGCGTTTAATATCACGCGGAATATTCGCTCAAAATATTAACACGAGATACTACGTTACTCTTTTTATTAAAACCTCGAATGTACGATGGAACGCTTTTTTTAAAAAACCGATGCCAATATTTATGAATGATGGATAGCCAGTCTGTGATAGAAATACCAATTTGTATAAAAATAGTTTATGAACTAGTTTAAATATTTTTCGGAAACCATTCTGGCTCGCGGAAGTAACGGTTACAAATACCTACTAAAACGAAAAAAAAAAAACTAATGTTGAATGTTATATGAAAATTTTTGACTAGGTATGTTTAGAACAAAGATACTGATGATTGAAAATTTTATTGGAATATTTCGAACACAATTTTTTTTTTCAATATAGATTTATTTTATGTTTGAAAAAAAAAACTTTGTTACGGCTGCAACAGAAAAGGTTTACTAGACTTAACCAAATTTTTACAAATACGGTGTTGTACTGAGGATAAATAGGTAATATCAAATTAGTAAGCGCCATTCTTGTTACAAAATTTTGTTGTCTAGTGAATTAGAAATGGATTTCGCAAAAGCTTAACTATTCAGAGCGCATATTCACCAGTGAATATACTAGTTTACTACGTCAGCAGCGCAGACAATATTCGACAAATTCGCAAAAGCAGTGCACATGCATGTTCTCGGAACTAAAATGTTGCTGCAAACTGTACGCTCATTGACACGGCCTAGTTCCCACACTAAACTTATACAAATATACACTCATTATGCCGAACGTTAACCATTTTCTGTGCGTCTAACTCTTGTGTACGTTCTATGAATTTCATAACACTGATTTAAACTTTAACGCCACATAAAGTAACTTAATAGATCATCAGATAATATTATATAAGCTTGTTTCCTCCAGTACCGTGTGTTACGCCGGTCATAATTAGCTTTTCCACCAAGTAATTAAGTTTTTACAAGTGCTATCTATTTAATACTTTATAATTTTGCCCTCGCTACATGATTATCTTTCAAGAATTTTGCTGAAACATAACGTAACAGTAAAATGCGAAGAGTGTTTGTAACGTGCAATTTAATTTCGAGATGGAAGCAGATCCACTTCATACTGAAGGATTATGAAGGGATTATTTTTTCAGAGAGACAACAGTTTATGCAGATTGTAGTTTCCTTTTTACAGTTCGCTTCCAAACACCAAATTAACTAAGCTTATGTTACACAAACTTTTTAGTATTTCGAGCTGCATCTACCTGACTGAATTTCACTTGAAATAAAAACGACAGCATAAAAAGCTGAGATCATCTTCCAAATTAACGAACGTTCACGGCGCCTCTTTTGCGCATTATTCTCCACTTTTACTTTCCACTCCTATTTGTCAATCCGTTCTAATAAATTCCACTAATGATTGCATTAGTTGGTACATCGTGGAAAAAAATCCGTTGTCGTGCGCTCGGTCCACACTGCGGCGACGTCGCCGATGCGCCGCGGAGGCGCGCGGCCGCAGAAAGTCGAAAGTGATCGCGTGTGGTGCGCGTTCCACCGACCAGTAAAAGTAAACTTCCTAATCGCGCATCGGACACAATGGGCCATTATACACCGGCGGTCACGCGATTCCTCGACCCGAACAGCCGAACTATGTCAGCGTTGAAGGTCAAGAACACTGTGGTAATTTCTCTGACATGCGCTTCACGTTACTTCATTCATGCGCCCGCGCTCTCCTTTCCGGGGTGAATCGATGCGAGACTGGAAAGTGATCCATTACATTACACCTCGTGTTCAGTTTTGCGTGGAATCTAGAGAAACTAAATTCGCTGAACATTAGTTGGGCTCACACAGAAACGCGGATGAGAATGATTATTAAGTTGCAGAGTGATCTTGATGTTGAACACTTATTTTAATATTCATCCTTCCTTATGTATGAAATTGCTGATTTACGCAGATTTTTTTTTATCATTTTATCATGTTGTAGGTTTCTATCGTGGTTGTAGGGTCGACGACCAAAAAGCATACTTAAATTTTAATTAGTCGGAGTATTAACCATTTTTTTAGCTTTCAGTTAGACATTCATGCTGCAGCTAGCTCTGACATAGAGCAGTCTGCGCTACAGGTTCACCATCATGGACTTTTCCACGGCTCTCGTTAGTAAAGGTCAAAAATTCCAGAACTTCCGAGATCATACAAAAAAAGCACCGCGCCTTCACTTTCTGTGCAAGCAGCACATGCATAATAATATGGGATCACAGATTTATAAATTAAAGGTTCGATAATTTATGTTTAGAATAAAACGTTACATGAATTAAGTTCCGTTTATCTTATCTTGTCTATCGTAAGTGCCAACTGCCAAGATGATTCTTTTTTATCGTTGTCAAACGGCGGGAAACAAATAATAAATAAATAATTAGAAAGGAAATATGCAAGTCAAATATCAGTATTACGCTATCCCGTTTCGTTTGTAGAGAACGTTTGAATATTTCTTTAGTTGCCTTCTATTTCGTTTTTTAAATTTTCCATGATTCGATTAAATTTTCCAATAAGTGCTTTACCATCGAGACAAGATTAATCCATTGAACTTTATGAACATCAAGTTTTATATAAGATGATTGTGATTTAACAGTAGTTTTGGATAGTAATAATTATTTTAAAAATTATAATTAAGAGACCAAAAATTTATATTGCTTTGGTATTATAACAAAATGATCGGTACTGGATTAGGTCCATTTAAATTTTACGCACTACTTACTTAATTATCTTAAGCTAAGGTAAGCTTAAAACAAATTAACACTCATCATCTAGTTTCTTTTGTTTTTGTTCATAATTGAGAAGAAAAGCGTCTCTTTACTTTTGAATGAAGATTGAGAACGGCAATATTCGCGGACCAGGCCGGCAGGGTTTCGTCGCCCACCTCATAAATCACTGCTCCCGCTTGCCCCGGTGTACCCAATTCGGGACATCGGCCCAAAATGGAGCATGCAACACAGCTCTACATTCATCTTGCGTAGTTGTACAGTTATTTAGTAGAGGAAGACGTTAAACTTTATGTATTTATTTATGTTTTCAAACTATGCTAAGGAAACGCCAAGGATGCCTTGTGGGAAGTAGTGACATTCTTCTTCATTGTGTAGGTAACAAGGTCGACAACCGACCTCACAAACCCTAGTGTCAGTGTTATAGAGCCTTTACAAATGTAACTGCTTTTCAGATTATTTTAATAAGTATGTATAAGGCATATAAATGTTTCCTAGCGCTCGATATTCTAATTCCTTGGGTATACATACTTAATAAAAATATTTTCGGTATTATATATAAGAAACCGTTTTATCGTTTAGATCATTTATAATTTTTATATAATGTTTATATTTTTTTGCATGTGTGACGTCATTTATGTTGCATACTATGAAACGAACAACCACTCTCGTATTATTGGTGTTACCATCATGACTTCACAAAGGTCATATGATTAGGTTTTTCGGATTTATCAACGTAACCTTTAACTTTAATAAATTGTAAAACAATAATCTATAAATTTTCATTTAGCATACCCAAAACCCGTCCATATATTGAAATAAGTTAATAAAAAATTATAACTGTTTGTGTTAGATTAAACTACAAATAAGGTCGGTCAAAATATCAACGGTGGAATACTGAACCTCCTGCATTACGGAAGGTGCTAACAAAACAAAGTAAAAGAAACATTTTACCTAATTCACCGAACTGACTCACCGGCCATATTTTCTGTTAGAACTTCTTACATAACATCTGTAGCAACGGCATAGTTGTTACATAAACATACGAATTGACGTTATTAAAAGGCGCACTATACTTTGTTGCAAGTACATAGCCAATTGGCATAACGGTGTTTCCATAGCATGAGTTTCATAATCTCTAGAAATATATACAAATTGTCTTACAAATTTTCCAAATAAGCTCTGCAGGAATAAATATAATTTATTGTATTCACGCAAGAAAAACAGACAGTTACTCGTATGGGCAGGCTAATTGATAACGTAACAATTTCTTACCAGCGACCTTAGACCAACTAGGACCAGGACAACCAGGATTGGCAATAAACTAAAGAAAATCAATAAAATATTGGGAAGTCTATCGAACTTTACATCAAACGATTTCGTTAGGTTTCGGTGTATGAAAGTGTAAGTGTGCGCAGAATTGAATTGTCAACTTTACAACCCACACGATGAAAAAGTACTTCTTCTAGCCTTATTTTTTACAGCATTATTTAAAAAAATAGTCAGCAGTAAGTCTTGTTTTGCGTCTTATCTATCAGTTATACATAGGAGCTATGGAACTATTTTTTCTTACAGATGTTCCTTGCATTTACTACGTAGGCTGAAAGTTCCTTATTCATTGTAAAGGCGATGGTTAAGAGATCAGATGACAACTACCTACTTTTGCTAAGTTTACTATTTGGTTTCGGTCGTATTTTTCGCTCACTATATCGTAACTCTTGTCTAATCATTAGAACCCTTTAAGTCTTATAAAGGTCAGACGTTGAATAATAAATTGGTAGAAATAAGCTATTTAGAGTAGCTCCTTTCCAAAAAGTTCCTTTTAACAACTTTAGTTGGAGACATGCTAAGAGCTGTGCACTGTACTAACTGTTATATCACTTGCAGACCAGAAGTATAACCTTTTTAATAAGATTACCTTGTAAATATCACAAACAAAGAGGCTAGGTAAAAGGAAAAGAGTCGCCAGGGCCAGTCGTACACATTTACTTTCTTCCTTTACGTTTGAGTCAACCAACATACTTTCTCAAAGGATGGCTTTGAGCAAGCAAGCAGGCTTATCCAATTAATGCAAGCTCAAAGACATCCTTGCAATATCCATATTACGTATCATCGGCAAACTCGGAAGAGGAACCTTTGCCAACCATTCCTCTTTAGATGTATCTATGGGCATTTCTGAGATAGTTATAATTTATATTTTTTATGCAAATAAAATAAAAACTAAACACTGGCACAAATACTAGTGCCATAGGAAAAAGAAATTGGGTAAAACCACACGGCTAAAACGATTTCCGTCCCAATACATGGCACTAAATATTATGTCAAACGCAGAGGAAAGCTCAGAACTAACATGACTCTACAAACTTTACAAGAAATCGCGTAATATCGGAGAAAATTTCAAAGCTTTGAGAATATTTCATTCTGGCTAATGACTGATTTTGCCATACAGATGTAGGTAGGTGCTCTAGATAAACACAAATCAAATTCCTCCGATGAGCTCAAAGCGAATTCCGCAAAGAACTAGGTTCATTTGATTTGATTTCCTCTTAAAACAGCATTTCCAAGGAAAGAAAAACAATTGGGTGTTGTGATTGTGAATGGAGCAAACGTAACGCAATTCATTGCGGTAAGTAGCGGGTCCTCTTACTATATTACGAAATGGTCCTCAGGAAACGTTCAGTCGATAAATATTCTCGTGCTAGCCGCTTCCTTGACTTAAAAACTCTTATTAACTAGATTGCTGTCAGCTGATGCCGCAACATCCCTAGTATTTACAACCGCTTGGCTCAACCGAGGTTTCGATACATAATTATCTGTCTTTGTTATTTTGTATCGCGTGAAGCGAAATGCAGATATCGGTCCGAATAGAATTTGTGAAGGATAGTGATTGTGGGTACCGGGGCAGGCGACCACTACATCAACGCTGATTATCGACGCCATTTTCCATTGCCCTTTTAGATAATCGACAACAAGCCAAGCACTCTAATCGTCTATTGTATAAGATAAATCAAGTAATACTGAGGCTATCTGTAAAGGCTCGAATTACGGGTATATTTCGGTACCGAGATCTGTTTATGTATAAAGATAAATAATTTTATATAGGTATTTTTCTTGAACACTTTACTGAAACTGTTTACCTATTTATAATCACTATGTATATCCTACTACTTATTATCCAACTACAGCTGTGTTTGTAATGATAACAATATTATGTTCTCTGCAGTCGCGTCGTCGGCATTTTCCGGTCAATATTTCTCGATTTCGTTTTTTTTTTACATTTTGTTTAATCGATTTTATATATAACTTTATCAAAGTTTTTTAACGCAGTTTTTTTTGCTAGCTTTACGATCTATTTGCAGTTGTCCACGTCGGTCTAAGCGTACAGTCACTGCCTTTGCAATCTGATAAGCTTGCATTATACGCAATTACTGCAGCAAAGCTAATTTAATTGATAAAAGTTGTTTACCATCGGCACGTGAAAAATAAACAGTTTTTGAATATCATGTCGTTCAACGGTTATTTAGCATTGCAACTTTATTTTTATAACCAATAATGAGACGACTGTATTTAATTCCATGCTTCTTTTTATTAAAATATAGAGCACGAACCTGCGGCATAGCGTGGAAAAAAGATCTTTAATTTTCACAATTTTATTAAATACCATTGTTTTATAATGTTAAAAGTCACATTTTATAATTATTATTCATTGCACAAGTATTTTTTCCAACATTACCTATTTAATTATAATTAAAACAAACTGTTATTTTATGTGTCTAAACCTTAGCCATTCGATTTTTCAATAACACTGACTAACCTGAATATCTTGTGAGTGGACAGCTTGAGTAAGATGTTCTAAATAGCTGTGCTAATTGGCTTAGCAAATAAAGGGCAAAGTAATAATACCACTTCGTTAGAAGCCACTTCAGACTGAAGTTTAAGGTTTAAAATTTTAAAATGTTATACGAAATATAATTATAGTCAATCACCACACGAACTATTAAGTAGATGGAACTATAAACACATTATTTATTAGTAAGGTCACTGGAATTGCACAAGCAAAGGCGATCGCCACAGATGATTGATGACGAGCCGATCCTTCTCCAATCCAAATATAGTGCAAGGTTGTATAATTTAATGTGATACAAATAGTCTCACATTTATTTGCAGAATCCATATTTCATTAGGTAAATCAAGGCTGTTGGTCATTTACACAAGGAAGTTAGTCATTCCTTAGTTTTAATTGCAATTTAAACGATAAAATTTCGAATATTTGATGACTATACTTTATAATTAAATCCACAACGAAAGATGATTTCAAAATAAGTTATTAAACTGTCTTACAGAACTCAACGTATTCAAGTGCATTGAAAAGTACTAACAGCGGGAACGTTTGCGGGAATTCGAAAACTTCGAGAAACCAGCGCTAGTTGGCGGGCTTGTGGCGATAATTGAAAATTTGCTGAAAAGTATTTCCTCTAATATGCGCGGGGTGCGGGCGGGAAGAAGTGTGCGGGGGGGCGCACGCGACGCTCCGTCATGCGCGTAACGACTCGTCCACTATCAATTATTTTTTTCATCCAAACGCATATTTTTGTATTATCCGCCGACGTTTTTGCCCGTGGCGGAACAAGATCTCATTCTCACTAATAATTGATGTCCACTGTACAACCGTTCTTCTCATATTTTATTACAGGCCATCACGGTAGAATGTACCGTGATAAGTATTATAGCTACATTGTCAGTGGCACGGTAGCTATCCGCGAATTCTTTTACAATGAAATCGCTACGCCACGCCGCCGCCGCCGCCGCCGGAGCCAAATCATACTTGATGATGATGATGTCAGAAAATGAAAAGTGCGGGTATGAATAGGTTTTTAATTAATTTAGTTTAGGCTAAAATAATTTGTTTCTTTTTAATATGTTTGGATTGGTCAGACCGCAAAATCTTATTTTGTTTACAAAAGAATCATGATTTATTTTGGATCTCAGTTTTCGATGAGTTCGTATTGTCAGTCTCATTGAGTTTTGTACCATAGTGATAAACGAAATTAAATTAAAACTTTCAATATAAAAATGGTTATTGGTAAATTTACTTCTCTGATATCGATATCGTCAAAGGCACCAACTTGTACTCATTCATAAACACGCAAACGACACCCTCCCGCGGCGTCCGTCCCGGCAAAAGTGTCGGTCGGCTAACTGCTGTCTATGTCTATTTTTGAACGAGGGTAGGTCTTTTTTTTTGTAGGTCTTGGGAGTAGTTTTGCCCTGCTGTAGACTAACTCGCGATTCTGACAGCTGAATATTGCCAGATCTATATATATAAAAATAAATTGCTGTACGTTAGTCTCGCTTAAACCCGAGAAGGGCTGAACCGATTTGGCTAATTTAGTCTTGAAATATTCGTGGAAGTCCAGGGAAGGTTTAAACGGTGAGAAAATATGGGTAGGGTAGGTGTAGGATAGGTGTTGGGTAGGTGTTGGGTAGGTGTAGGGTAAGTGTTGGGTAGGTGTAGGGTAGGTGTAGGTTAGGTGTAGGGTAGGTGTAGGGTAGGTGTAGGGTAGGTGTAGGGTAGGTGTAGGGTAGGTGTAGGGTAGGTGTAGGTTAGGTGTAGGGTAGGTGTAGGATAGGTGTAGGGTAGGTGTAGGGTAGGTATTGGGTAGGTGTAGGGTAGGTGTAGGGTAGGTTTTGGGTAGGTGTAGGGTTGGTGCCGGGTCAGCTAGTTAAAAGTAAAATAAACAGAAAATAATAACAATAAATGAATAACATACCAAAAAGAAATAATATATATATAATCTAATAAACTCGGCGAATATTATATCCGGAGGCATAAATTGCATTGTATGATGAGTCGACGCATCTCAATTCAAATTCGTGTTAGCAAATGTAGTTTTTTATTCGTGATCTGGAAACTCAGCTCCGGCAATTCAGCTGTCATTTGTTCTACGTGATTTTGATCCGTGCTATGTAGGTGGCAAATACTGACGCAAAAGTTCCATACATTTTCCCTACATGCCACGCTCAGGCACATGTCGGCGGTGGCAAAGCCCTCTTTGTATCGTGCATGACAACAAACTTATACCAATACGAATGTATTTAACGATAAATGAGCAAGACACCACGTTATACTACTGTGGCCCAGCAACCACCACGGAGCCGCTGAGCACGCGAAAGATCTTGTACTGGATAATATTATAGGGTGTGGCAAAAACCAGGGTTCAGACCAGGTAAAGGTAAAGATATTTATTTAGGAAGACAGTAAAGGTATTTATTTATATATTTATATAGTATATTTTATAAAACTGGAAGATAATAACATGGACTCGAAATAGTTAAAGGATAACTGAGTTCTTCACTGTTAGAGATCAGGACATGAAGTGAGGAATTTGGCAGAAAAAAGACAAAATCAAAACGTAAGAAATCTAAATTTGAAAATGAAAGATAAAACTGCCAGCAAGAAAGGTTGTCAGTCATAAAACAGGAAAGAGGACGAATGCCTCGTTACACAAATTTTACCTATATATACATGTATTGTAAATATTACCCTGTCTCATATTTTTTCCATCCCTTACATTGCTAACTCATAATCATAAATGTAGCAGACATTGAAGTGGAAATTATCCGGCTTCGATACTGGAAATTAAGTACTTTTAATAGCAATTCTAAACGCAACACTTCAATGTTATAGCCATGATTTGCCAGATCATAACCGACTAATGAAATAAGCATTAAACATCTATAAACATCACAAATATCTTCATTAGTACATTAATGGAAAGAAAACCTAATGGAATGGAATCATACCAAATATCAATGAAAAACAAAAACCGAAAGAGATGCTGACAGAGTAATATGGATGGATTACAAAAAGAGAAAACCTTTCATTTCATAGCTTTTCCGATATGATAGATAGCTACTCTGGCTGCAGCATCCCCTCGGAGTATTCCAACGATTGTAAAAGGGATAAAAAGATTTCATTTCAAAACTAGGCTAGAAAGGAACTTAGTCTAAAATCCGATAGAAAAAAGAACTTCATATTTTTCGTAGCAGTTTTGTTTTTCTTTCAAAAAACCTAACACGGGCTATTACAAAAATAATAAGCCAAATCTAATAAACTTATAGACCAAATCGGGCCAACCGTTCTTCTTTCGGTGATGCGATTCCATTTTTATTATACAGGGTGAAACAAGAAACATACAGGAAAGGGTGTAGAAAGGTCTCTTGTAAAATGTCTAATAGACAAAATCTGGGATAAGACAGTCATTGTTTTTGGTATCAATCGAAAGGGCCCCGGAGACGGTATGATCAAACCGTTTGAGGTCGGTTTGAACGGTTTGTCAAACGGCTTTGCGCAGTCTGATTCTGTACGCTGCTGTCGTAATTACACTTCTGACGCGTCAAACACAACAAAATTTATTTATTTATTAAAAACTAATAATTACAAAAGACGTCATCATTACAGAATTGCTCCCAATACGATGATGCCAAGATATGAAATTGCATCAATCGAAAAATAATATGAAATTGCATCAAACATGCTTCAAGCACGTAAATGTTTGACAAACCGTTCAAACCACCTTTGTAAACGATCAAAATGGTTTGAGTCAAACCAAACTTTACGTGTTTGAATCAAACCGTTTGACCGTCTACGGGGCCCATAAGGTTGATTGGCCTTCACATTGATCAATATAATTACGATCACTAAAATAATAAAAAGGTGTATATTATACACCTTGGTAAGGGACTCGGTTTGGGTGCGGGACCTTTTTGAAGACATCATTGTTATCATAAATGTTTTTTTTTCCTTTCTATTCTAAAATAAGTACCCAGTAATTCTGGTGAAAACAAAAAGCGTAATTTTGACGAAGGGAAATGTTATTTAATATTGACCTCACGTCACAGACTCACAGGGACGCGGTTAGAGAAAGTGTTAGTGCAACCACAACGATTATTATAAGTTTACCACATTTACATAAACACGTTGCTATAGACAGTTTAAATTTTAGAATTTAACGCCTTTTATAAAACAAGTGAACTCATGATAAGTTGCGGTCTTGGTTTCCGTTTATTTTATTTTGTTCTGTACCTACTTATAAAGAATAAAATTTTCACAAATATGAAAATTTAACCATAAACGATTCATGTGTTGAATCTTCTGCACAATATACTAAATTCACTGACCAATTAATGGAGATTTGTCGCTTACACTCTGTACCTGATTCCTGCTGTTCATCTTCGTTACCTATATTTAAAGAACACACTTTTTAAACTCGTCACTGGCATGAAGTTCATTAGTGCCAGAAACAAAAACAAAGGACATGATCTAACGACTTTAATCATAATGAATCTAGATCTCAGAAAAGATAAAAGGAGCAGTACTCCTACTCAGCGATGTCCTTGAATTATTTACCTACGGCCGCGCGATACCTCAACACGCTATAGAGCTGCCCACTACTTGTGTCTATTGGGCACTTAGATTACGCATCTGATACGACTACACTAAACTGTCTAATAAATTTATATGATTTCATGTAAGGTTTAAACTTTATTCCTTTATTTAGATAAAGTTATTTTATTAAGGGATATAATAGTAACACACAAACTAACAATTATTTAACTAAGTACGCACTGGAAAACACAGAGCCCCTCGTCACAAAGTTACAACCCCGACTATGGTAGCCTGAGAACTACTGAGAAATTGAAGTTGTATAGAGTTGAAGTACTGCTCCTTTTAACTTTTCTGTGCCTAAATCACATCCGCCACACGCGTATGGTGTTAAAGGCGGCGGTGCAGCAAAATATATATACAGAAAGCCATACGTGTGGTGCGGTGACGGCAGAGTAGAATACATTTGTCACCAACCCCCACTCTTCCCGTGGGTGTCGTAAGAGGCGACTTAGGGACTACACATTGAACAGAGAACGGGCAGCAGCGCTCTCTGATACAGTAACCTTTTAATCTGCGATCTCCAACCCGCCTACCAAGCGTGGAGATTATGGCAAAACCCTCCACTTAAGTGGAGGAGGCTCATAGTCCAGCGGTTGATGATGACACAAAATCATTCTCTTATTCCCATTTTCCCAAAAACATCAGCAGAACTATATTTTAAAAAAAAACGTAAAAATAAAAGTATAAAAAAAATAACTGTAATAAAACATAATAAAAAGCTTTGTCCAAACCTTGTTTCCCTGTTTTACGAAGGAATGCTTTTATTCTAAAATATCTATTCTAAGTGTGTGCATTCCAGTCTACATACATTTTTGTTCCGAGTCACTTTCAGCCAATAATGAAAACTGTGAAATCCTAAATATCCTCTCAAGAATCTCTCCACTATACTACAATTATCATTGTTGAACTGCATAATAGAATATGGTCTCGCTCGTCATTAGGTCAAGAAAAGAGTGTTGCATTATAAAACACTAAAACAAAAGATAGATACCACAATGCGCGCGTTTGAGGCCACTACTGTGTGCGTTAGCACCAAATATGATTGTGTTCTTTCCCACATTTGTTAGCCGACTTTTGAAGGTTACTTGAACGACTGCTCTCAAAATCTAGTTATTATTTTAATAGCACTCTCGACTTCTAACTAATTGTACGTCTAAATATTATTGCTTTGGGGTTGCTTAAGTATTTCTTAACTGTAAGTACGCACGACGGAAAAATCTGATTAGGCCATAGCGATAATTATCGTTAGAAGGTAATGAATGTAGCCAGTTTTGAGCGTTTAGAGATAATCGAACTATGTTTTACAGTGGCGTACCCAAGTACAAGGTGGGGCGCTCAATTGCTCTACCCTCCACCCACTTACACTAACTTGATGCTACTAAACAGAAAAAAAAAATCATTTTGACCAGATTTTGCCAGAACTCTCGCAGGTTATTATTAAAATATGGAAGGGAAGGTCAGTTCATAGACAGCATATTAAATTTCTAATATTTATTGGGTTTTCTTAATTGCAGTCCAATACATACCTGTTGTACGACGACAAAGTTCTTCTCATAGACGTGAACTGCATTTACGACCTGGTTATTGACTTTACTATCTTCTCTAACAACACAAAGTCTGTTTTCTACGACTAGCCTTGCCATTATTAGTTGCCATGGGCAAGGTCCCGCTCGTCACGATTTGACATTTTGATATCTCTTATTCATCAGAGATCAACATCCGTGCAGAATTTAAAATCAATATTTTATTTGTACATTAGAATTTGAAATTTGAAATTCTGAATGAATAAATCAACCTCCCATGTGTGTTAGATTTTCAGCCGCCAACGCCCTTAGACTTTTTATAGAAATGCACTCAATACTCTTTACAAAGTTATCTATTTACAATATCAATCTAGTAATTTCCATCCTTTGATGGGTTTACTAATTCTCGCAACTTTATCACTGTCTTTTATTTTTTATTAAAATTTTGTTCTTTGTTTGGATTCGGAATCCTTGTCTCCAACCTGATTACGCGCACACACACCGCACACATCCCAGGTACTAACAGAATAACAGCGCTGTGTGTGACGCAATCTGTACCACAGCACATGCTGAGTTGGGGCCTAGCTATGGATGCGGTTCTCGCTATAAAATAATTTACCTTTTTGTTGTTTCGTTGTGCTACCTTATTTTGCTATCCATTTTACGATTTTGTACTGCATTTATAAATAAACTTCATCTATCTATCTATCTATTTTAGCTTTAGTTTTGGTTTCCCGGGAATCGTCAATAGGATATTTCCCACGTGTCGTTCGTGCAATTTGTTGGCTGAATGCACACATGCTATTTTCGTCTCATATGCGCTCTATTTCAGAGTTTTATTGGATATTACATTATATTTCAAGTGAAGTGACATTAAAAATCAACACCCACGTTGGTCTAGGCAGGATCCTTTTTGGTTTCTTTTGTGCTTGAAATTTTAGTGGTTTGAGCAAAAGCATGACCAAAATTTAACATTTATCATTTTACTGGCTGAAAATGTGAACTGAAAATTCAACATTTTTTTTTAATGTTAGTTTTCATTTAAGAATTTAATCGACTTACCCTTGCTCGATGCAGCTCGCCTCGGAAAAAGCAAACAGGGTGGCAGGATAGAGCAAAAAAACTAAATTGGCTAGCCATCGACACGACAGAAAAAGTATTTAATTTTAATCAAACTGAGGGTTTTACAGCGTCATCGCTGGTGTAATGGCCAGGGCCACTACCTCCCGTCTAGGAGACGCGGATTCGATCCCCACCACATATCGATGTGTTTTACCAACGAATCCGCCCTGAGCCAGCGTAGTGGTCGACTATGACCTGATCGCTCACGGTGCGCGGTGGGGACGTATATGAGCTGTTGAAGATGAGGGGTTTTCTGCAGGAGTGTACATTAAATAAATTAAAATATATGTTCATTTGTTTAAAGCTTTCACTTGGAGAACTAATATGTAAAGAAATGCTACTAAGGTATTTATTAGTTTGTCGATTTGTCGTGTGTCGTGTGTCGTGTGGGGTTTGGCAATTGTGTTAGTCTTACTATTCTCTTCTATAAAGACTACGACGTGATACCGACTGTAGACAGACTTACTTCCAAAAAGTATGAAAAAAATAATTAATTAAATACTTTATTGCACACAGGGAAAATACTGATAGTAAAATAAAAAGTATTAAAATTAAATTAAAAGTATGTGATAAAAATCCTCGGAACCTTATTCAGAAAATTATACCTAAATAAAAAAGAATATGAATATAGTCGTCTAAAATCTAACTAGCTATATACAAAATATTCAAAATTTTTTTTTTAAACATAATATATTACGGTGTTAATAAACTTTTTCTAATCAGAAGTCGGATAAATGAGAGCTAATAATACACAGATTAAGAACCTTTGAAGGCAAAGGCTTAAAGCATTAATTAAATGGCTAGGCTAGACTAGAGGACAGATTAAATCTCCAATAATGAAGGTTGCCTGGAAGAAATTGCTACCTTAGCAATAAGGCCGCCTATCTATACACTATTATTTGAACTGCTTTTTTTTCTGTGTATTTCTTGTGTGCAATAAAGTATATTCTATTCTATTCTATTCTAATAATAATCCTGCTAGAAGAGCGAGGAAAGGGAAACAGTTGATAATAATGCGCTATTTGCATAATTGAACAAATCTGTTACGTACTTCCGAGCGAACGGGTTCGGGCTGTTAGTAATGCACGAGGCGCTGCGCTGGACAGGGGTAGACAAACGTTTCAGAAAATATGCTCTAATGAGGTAATTTATTATACCTGCCTTAAATATATTATGTACTTACCTACCCGTTATGAGGAATACTCGTATGATAAGCCAGCCAATTTTATAAACACAAATAATAAAAGGCAAGAGAGTTGGCAAACCATTAAAGCTACTTTTAATCTCTTGAAAATGTGCTTGTGAAATAACTTTTAAACTTGAAGCAGCGTTGGAAGATGCTTTGGTTCATAGACTTTTCATCATCTCCCAAAAGAAACAGACATTGAAAAGTTTTTTTATTTGTTGTGTTTACTGCTTTCAGTGGCTATTTTATTTTTATTAGTTCACAATTATATACAAATTGGCAACTCACTCGTTTTATGACTTTGCTACGCACAATAGTAGGATTCCATAATTTATTCTTCCTCGATAAAGCGCTGCCTCCTGATTCGCTTATAGTTTATAACCTAGTAAAAACTACATGCTCTTGAGGTCACATATACTTTTTTCTATTGAATAATAAATGTGTAACATCCCGTGTAACATCCTACATGACGTACGGTGACGGCAGAGTAGAATACATTTGTCACCAACCCCTACTCTTCCCGTGGGTGTCGTAAGAGGCGACTTAGGGACTACACATTGAACAGGGAACGGGCAGCAGCGCTCTCTGATACAGTAACCTTTTAATCTGCGATCTCCAACCCGCCTTCCAAGCGTGGAGATTATGGCAAAACCCTCCACTTAAGTGAAGGAGTGGACTGTAACGGGCCGTTGATGAACATCCCAATGGGTTATTATAATGGAGGATAAAATAATATAACTTTAAAGATTGAGATTGATTGTTGGTTGTTTATTGATTGTTGTTTGATTGATTGATTGTTTGTTGTTGTAATTAGAAAAGTTCTAATATGACATAAAAATTGCCACATTCTCTAACAAAATATCAGTTTTTCTGATGAGAAGAACCACCTTTACAGGATCATCTTTCCAGGAAAGAATCTTTACAGGGATCGTTGCTTTTAAATTTTAATTATCTGATGGATAGAGGGAAATGAGGTTGGTTGTGCATGCTCGTGAAAGGTTTTTGATCCCTGCTCCGGGACGCGATTACCGTATCGGCAGGATATTGCGCGTGAACTAGTCTTGATCCTATAGATCCTATGCACAACTAGCTTCAACCAGGAAGCCAACTTTTATCAACTTTTACCTACGAGTATAAATTAAAATGTCAAGCAAAATGAATTGTTTCATAATAGATTGTGCTAACGAACGCACAAATATGTGTCCGTATACATTTTTATTTAGTGACAAACTATATTCTACTTAGAAATTAATAGGGTGTTTAATGAGGCTTACACTGAAAATCAATAGTAAATTATTATTCGAGAGTTTGTGAATTTAAAACGGCTTCAAAACTTGTTTTTTTAGTTTTTCTTCTGCTCAAGTCATTCAACCCTTTATTTGTTGTTTTAGCTATAGAAGTTTTAAAATTCATTTTGCCTTTAAATGTTATTTGTTAAATTCTATTTGGTATTATAGACCGAGCGAGAGCGAAGCGTCTCCGTTTCAGGTCGGGCAAAAATGCTTTCATATGTCCGGATATCAGACAGTTGTCAGGATGTTTCCCTCTTTCTCAAACTGATTCTCGTGAAATTTTAAGTAGGTTCGGTCAGTTTTTAGAAATTAAAAAATTAAAAAACATAAAATAGATATTTTAGCCATTCGAAAAATTTTCAATGTTGTCACTAAACTTTTTTGTTACCCTTATTAAGACGCAAATACTTCAAGGGGTCGGAGGTGTGTAGAGGTAGAAAATAATGAAAATAAAATAATGCAAAAACTCAAACTCGGGGCCACTAGTAGATAGCAAGCAAACAAGTAAAAGTAACATAATTACAAGTAAGCGTCGAGTCGAGATGTTATCAGTAATCATGCTCTGAGTTAAAGTGCAACTAGCACGTGTTTCTTCACGTAAATTAGTTCGCCGGACTTGCTAATGAAAGTTAGTACCTATTTATAATTATATAGCGCGGCAAATTTTCACTTTCCTAAAGAATACTACCGGTACGGTTCCTAAAAGTAACGCGGAACGAAGGGGATGTTTTAAAACACTTCAGTGAACTAAGACAGTGGAATATGAACACTGAGAAATAAGTAGCAAAGCTCTAGAAAATACGTAGAAAAACGGAATAGACGGAATTAATGAGCTATAATAGACGCATGACGCGTATGAGTCGGACTCATTATAAGTACAATTGCTACTTAATTTAGAGTAATTCGTCGACTCATTATAAAGAGTGACTTACCCCAGTGCACTTTTTTTCAGTGAAGAAAAGCGTGGATTGGCGGAAGGTGGTGAACTGGTGAGTGGCCGTTCTGTAAGATAGTTCTATAATATATCTGTGGTAGTGCTTTAAAATTTCTCCGGGGTCCGGGATGCAGCTCTATGTTGACCCCAGGCGAAACGAAGGGCCCGCCCATTACATGCCACAAATACACACAGCTATCAATGGAAAATGCATCAATTATTCAGATGGTAGTTAATTTCTTAGGGATAATATTGTATAGTTTCATCTGTGTAAGTCAGCAAGCCCGTACTTTGCAAACGTTTTTCTATACAATCTTGTAGCGCCTCGTGGGACCCGTAGACCAACTAAATTACACAACTAGTTGTACTATAAACTAGTTCATTATTTAAGGAATGTTGTGGTTTTCTATTTACCTTTAACAGTTTAATATAATACTCATAATATTAAAACTTTTTCTGTGTAGTATTTTATAATATTATTTGTTTTTATATTTATATTTTTATAGCGATATCTATTGTATTGTTTAGTTACCTGAAATAAAGCTCTGATATTATTATCAATATAATGTAAAAGTGTTCGTTGGTTTGTCCTTTTTTCACACAAGAGTTTGATCGACAAGAGTTGCACAGAGATACGTTGTAGGCAAACATTGTAATATCTCATCATTTCTTCGCTCGGAAAAAATCTCAAACCTACTAGAAAAAATTAAAAATGCCATCTATTCCGATCCAATACCAAGAGCTAATACCATTTGGTATTGGAACGAGTACAACAAGTTTGAAGGAATTAGATACAATCAGGTTCAGTAAAATTAAAATGCTTTGAGTTGTGATTTTAAGTAATGTATTAAACATTAGGGTTAGGGTTTGATATACATATAAATCACATATTGATTTTTTCTTTGACATTTTTAGAGATTTAGACAAGTACACCGCTCAAGAGTCCAAAAACACAACGCGTTAACTTTTTCAGAATAATGAACAACTTTTGCTCCTGAACTTTTTCAAAATCTCAAAAAATAATTCTTTTCAACAAACTGATCGATATAAAATAAAATAAAAACTTATAGAGAATTAAAAAATTGTTAACCAAAAAATGTTCAGTTTTGAGAGTTTTTTTGTTATTGAGGCATCATGTTGAAATACCAATAACTTAGAAAACTGCATTAGCCGACAGCGTAAGTTTTGCCCCGGACCCAGAAGTGAGTTTTCCCAAGAGTCCTCCTCTGAACAAATTTTGTCGGCAAGTTAGCGACCTTGACATCATTTCCCAACCTCCTGACTTACAAGTACATGACCTGAGAGCAAATAGACTTTTTTATAGAAGAGGTACATTCTTCGCCTTTTGGGGATGGTAGTGAAACTAAAATACTTTGTAAACTAGGTCGGGTAATCAGATTAAAATGTAAATTCGAAAAAAAGTGCATGTATTAAAACGTGTTTATAATTCGCTAGAATTTTATTATCAGCATACATGATAAATTACAATATTGTGTAGTAAAATAGGGATAATTAATGGAGCGTCGGGGGTGTATAGGTAGTTGCTCGGGTCATTGACTCTTTTACTGAAAACAAAAGTTCAAACCAAACGCCATCACGCGCCAATGTGTTATCCGATTTTTGAATTTATATCTACGATTATATAAATTCAAAGGTTGTGTGTGAAGTCCACCAACCTGCATTAGGCCAGCGTTGTCGGCGAAAGCTTGATCGCTCTAATTTAGGGTAGGTTCGATCGAGCCCCTCACTGGGGATGAGCTGGTTAAAAATCTAGAATTATTCGTTACTCACGTTGTCTAAATTGATACAAAACAACTTCCTTAAACTAAGGCCAGTGATTGTTTCAAACATTCTGTCATTGCTAATTCTAGTACCGAGAGATATACGCATAAAACACACGAATGACATGTACTCAGATGTCTAGATACGCACAACAATCGCCGAAGGTTCGCTATGGGAACTCTAAGATCAATATCTTGTAATTGTTTTAACCTTCTACTCCCACCGTCAAAGTATTGTTCACCAACGTTGTCCTCCACGAAAACAAGACAACAGAGCTTGTGCACATTTTGGCGGGGCCGACCGACGACGACGGCGAAAGCTCAAAGCACAACATAATGTACGTACGGTTTGCGCCACGTAATAATCCTCCAAAAATTAACACCATCACTGTGCTGCTAAAAAACTATATTGAGAGTCACTCGGGCTGATGTAAGGATTGTAACGTCTGTACATTCAAATCTGTTGAGGCATTTAGAAGTTATGGTGGAATACAAAAACTTACATACACAAATGAACCCTAAATACATTACACTCCTTTTTTGGGCAGTCGTATTAAAAGAAATCTGGACGAAGTGTAGGGGATTTGTTTAAAATGCTTATTGTGGTAATGCTTTGGTGAGAAACTGTGCCTTATCGATATCGCTGCAAAACACGTTCAACCACACAAAGAAATAACGCAAATATATATCTGCTGACGACATCTCTTATCGAGTAGAGGTACTAACGGTTCTAAGACACCCACTCAGTTGCCCAAGTAGCGCAAATAGGAACTACACCGCATCCTTATAATACACGTGTTGTAAATATTCTATATTCATTTAACATTAAAAAACAAAAATAAAAATGCACGTGAATCTATTTTACAGATTAGTTTTTTGCATGTTAGATTATGAAGACTGATAATAAACCATCATCGACCAGTTCCACTTTTCTGTAAGCATGCTGTTTTACCATCATTAGTCAGTGTGCTGTTTTCATACCCTAGGGTTGCCTAGAAGAGATTGCTAGCAATAAGGCTGTACCTACTTCCCTTATTTTAACACGCATACATACAAACAAAAGCGTTATTTAAGTCAAAATTAGTGCAAATATAATTATTTGCTACTTGTATCATTACTCGTAAAATAACTTTTTCAAATAAAGAAAATAATATTTCTTCGAAGGCGTTTATTAATAGATACACGCGCGCTACTGTTGAAGCAGTAGAAGACTAGAACGATCAAAATACGTTAGTCAAGGTCTTGTAATAGGTAAGCAAGCCCACTAGTTCCCGGTATTGGAAAGTATTGCGAGCTTTATTCATTTAATTAAATTATTTTATATTTTATTTTAGAGAGCGTCGTCGGTGGTCTAGTGGCTAGGGCCGCTGCCTCCCGTCCGGGAGACGCGGGTTCGATCCCCACCACGTACCAATGTGTTTTCGAATTTCGAATTCATTATGTACGTTTATTCGACACTCTTACGGTGAAGGAAGACATCATGTTGAAACCTACACACTCCTGCGAAGAAATTCAAAGGCTGTGTGTGAAGTGGACCAACCCGCACTGGGCCAGCGTGGTCGACTAAGGCCTAATCGCCCTAATTCAGGGTAGGCTCGAGCCCCTCGGTGGGGAAGTATATGAGCTGTTGATGATGATATTTTATTCGCAATTCAATCAAAGGGCAAAATGTCACATGAATGTCATTCCATGGCCAGCTGTTTTATTTTTTAATTATATTTGAATCAAGACTCGAGATGCTGAGAGTTAATATTGAAGCTTTTTTTTATCGCACACAGTTTTTTCTAAAAAAAAATCTGCCGGAAATGTTTATTCAAAGACAAGGGTTTGTTTTGACGAACTGAAAAATAATAAATACAGTTGGAAGCTTGTATTAATATAGGGTGTTGTTATATTCCTTCATCAATGTCGTACTTTGGAAAAACATCACATTTTACTTAGCAACAAAGGTGTGTAGGAGTTTCAACTGATGTTTCAATTTGTTTATTTTTAGCTTCCTAAATAAATAACAAAAAATACAATTGTTACTGGGAAAAATAGCCTATAGCAACGAAACAAATGAGTTGCCATGAGTTACAATTTGTTTTTTTTTTACAATAGCATATAAATGATAGTATCATAAGAATTTATCCTGTTGCCGGTTGTGTAGTGGCTAGGACCACTGCCTCCCATCCGTGAGACGCGGGTTCGACCCCACCACGTACCAATGTGTTTTTGAATTTAAAATTCATTATTTACCTACGTTTATTCGACGCTGAGAATCGTGAGGATATCTGCACATTCCTGCGAAGGAACACAAAGGTTGTGTGTGAAGTCGACCAAGCACAGGGCCAGCGTGGTCGACTAAGGCTTGATCGCCCTAATTCAGGGTAGGATCGAGCCCCTCGGTGGGGACGTATATGAGCTGATTCATGAAGATTATATCTTGTTGTAAATTTGCATTAAATTCTTGGATGTCATCGCGTATTATGAGAAAGGTCATCCGCGTCGAACTGGGACTAGAGACGCGTCGAACTGGGACTAGAGACGATTGTATATTGACAGCGCGAGCGCCCATTTTATTTCGATACTCCCCCGAACTGCGGACATGCGGGGCGGGTTGAGGAAGCGTGTATTGACGGAAGGGGGCGAGTGGCCATACTTTACGGCAGTAGTTACTGTATTAATTCTTTGACTAGGGTTCAGGGGAAACACCTTTGAAAAACTGATCAGATTTTTAATGTCGAGGAAAGGTTTCCCCAAACGATTAAATCAATTTTCTCATTTCTATAACCTTAATCTAACGCCAATTTCATTAGAATTTAGTACTTTCTTAGGCGCTTAGAACTTTTACCTCATAAAACTTCTCCCCGTTGAGAATGTCCATGACATAAAACACTTCCGACAAAATAACAAACCGAAACAGCAGTTTTGCTACGCCGTAAACAATTGGAACTATCTGGCGGTTCACAAGCTTCTACAATGACGCCATAAGATCCGGCATTGAGAAATGCCGATACAACATACACGCTCCAAAGAAAAACAACGGACATTCACCACGCGACAAAAACTTGCACACGTTCTACCCTACCCATTGTAGTGCTCAGTTCTATGAAACATGTCTAAACAATCTTAAGAGCGGCCCCAGCCGCTGCCTCCTGTTTGGGAGACGCGGGTTCGAAGTTAACGCTTATTCGACGCTCTCACGGTGAAGGAAAACATCGTGAGGAAACATAAAGTAACTGTTATGATCTGATTTCTTTGCTAGCACCGACTGACAGGGTATTTAGAATTACTATACAACGTGTAACGGGCCGTTGATTGATTGATTGATACAACGTGTAAATATACGACACAAAAGCTTTCTAGTGGTTGTTCCTCGGAGGGTTGTTCAGAAGGCACTTTCCTTTTGGGTTCATTTCTATAGAATAGTACCTCTACGCGATATGGGATGTCGTTACTAGTAACGTAGTAGTAAGTAAAATCTAGACTTAGATTTACGATAATAATGTTTTGTTCTCATGAATTTTATCTACAAATAAAACGAAGTTTAACATTTAAAAACACATTCGTATGTTGTGGGGGTCGAACCGAATAAACTTTGCCCCGTAGATACACCACGAAAGCTCTTGAAAGACGAAAACGCTTGTATCAAAATGATATTACAACTATTACGGGGAAAGAGCTACTAAATTCCTGGTGCCAAAGATATTTAATAGTTTATATCTGTTAAGACAAGATCCCAAAGTAGTATAGTCAATTATAAACTAGTGGCTCTGTGAGCTGTAGACCTCGCGAGTCTGTATATATATCTTTTCAATTATTTTTTTCTCGACAAACATCCCCAACCCCTTGATTTTTTTTATTTTTAAAGTTTATTTTAATTTATCGAACCTGTTCACAAAATTTCACAAGAATCGGTTGAGAAACGTGACCTGTAGAGTGAAACAAACAAACAAATCCACAAACAGATGGACATACAAAAGCGAATTTGGCCAAGCTGAAACAGAGACGCTTCGCTCGCTCGGTCATAAACAGAGTGTCACTGCTCGGCAACAGCGACATCAAAATGGATCTCGCTGTCGTCGGGGAGTGAGGGTTATATATAGGTATAGGTATAGTGAGGTGGTGCTATAGCTCGGATGGTAAATGTCGGTGTGGTGTCTTTCCTCAGACAATGGCCCATATGTTGTCTTGCCCTACGTGTCTATAACCTGCACACGCGCGGACCTCTAACGCCACTGATACTGCAATTTCGGTGGCTGCGTATTGGTCTGCACAAATTTGAACGCCATAAATCGATACGATAAGATTATTAGTAGACAAATGTGTAATTTTGTTTCATTGTATAGGTAGGTATACAAATTGTAAATGAAAGAGCGTTGTCTCGCCATCAAACGCTATAGTTTGGTGAGTAGAAAATAAGATTTTTACTGTATGTACTTACCTGAATAAATCAAAAATTATAAGCTTGAAATAAATTAAAAAAAATACATATAACCATCTTTTTACCCGACTACGTAGTATTCGACTACTTACGAAGAAAAAGAAACGCTATGTTCGTTATTATTTTCGTAATTATGACGTCCTTTGATAAATAAGTAGGTACATAGTGTTAATATAATGAAGTGTTCGTGTTAATTATCCTGATTGAATTTTAAACGTGACATGACAAGTGAGATGTTTGGTAAGTACGACCAAATTGATATTAATAGTGATAGTAAAACATGAACGCTGTCAAATCGTTCGTCTAAAAGTTTAATTTAATTTAACAATGAAACAATTCAAATTGATTGATTATTCAATATTATTAGGTGCCTGATGAAAAGTGATTATAAACATATCTATTGGTGCTTTCTTGTCCTTTAGTTATAGATACCTACTTACTTACAATACGACTTTTAGTGTTGTAAGTGTACATTTTTGATAAATTAATATTTATATAATCATAATGCAACATTTTTTTCTCAATAGCAAATCATGGTAGGTACCGTATTTTACCGTAAATATGTATACTAATGGGTAATAGATCACCTAGTTAGGGATCACGGTCTTAAAATTTTGCAAGCCTACCGCCGCCGCCGCCGGTTTTCACCCGAATAGAAAAATGCTGAGAAAAAAAAGCGTGCTGTCTAGGCTTAGGTGTAATACCGTGGATTTTACCCTATTAGTTACAGAATTCATTATTCAACGTATATATTATGTCGTGGCCATATCGTAGAATTGACCACATCATGAAATTTTCGATCATTTCTAAATTTCTAAATTAAAGAATCTAAATTATGTTTGGTACATATTGTTCTCTAAGTCCGATAGACATTTTCAGAGTACTTTTTCATCATAACTCTTTTTTATTCTTCATTTTAATAACGAATTATTTACTTTTTCACTGCGAGAAATAACACGGCCACCATGTTGATACATAAACAAAGTGCTTCCAGCGCCTCTATCGGCAATAAATGTAATAATTTTACGATATGATCAAATAATCTTGACCATTTCATGAAGTAGCTGTATTTTAGTTGAACATATCGACAAACGATTTCTTATCATTGATCTGGCCAAGGCACATCATGATGTGGCCAATGGACGGTGAAAATTTCATGATATGTGACCATTTCATGAAATGATCGAAAATTTCATGATGTGGTCAATTCTACGATATGGCCACGACATATATATATATAAAAGTTTGTGTATAGCAATAAAAGGTAGGACTGTCTGAATATTGTAAAGCTGTGGTCACCGTTAAGACTAGTAGAGTAAATATCAGTATAGCATAGAGAATTAATTCGTTTGGTAAGACGATTTTGTTTTTCGGATTGTCAGCCGGTAGATGTCGGCTATTACCAATAGAAGTAGTTGTAATAATTATGATCTATATCAGAAATCTTCAACAAGTCTGACACCAGGGGCCAATTCGAAGTACATTGCGTAGCCGATTATACCAAGAAAATAATGTTTTATAATTCAGATTCATTAGCTACGCAATGTACTTCGAATTTTAATTGTAAGTTTTATTGAATAGGCCCCAGAGTTTATGAGGTCGGTCATAGACCTTCCAGCCGATAAGAAGCTGAACAACATTTTAAGATACTGCAGAACCAAGTTAACATTACTGTAAATCACCCCACACATAAAGTCATCTAAGCTCTTAAACCGCTTACACAATGTTCGTATGATTGCAGTCGTACATAATGAATGTGTTCACAGCCTTATACTGGCGGTAACAAAGGAAACTCATTCAATTATCACCTGCATTTCAGGTAGGGTTGCCAGGCGTCCGGGTGAAACCGGACACAGTCAGGCTTTTTGATAGCGTGTCCAGACAAATTAGACGGTGTCCAGCCTGTCCGGCTGTTGTTAGGCTTTTTGTTTCATTAAAAAATAAGAAGATTTGATGGTAAATTATAAAAAAGCCTTGTTTTACTTTAAAACAAAATTATCGTGTGAAAATTAAGAGTGTCCGGCCTTTTTACCCGAATGTTCGGCTAAATCGAACGGTCTCCGGCTTTTCAGTTTTAAGACCTGGCAACCCTAATTTCAGGGCAATAAAATTTGTACGAAATACTGAGCCTTGTGAAGATACGGCCCGCTTAATGAGGAAAGTGAGCATTTGAGTGAGACACATTGCGATCGTGTATGTAAGAACAGAATGAGTATTTTCTTCTTTTTTTGTTTGTAACAGAATGTGACTGTCGCTCTTATCTCGGTGTTGAATTCTTAAATGGTGAATCGTGAGTGGATTGCATTTTCAATTGTACGCACAGTGTTGCATGATATTTGTTGACGGCTGCGTGTCTTGTGCATATCACGACTACGGACGATACTTTAGGGTTTTGTTGCAGTTCGGAGCCTAGTTGGAAATGCTTACGAAGCACAATGTCGCGGGTTTGAATCCACGAATGCCCAGGGCAAATATTCGTGTGGTGAGCACTTTTGTTTGTCTTGTGTCTGGATGTTGTATTTATCTACTTTTGTATACCACAGTACTGGCTCTGCCTAGTTAGAGATCAGATGGCCGTGATTGAGATCACATAATATTTTGATATTCAATATATAATTTGTATATATAACTCATTCAATAGGAAGAACAATGTTTTTGTGTAGCAATAATCGGAATATAAATCTATATAGATTCAAAGAAAAATCTGAATGCGTCATAAGTACAAAAGCGATTGTTGTTTTAGTTCTAGGTATATATTTCATGTAGGTACTTGTATGTATGTCTATTATATTTAAGTCATTATTTAGTATTGTTGATGATTATTTAGTATACAACTACATTTTGTAGTTCATACGGTATACATGCACTATTCCGCGTTACTTTATAGTCTCCTGTATCCAAACGTTGCCTGGAAGAAATTGCTATGAAGCAATAAGGCCGCCTAACTGTACATGACTACCTGTTCTTACTTCCACTCTGTCATTTATTATTTCTGTGTGTGCAATAAAGTATATTCATTCATTCTTTTATCGATTTCCTTAGAAATAGACGTCACTTTCACGAGCTGAAAACCACCTAAATAATATAGTTTTTGCACAGCAGTTGGGTGGAGCTCGAATAGGAAAACTACGTTTTTCGCAACGAGGTCACGGTGGCATGTGATCTGAGTGTGGCCCGATGTGGATCTGACCCATGCTTCCCACGGTCCAGATATGCCAATCTTCCTTTGGATTACTTCGGAAGATTAATTTTTTGATAAGCAAAACAATAGGATCGTCTTCTTAAGGCGCCGGTTTCATCATTGAAGATTACTAATATATGTTACTCAAATATGAAATTATTATTGAGAGAAGAATTTGTAATAGTGCATAGTAGAGCTTCATTTTATTCTACTTCTTGTAAAATAATTACAAGACACGATAGTATCCAAATAACCTAGAAAAACACTTTAATGCGACTAAAGTCGTATATATGTTGTACGGTGAGTTAAAAACAGTGTGACTAAAACTTAGTACTTAATCTTTTTATTGCTTACCATACTGATCGAATGACGTCACAAAATGGAGGCTGCCCATTTCTATTGTTATTTCATCGTGTTAACAGGAAATTTAATACAATTAATTACAAATTTAAATTAAATTATAATCTTTACTTTTCATGTGAAAGTAACTCCGTCTGTTTGTTAGGTACGTTTTCACAGTCGTCGTTTTCAAATTTGCTTGGTACCCTCGTTGGTACCCAAGGACGGAGAGAGGGTCATTTCACCGCGGGAAAATATCCTATTCCCATGGTGTACATATATACCACCTTACCATTATTAAAACTAACAGCACCACCTGTCGTCATCGTTCAGAACAATAAGTGTATCTCCCTCCGCGTCCAAAGATGGCGCTAGTAGTAGTTCAAGAACTGTTTCCAAAGTGTCCGGGGCGGACAGCTAGTATTAAATAAATCTGCAACCGTATGAATTTCATTCAAACGTGGAACGAAATATAATGAGGTTGCGGTTAAACAGTTTTCAATATTTCGATATAATGGCATGAACGAAATGACAAAGGAAGAAAGATACAGGAACGGATTTACAAGCACCGAATAATAGCACCGAAAATTAATCTACTCGTGCGTTTTTAATTACTGTGTCAAAATGTCACACTCACACTGCCACTGCCTCATCACATTTCACCAAAAATCGGAAATCGAGAGACTAATAGTTGATTAAATCTTTCGTTAGGACATAATATTTACAGAAGCTAAAAAATTAAATTAGCAAATTACAAAATAAAAATAAACCACCATTTTGTATGCAAATTTATTTATTTTCCTAACCATTTATCTGCCATTTGCTATTTTTTTTATTTGTTTCTAATTAAAAATTATTTGCGAATCTCCGGCGCGGTTTCAGCAAATCTATTCAATGTCTCACTTTTAGGTAATTATTTTCCCCTAATCCGATCTCTATTTATCACTTCATGATTGTGATATGAATTTATGAGTCAATTTGATTAATTTCAAAACAAGCTTCGTTTTATAAAAAAATTGTGTCATAAATAATGACACACACGTTTCTACTGGATATTACCACCAACCTAAGAGTGTTCGTGTCAGCACACAGCACAGTACAGTTCTGACAAACATTGAGGAGTGCCCTCGTGAGGAGACGATCCTGGCTGCCACATCAGGTTGATCCTATCGTCATCATCATCAACAGCTCAAATATTTCGGCACCACCGAGGGGCTCTGATTCTATAATTATCGTGTATTGATATCGGAATTGAACAAGCATATTTCAAAGTCGTAAGTTGAGAGGAAATGGTTCAAAGGTTAGCAAGATTTTACACAAAGACGAGAAATTAAATAATAGCTTGTAAAACGCGCTTCCTTAGGCAGATAAAGAAAATCTACCAAAGATTTTTTAAAGTGTGAATAAATAGCGCTTGCCGAGTTTTATCGTTCAAAAATTTAAGGAATAAAATGGCTGGGCAAGGCTTCGTTGCTACCAAGATTCAAAATTACTGAAATCAAGATATAACTCTGACATGATAATATCATCTTATCTTTGGAGGGGCCGAGACGTCAGAGTCTCGGAGCACTTCGACCCTATGGGATCTTTTGTGCCTCCCCAGATACCTAATCTTCATCACTCCCCAGTTCGTTAAACAATTCAGCCATGAGCTTTATAGGTGTGAATCTGTAGTCCTCGGGTCTTGGATAGCCCAATCCCATGAGGGGCATTCGCTTTCTAGCCAGGGCATTGCATGTACACAGGAGGTATTCCATGCTCTCCATTTCAACCCTGCAGGCTCTGCAGTGTCTGCTAGGCCCATCTTGTGAAGTAGGGCGCCAGTACCGAAATGTCATAGAAAGTGATGCCTTTTGTAAACCTATACAAGTAGCCTAGCATCACAATATTATAGTGTAAAGTGAAGTTGGATGCGTGATCGATAGAGCCACTAAATATACGAAATTGTGCCCGCGTCAGAAACCTACGTAAAATGTCTGTACCTATATACGAGTATGTACTCGTACCTAACTACAGAATTAATATTGTCCAATGCTAAGAAAATGTACAATTTTCTTTTGTACGGGTAATATAATAAAATGTAAAATATTTTTATATAAATCTTCAAAAGTATTATGGAGCGGGATTTTCTGTGAAAACCCCTATGTAAACACTAGCGTAACTTCGATAAACATTATAACTTAGTGAAAACACAAAATATAAAAAATTTGGTCGATCAAATTGTTTCATAACACTTGTTGTATTTTGAGAGTTGATAATTCAGTAAAATGAAAGTGATAAAAACGGTCCCTTTTTGCACTTTTGCAAAATTTGTTGTTTCTAAAATACTAGACCTATGACCCTTAAAATTGATCGACCACTTTTTTTTTATTTATTGTTTTCTCGTGCCGTGTGGTGACGGCAGAGTAGAATACATTTGTCACCAACCCCTACTCTTCCCGTAGGTGTCGTAAGAGGCCACTTAGGGACTACACATTGAACAGGGAACGGGCAGCAGCGCTCTTTGACACAGTAACCTTTTAATCTGAATTCTCCAACCCGCCTTCCAAGCGTGGAGATTATGGCAAAACCCTCCACTTAAGTGGAGGAGGCTCAGAGTCTAGCAGTGGACTGTAACGAGCCGTTGATTTCTCGGAGTATTTTTTATCGAAATGGCGCTAGTGTTCACATAAGGTAGCTCGGAACGTTCCATTCAGACAACGTAGGAGGATGCTTGGCGTGGGTTCCACGAAGAAACTTCACTGCTTCGTAACGCAGCAGATATAGTTAACAGCTATCGATTTCTTACCCCATCTCTTAATTGCGTTGTAAGAAGTTTAGTTCCTACCTCGATAACAACAACAATATTCTTGCATAGTTTGTTAATTAGACAGCTAAAATAGGTACTGAAAGTAAATGGTACTTCAGAAAACACTTTTAACTACTTTAACTCAAATAGGTAATATAAAAAAAATTACCATCCACTTCCAAAGTTAACTATAACATTTATTTACCTACGCCGTAAAATGAGACTTTAATTATTAACCTGGATTATTACCTTTAAAACAAGACGTGGTTGTCAAGTGACGAGTCAAATTAACTCAAAAACCAGATCCCTTCGTTGAAATATGGAAACAGACGGTAATCTCCACCTGACCAGATATTGATGTCAATTTAATTTCCAAGATGATTCGTCACGGGAAAATGGTTCACGCTCTGGTATTGGATCCTTCGCTTTCGCATATTAATTTGCGTTCGCTGTCGCAAAAAGATTCGCTTCAAGTGGCTCCCGTATCGGTGGACTCGTAAATACCGACCGTTCTCCTAAGAAGATTATACTGAAGAAAATCGCTATACTGCAATCTCGAGTTCTAGTATTCTATGCAAACTTTGACGTGCTTTTACAGAGTCTTGGTAGTACTTAAACACGTATAATTGGAAAATGTGACCTGAATTAGCCGAGAAGATGCGGGTACTAATCCTGTCCAATATTGACCAAAAATATATATTTTTTGCATCATTAAAAAGTATTTTGAACGTGATATTAATAAGCTTGTGAGTAATAATGAGTAGGTAAACAGGGTATTTACCCAGTTCACAGAAAGTGTAAAATTAAGCATGGGAGCGGGACTGCAAATTTGCATGAATCTCTCCGACTTCCTTATTCAAATACAATGGAATGAATCGACAGGTCTGATCTAGCGCAGTTTCCCCGCGGCCCCGCTATGCTCGAGCACATTGTCTTCAAGTAGGAATAATTTCACCTAGTAGTGTAACGAAATGTAAGCCATAATTTTATTCGTATCCGAAAGCATTTAGCTGGGCAGGGGAGGCTCGACCCACGCTGCCGCGGATACCGCAATACCCGTTAACGGCCTACAGATACTACCCTCCAAAAAAATCCCATCTTCCCAATCTCCTACTGTGTGAAATTAACGACTGAAACTTTTTTTTATCAGATTCCTTATTCGAAAATTGAATGAAAATATAATACACATTAAAAATAAATAACAAAAATTATTACTTACCAAAGAAAATTAAAATCGTTGTCTTCATTTTGGTAGGAGTTACTGATAATTTTCACAAAGAATTTTTTTTGAGAGGTTGAAGTTTTTAGTGGTATTGATTTTATTGTTAAGTCGGCGGCGTTCGACGCGCGTCACCGCCAGACCGCGTGTGTTGGTTGCGCGCGCGCACGCTGCCCGCTGCGTCCGCGCACCTTCACTTTCTAGGTGGAGGGGCCGCCCTTAGCTCAACGGGAAGCCTAGCGTTTGTTGACACTACTGCACTGCGGGGCCGTAGATTATCAGATGAGTTGTTTGTGAGAAGTATAAGCGCAGATTGCTAGATTACCATAAATCTTAAACATTTGGTAAAAGTATTTCTTTTTATAATATTGTTTTTTATAATCCCACATCTGCTGCGCTGGCGCTTTAAATGAAACAACGTTGAATGCTCGCTTTGAAAACTGAATTATAAATGATTATCAGTTTATTAAATAAAATAAAAAAATGTTATAGGTAAAACGCATTGCAAAATATAGATAACCTTACTCGCAACCAATCTATGGCCATACGATAAAGAAACTATCGGTATATTCATTGACATTTCAATTCACAGTTGTTTATTTTGAACATTACTATAATTATGCATATGTCAGCAACGTTTGGCAATGAAATAATGGATAGAAATACCAGAGAGGTTATAACTCTAAACTTGCTACCATTTTACTAAATTGATTAAATTATTGAATTGGACTTTATTGCTTGAACTTCCGACAATAGGTAACAAAGTGTACAGTTCTGATTCTATCTTATTATACTTTCCAAAGTTTACAGTCTTCTTCTCCTTCGTCATCGTGTGGGTGTGAGGTCGACAACCGACCTTACAAGTCCTAGTTAGAGCCGCCAAAGGCCACTGACATGGCTCGTGTAACGACTAGATAGTAGCCGGGACCAACAACGGCTTAACCTGTCTTCTTCCGAAGCACGGAATTATCTTTCTTTTCGGACAATCAGGTGATTCAGCCTGCAAAGTCCTAATCAAACTGGGGAAAGTCTCACAAAGAGATTTTTGCTTTACAGTGTCCCAACCGGGAATCGAACCCGGAACCTCCGTAATGAGCGGTGAAATCTCGACCACTCGGCCACGGTGGCTTTTAAAAGGTAACAATTCACATGAAGCCCTAGAAAAACTTTAACTTTAAAAAAATAGATAAATAGATTTCGTCCATTTTCAACTGGGGTTTTTCTTTTAGTTCTACAAAGGCTTGCTATGTGGCGCTGAGTTCCACTTTCGCTAAAACTGAACACCAAACCCAAACCACCCACCCACCTTCCTCTCAAATAGGGTAAAAAACTACATTAAACTGTATTTAATCATTACACTCACATACTTCATTTTAAGCATCAATAACAACGAAATCATCCGGCAGAGGACCTACATAGTTGATATCAAAATTATCGTCCAGAAGTGTAGCAAGCTGAAGTAGCAGTGGGCTGGCCACGTCTGTCGTAGGACCGATGAACGTTGGAGTAGACGGGTTCTGGAATGGAGATCACATCTCGGAAAATGTGCGAGTCCAATAACAAATTAACCAGTAGATATGTGGAGCGAAAATAATTCAATTGCTAATTAATTAATAGTTAATATCTACGGACAACAAACTAGAGATCATCAAATATAGGCATATGCGCCGTATTCAAGGCCCAAAACACAAAGAAACCGGCCAAGTTCGGGCATGACGTGCGCTCTGAGCGTTACGTATAACACCTTACTAAAGAAACGTGTTAGTTATTTCTAAACATGATTTTTAATTTTATTTGGAAGTACTGCCTTTTCCATATTTTTGTATATATTTTGCATTTGGATATATTTTTTCGTGTATTGTAAGAGTTTGCCTTTTGTCACGATTCTAGGTCAACGGGAAGTACTCTATAGGTTTTGTGAGTATTGATTTGTATGAAAATGTGAATTGCTATAGATATAGATTTTAATTGCGTTGAGTTAGAAGCTTAAATTTTAGAGTTAAGTATTTAATATTAATCTCAACTTGATACCTTTACGCATTCTCGAGAAAAAAGGGTCTTAACAAACATATAGGCAGTCGGACAACGAAGTGATCCAATAAAATAAGGGCTCTTTTTAGTCTTTGATCTCTTGAATCTAAAACTGCCAGTAAAAGTGAAAAACGTAGGTACGATATCTTATTACTTTATGCGAACCGTCTTCAAAAATCTGTATTGAACTACTTTTTTATATATTTCTTTTTTATTTAAGCAGGCAAACGAGCGGACGAGCCACAGCGGTGGTAAGTGGTCATCGTCGCCCGTGGACATTCGCAACACCAGGGGGGTTGCCAACGCGTTGCCAGCCTTTGAGAGCCTTGTATACTCGCCCCTTGAAGAACCCCATTTCAAAGCATAAAGGAAACACCTCAGGGGAGAGCTTATTCCACATCCTGCAGGTACGCGAGAAGAAAGATCGCGACGCCCGTACATTTTTGGGATGCCAAGCATCCAGGACGTGAGGATGAGCCCCTGCCCTGTGGCGGGAGGTGCGGTGATAAAAGCGTGACGGTGGCACTAAGTCAAACAGCTCATCAGAACACTCCCCATTGTACAGACGGTAGAACACACACAGAGAGCCAACGTCTCTCCGGAGACTGAGGGTGTCCAAGCCGTCTGTGAGTTATGGATTTTACTACTTTTCTACTCGTTTTACTGTTTTTGTACCTCAAGTTGCCTGAGATTGCTACCATAGCAATACGGCTGCCAGATGATAATATTGTGTTTAATGCTGTTCCGTGATATTTTTTTTGTATAAATTGTGACCAGTGTGCAATTTTCGATGCAAAAATATTTTCGGGCATTTAAAAGCCATCTTTCCGAGGAGAGGTGAAAATAAGTATTTTGAGACTTTGGCAATGTTCTAGATCAAAAGCGGTTCGGTTTGCGAATTTATCGGATAAGCTTGTTTTTTACCATGCAAGGTGTATAGAAGCATCCTTTTAGTATCTACTAAGCCACAAAAAACAGCAAACATAAATACATTTGTAAGACATCTTTTAAAATGTCTATAACAGAAACTCTCCATAATGTGAATAGTAACAAACTTATTTTTGGCTAATAAAGACGGCCAAATTGGCTGTAATATCTGCCCTTGGTCTTTCTAGATGACTGTTCTAGACTAGACTAAACTCCTTTCGATTTCAAATTTGATCTAAAACTAAATAATCCTATTTAAATTCGGTCTGTGTGTCATTGAGCGCGAGGACTGTAGCTTTGTAAATTAGATTATAAAATTAACTACACATTGGCCTCGATTCGGGATGTCATGCTCTAATTCTAATTTTAAAATCCAGCTATCCTTTTCATTTTTATGACCAATGAAAGAGATGTGATGAACGAATGATATTAATTTGAACGAATGATAACCTAAAATAAGCGCATAGCTGTCAGTTTAAGAGATTTTTAAGTCGCATGTTTTAAGTGCTCTCTAAAATTGTGCAATCGACACGGCCATAAGTTTCAAATTCGATGTTTGACTGCTCTAATATTAGGATGGCCATCTCCTGTCCCTTTTCAATCTTTAAAAGGTTAAAAGGACGGACTAACTTAAATTTAGGATTAGAGCGTGACATCCCGAATCGAGGCCAATATTTATTGGTTCCTATTTTTTTATAAACGGACTAAAAATATGTCGGCTTCAAAAAACTAAACCATTTTAGAGCTTGAAAAAGTCGTAGATTAATATACTCATTAACAGCTTAATCTTCGCCTTTCTCCCCTCAGGATTACAAATCACGCTGAGCAAGTGTGGGTTGGTCGACTTCACACATTATTTTTTACATTTTTTGTAGGCTTTTCCGCACTTTTTTTAAAGCGACGAACAAACAAAATACAAGAATCAGTTTGATTGAAGATTTATTTTAATCGCTTTGACTATTTTTATATTTATGTACCTACGTATACCTAAACGTGTTTTGTAGGACTTTTTTATTGTTTCGCTTTTTATATCATCAAGGATTTCAAGTATTAATAGTTAAAGTAGTATCGAGTGAGTTACGAAATAAAATCCAAATATTGTTCACATTTTTTTTATTTGAATACATTGAAACATCAAATTCACAACATTTAGAAAAGTAAAACATCACAGCAAATGGTACAATTTTACGTTTCTGTAGTGGCGATAGTTTTGGATACTATAAATACCTACGTATGTTTTTAAATTAATAACACCAAGATACGTTTATTACTTCACTAACAAATATCTTACGCTTTTGAGCGTTTCAAGAAAATCTATGAAAAGATCTTAGTCAATAGTGATAGACATAAAAACGTTTTCGTTTTTAACACATAGATAATATTATTTCTTTTACTACGTTGATACAGTTATTCGAAGTCCGCTTTGACAATCTTTATTAATCTAGTATTTTAAGGTTGACTTCACACAATTTAGTAACCCATCAAATTGTGTTTTTTTTTACTTCTCCATCTTTTGGGTTGTAAGGTCGACAATCAACCTCACAAACCCAGCAGTGTTAAGTAGAGCCACTGGCATGGCTCGTGTAACTAACCTACTGCTTTTCTATACTAAAGGTTCCTGGGTTTGATCTATGGTGAGCAGATATTTGTACGATAAATCTAAACTAATAAACTAATATAAACTAAACTATTATTATCTTCTATTATATTTTGTTGAATTGAAGTTTAGGTAACTCTAAAATAATTTTTGATTCCTTTTTAAATATTGTTCTTCTTACAGATCCGAATGGTTTTACTATATTCATTATTTATAAAGATGGCCGAATACAAGACGGCCGGTTTGCCGAGGAGGTATGTTCAAACTCTAAATATCAAAATATTTTTAAATTCTATCTTTTTCTGCTAGTGTATTTTTCTGCTTTATGTTATTGTTTTGTATCCTTAATTAATCGCCTTTTATTTCTTCTCAGACCAGCACGACTTAGTACTCTCTAAGAAAAAAAAAAATTATCTAATTACCTATCTAAAATTGTGAATCTAAAACTTCTCAATTTAGGATAACGACCCAAGCACGTCTAAAAATAAAAATATTCATCTCTTACTGTGTGTTTTAGGTCAATCCTAACATTTACCAAGTAAATACTGGTAAATGTCTGAAATTAACAAATAACACTGGAATTCGGAAAGGGAAGCAACCAAAGTGGGCTTAACCTTGAACAGGCAATAAAAAAAAAAACACAAAACATTTTGAAATAATATACCTATATGGGAGTATCAAAATAAATATAAAAAATTATGTTTTGTAAGACTTTCAATCGATTGATAACGCCAAAACTAGTGTTACCAAATACATTCTGACTGTAATTCTGACGAAAGTAATAAGAACATTTTTTTTATTTTGATACTAAAATTCCAACATTTTTGAGAAATCCTTATTAGACAACTTAACAGTCAATATTATAATAATATTTTTATGTTCATATTGAAGCCCAGAGGTCAAACATTTCGGTTGGTTGCATAGTTCGCAACAAGTCTACAACATCAAGTGCTTTCCAGGAAAGTAGCATCACAGAAAATTATACAGTTATACGTTACTATTGTATAAGTATTATTATTTAATAATTTCACACAAGATACATGATCAATAGAATTACTTAGGTATTTAATTTCTAACCTATAACTACCTATTTCACGCTTAAAGCATTCTGAGAAAATCCACGCTATATTATGTGGTAGGTAAATTTTAAGAGCTCTATACAATATAAATATGAAATTACGGAAAAAGGAGCTAAAGTACAAGTTTAAAACTCATGAAATATTAATACAATTTAGTCGGTACAAGTTTAAAAACTGTGTACCTTTAAGGTTATTCTCAAAAGAGTTATATACTTAAGTAAAAAATAGGTTATAATTTATAAATCAATCTATCACTATCACTCAATTTACCAGTTTGATAAATAAAAATAAGTATTGTCTTATGCGTTTGACTTTTAAATAGTTCTATATATATATTGAAATATTTCAAACAATATTTTCCTAACAAACCTATTGCTACGAGTAAGCAATATAGGTACACCCAAAAATGGTAACATAGCGTGACATGGACATTTTAAGGAAGCCAAAGGCTCAACCCCCTACAAAAATGGGGCAACAAGCCTGGGGGGGCACAGACCTGGGGGGGCACAGACCTGGGGGGGCACAGACCTGGGCCCGAACTTTGCCAGAACGAATCGTGTTGAAGCAACCCTGACGTCCCGGATATAACATCATTTTAACATTTAGATATAAATAGATTTAAAAAATTGTTAGACAATTTTATTTATTATCTTTATATCCTACTCTATCATACTGCAAAGGTATTCTTACCTGAGAAGATATTGATTAGGTCCCTGGATTGGACTATATAAGGTACAAAAGCTGTTCAGCGACGAAAGTAGAGACCTGGTATTAGAAATAGGACTTGTATTCTAAATAACTGGGTACACCCCATGTAAAGATAGTTCTTATTCTTTTCTCCTATTCTATTCGTCATCGTAAAATTTTGTATAACATCAACTCCAAACTGTTACCATAGCTACGAGAATAATATATTTATTCATTTTGGGTCTACTATAATAATGATTGACACAAATTATTTAACCCTAAGTCATAATCCATCATTTAACATTAATTCCCGCTGCTCTTCCACAAGCGAATCGTGGCTAAGATAGAAAAATAATAACCAGGTAGAAGATTTTCAATCCCTCCTCGCCGCCAGTGGAGATGCAGGAATATTTTACAATTAAGAATAGGGTCAACCCACCTGTATATACTCCAATGGCCTTTGCAAGAGCCGGCTTAAAATAATCTATGCTACTGTTATCCATCCATCCATCTTTCGCTAAGACGAATATAAGAGCGCAACGGAGATAAGTAGAAATTGACCAATCATAATGTTCAAAATATTCATCTCATCGTTCCGAAGTTATTCCGCGTTATAGTCTTTGCTATCACCCGAAAGGTTTCTCGTTAACAATTTTACTAACAAGTTGTAAATCCCATCCAAAAATGTACCTACATTATCATCTGCCGCCCAAAGGACATTAAATATAAAATCTAAAAACTAGGAATGTCGTGCTTACTGTGAAAGGTAGCCTATTGTTTAGCGGCCTTTCTTTGATTCTAATAAAATTATGATTGATATCGTATGATGGATGATTTGATTTGACTGAGCACATCAGTCATCATTACCTACGCACTGGTGCAAATTGAAATTACAGTTATAAATTAGGTTTAGTGATCTTGTACTGACCGTAATATAATTATTATAAAATTGTTTATCACTTAGCAAGTTTACGCAAAGATTTACGCAAAAACTATCAAATGGACGTGAATAGATCGATCTATTTAATTATTCAAATTAGAAAGGTAAGCGATAAACAGTATTAAGTATGAAATTAAGCTTTACTGCAACACCAGAGAGTATCTCTGACGTCTTTGCGGTTGTATATGTGTTGCCTGGATTGTTCGACGGCAGTACACAAGCGTGTGAACTTCGATTATTTGCAATTCAAAACTAGGTATCGATTTTGCAATGGTCCAATGTCAAATTAAATTCAAGTATAACATCTTCCTTATAGCATTTGAAATTATGACCAAAATTAAACAATCCTGAGTCACGCGTTACGAAACCCGACGAATCGACCGCTCGCATTCTTCACTTACGTCATTTTACGACATTTTTTACAATAAAAAGATTTTTTATGTCTCAAGTATTATCATTAGATGCATGTTACATGATCTCAAATGTAGTTCAAACGCTAGTGGCAAAGTGGATACCTACTGAAAAATGTCGGTAGCAACTAATTACATTCGAAACGGCTCATTTAATAACGTACAATGAATGTGGCGAAATTAACAGCGAACTTGTCAAAGCTGTTGAGCTTATGGCGCTTACAGGTAAGAAACAGTGTTTTGTGCGCTAGCATTTAGGTTTTACAGTTCAGAAACTTAAAAGTAAATTGCAGCCCTTTACAAGCGGTCCCTAAAAACATACTTCGTTTTTCCAACTTATATTTTTTACTTTGAAATTGTGAAGAAATTATTATAAATGATTATAACAAAATCTTTGAAGCTAAAGAGATTCAATATAATGTTTTAAAATTATAGATACAAAATGAAGCTAATATTTTTACTACCGAACATTTAAAGAAGAGCTCTGTAGGACATTCAGAATAATAAACCCTTCTTTCGTATATTGATTACGATAGTATTTCTACCTATATAACCTATACCTTCCTATATAGAGGGATAACAAAGGTTGTATTTTTTTTAATTTAATTTAATGTATGTTATTAGATATCTCCGTCAATTGTGAACCAATATTGATTATTATTTTTTCATTCGATAGTTCTGAAACAAACTTCAAAATTAAATTTTATCACTAAAAACATAAAAAAAGAAAAAAAAAAAAAGAAAAAAAAAAGTCAGTGAAATGTAGACTGTCTATACTTAATAAGATTTAAAATAAAATCAAATGACTGTTGATGCCTCGACTTTTCATACATTCCAATTTTCAAAGGTTTATAATTATTTTCTAATTAATTTCTATGATTTGCTAATCACACTTTTAAACGTCACATCGCGTATAATCCAATTAGTTTGGTCCTGAACACGGCCCTTAAAGATTTATTTTAATTTTATGTGTCAAATATATTAAAAAACATGATTCAAAACAGTATCTGCTAATATACATTACATAAATAGCTATGCGATTGGCAAATAAATGAGAAATGCTCACAAAAGAAATAACAGGAGATAAATATAATTGTAAATTTTATTTTTGGATCTTAAAGACGAGTCAGTTCAGTCTAAGGTTTCAATAAAGTCAGTCTCACTTCAAAAATATATCTATCTAAAAGATAATACCCTTTTCCATCATATCACACTTTTTCATTTTCATTAAATAGACAAAAATACCTTAATTTAGGTTTAATTCAGATAAAAAAACTTTACTTGAGAAATCGGGGCTAGTAAGATCTTCTTCTTTTTCACCGAGTGGCTCGTAAGGTCGACCACCGACCTCACAAACCTTAGTGCCAGTGTTAGTAAAAATAACTAATTATATAATTAGCATACAAGTCTTAAATATTATTTTGGATTAAAGTCTTATAAATATAAATTCGCCTCATGTCCGTTATATCTTGACCAAATTTATATGGTAACACCCTAAAGCTATTCTCCCTTTCTGACAAAACGTGGTAGAGTATTAATTATCATTCGCTGAGCTAACATAACAAAATAAATACCTAAAGTTTCCCGACAAATTGAAAATCTTGATTAAAATCGGACAAAATTATCGCTGAGCTATTATATTCGCGTATGATATAATATTCCAACAATTCGTGAACCCCATATTTATTATTATACGCGTATAACAAATTATTAGAATTCGCCCAGCTTAAGATCTGGACTCGAACTTCAGCTCGACTAAATACTTTATGTTTACCTGATCTTCATAGTATATGATGAAGTCGTTGTACATCACGCTACTGTTTCCTTCATTTAAGATTGGTGGCCCTAGCGGAACGATGGTTCCATCGGGGAGGACCTGGTTGAGCGCAGGGTCCGGCTGTACGCGCCCCATGACCCAAATGGACTGCTGCTTGGGATTCAGCATCGTGACCGATTCCGCATCAGAGCATTTTTGCATGGACCCAAGTGCCACCTGAAAAGAAATATAACTAACTAAAAAAACAACTACAGACTCACACAATTTTAGTTCTTGCTAGAAATAACAACTAGTTCGCTTCTTTGGCGACGGTATACGCTTTTACAAAAAGGTTGCTGTTGCTGTTTAAAGCTATCATCGTCAACAGCTCAAATACACAAACTCACACAAACTCGAAGAGTTCACTAGCAACTATTGAAGAGTTCCACCTTCCAGCTCCTGACTCCACCACCAGACCCTCGTCACCATCTGCACTGTATTTGACTCATCATAATAAAACTATTGAGCAAAACTCGAGGAGTTTACTAGTAACTATTGAAAAGTTCCACCTTCCAGCTCCTGGCTCCACCACCAGACCTTAGTCACCATCTGCACTGTATTTGACTTATCATAAAAAATCAAATGAGCCAAACTAGAGGAGTTTACTAGTAATTATTGAAGAGTTCCACCTTCCAGCTCTTGGTTCTACCACCAGACCCTCGTCACCATCTACACTGTATTTGACTCATCATAACAAAACAAATAAGCCCAAACTCGAAGAGTTCACTAGTAACTATTGAAGGGTTCCACCTTCCAGCTCCTGACTCCACCACCAGACCCACGTCACTAACTGCACTGTATTCCACTCGTCATAACAAAACAAATGAGCCCAAACTCGAGAAAATTACTAGTAACCTTCCAGCTCTTGACTTCATGATCTGGTCAGCTCGATGGTACCTAATTATTGTATTGTTTTTAATTGGCCCAAAAATTAAAAACGTCTACCCCCAGAGTAGTAACATAGCACGTTTGAAAGAGTGTTAAAAATGGAACTTTGAGACCATACATGAGATTAAAAAAATCGGTATCTACAAAATTTAGATATTATTATTTACTTTTAAAAAACTTTATGTTCATTACGCGTAAATAAGGCCATTGTGGGGGCGGCCTTATTTACGCCGAATTTAAAAAAAATACCTTAAGCCTGAATAGGTATCTAATTTTTATAGGGTTCGATTTTTTTGGTCCCGTATAATGAATGCATGTATCACTCTCCCAAATCTATGAAGCTGTCGTGGGTGCCCCCAGGCTTTATCACCGTGTGTTGTGTAAAATATCCATGTAAATTGATTAAAATTCAAAATTCATGTAACTTCGCCTTTTATTTTATTACATATTCTCCTTACAAATTTTTTTATTGTTTGTTACTTGTTAGTGTGATACATTTACCACACTAACAACAGATTAGAATTTTCAAATATAGTTAATACACTGGTAATATTAAGGATGCTAAGTCATTTGGCAGAAGAGTTAATTTTGGACCGAGGTCTTTTGATTTCTGCCCGCTCTCCTTTACTTTCCAGATTTGATCACATTTTTAGTTAGATAGTTTGTTAGTTACATACAATTGAACCTAAAAAAAGCGTGTTAAAAAAAGTATACTGTGCAACACTCATTATGTTAGTACTCGTAGATTTGCTAAATAAGTATACTCGTGACTGCTGAGTGACGTGTGTAAGATGTCCCCACATATTATTTTTATTATTATTTATTAGATAAAACAATAAAATACAATTTAATCTCAATGATTTATATTACCTCGCACAAGAGCACGATGCCAGTGGGGTTGTCAGGGCTGGCGAAGCAGGAGTTGGCAGCCTGGGATAACATGTCCGAAAAGTGTATCCCCTTGCCTAACGTGTAACCCTTTGACGGCCCTTCCGGCGGCGGCGGCATGACGCGGAGACCTTGCGACAGGATTCCCACCATGTTACTCAATCTAGATCCGTGCCAAAGTAAGCGACAGTTTTTAAAAGCTTTACACTGCCGGTATGATTCCTCTTCACCTGTTCGAACTACTTTGAACACCTGTTTAACTTCGAGCCTGTAGCTGGCATTTTCTTCGAAGTGTGTGCTATTGATATATTCAAGAATCATATTGTACTCATTGGGTCTGTCTGGGCCGATCGGCGTAATATCCGCGTTAAGTGCGTCGTAATATTGATTAATGGGAATTGCATTGTCACCTTGGATTTTGAGAAGGTTGAATGCTATTTCCATTTCAAGTAAGTTGTCGAGCATGTTAGTCTTTTGTTTAATGGCTTCCACGTTGTCTAGTAACGGCGGCAGTCTGATGATGTGCGGGATCTTTGTGAAGAATCTTTCGGAGGCGTAAAAGATCATGGGCTCACTGGCGCTTCCGTTCTTTATGAACTCCTGCAACGTAATCAATAGGTGGTATTCTTCGGAAATTTGATTCTTTGACAGCATTGGTATCCTCTCCATATCTAGTTGGAACTCTTTGAGCGCCCTATTCATGAGTTTGATATTAAATATTCGAACTATTAATTTTTGAACGGGTTTTGGTAGAATGCTAGGAGCGATATTGTATGAAATTATCAATTGTAATGCTTCTTCGGCGGTTTCCGTAGGATTGATCAGGAAAAAGAATGATTCTTTAACTACCAAGATACCCGTTTTCAGTATTTCTGACATCTGAGCATCCCGTTTCTTTACGTCTTGCTCAGTAAAAACGACAGCAGCATGCGCTTCAATGAGTTTATTCGTAATAAGTCCGCCCAGTTGTAGGATACGGGTCTTGACTTCTTTTTTGGGGCTCTCTAAATTACGGTATATGACAAACTGAAGGCTCTTTAGAGGCGGTATTGGAATATCATTATTAGGCTCCTCCATGTCGTCACATTCAGGCGGCGGCTCCTGTTTCTCGATAAGCTTCTTGCGGTTACTTTTTTTTTTCATTTCGGTTTCCTTTTCGTGATTCTCTTCAATTATTATTTTTGGCACCTCATTTTTTACAATTACCTGGTCCTTTCTCTTAAGTTTGTAGAAGCCAGGTAGGTCTTCACCGCCAGCCATGTATCCCAGCACATCTCGCTCCGCCACAAAGCAGTGAAAGTGGCGCCAGCAGTTTTGAATTCGATTTCTCGTACATATAGGTATTTCTTTGTCGTGGAATACTTGCATGATTCCTTTAACTATCCTTTTTTTGCAGTATCTGCATATTGTATGATCGGTTTTGGAGTACTTAATAGAGAAATTACTCAGCGTTTGCAGGTTGGTGTAGGTACTGGGTGTCTCCATAGGCATCACTATCCCCGTGTAGCTTTCTATTAACTTTTGTATACGGTCTTTGTCAACTTGCCTTATGCTATTATAACATATCACCTTTTTTAAATGATGCACTCGCCGCACCTTGATGAAGCAGCATTCGTGGTACCAATTTGTTTTAACCATAAGGGTTAATCTTACAGCTCCTTCTCTGATTTTTATTTTACAATATCGGCATGTTGATCTACCTGTCTTTGCGTATTCCACCAATAAACAAGTTTCTCTAGACATTTTTGCAAATTAATTGAACGCACCTCACCGCACCTGCACTTTAACTTCACCTGATAAAGAAATGAAAACTCACGCATGCGCACAATTAACAAATGTGGACCAGCTGGGCAGACACGATAGTGCTGCCAGAGTTTACAGAATTATCAAAATAATTTATTAAAGTTCCTTACGAGCAGCACAAAATGAAACTCAAAAAATCCTTATATGTATTTTACCGCTTGTTTTTTAATTAAATGTAGAAAGCAATGATAGTAGAAACATTTAATTAATGTCATTCAACTAAACACCGTAAGGTCAAGAATACTTTTTCTATTACTTTTTCTGTTGTTACAATTTTCTGTAAAACATTTTAAAAAAACTTAGCTCAAAAGCCTAGGTATGGTTACGTTGAAATACATGTAGATAGCTTTATAGTATTAATCTGTGTTTGTGCTGGTGAGAAATCTGCAATTTTTTTTTCGAGCGAGGTATTTTGTTTCGGGTTGCTATGTTAGTCTGGCAACTCAGCGCAGCCGCCGTAGCGCTTAAGAGGGGGAGAGTATCGCAATAAGTTGCAAATATTTTAATCAATTATTATGAACTACAATCACATATGTTTGTTCCTTGATTATATCTAAATAACATCTTACACTATTCACTTACGTTTTTCAGCGAGCTTACTTGAAAAATTTGTGTAGATTACTTTTAATAATAATAATAATAAAATTTTTATCTATGTTCTTCTCTCGAAGAATAATAAAAAACTATTAATACTTGGGATTGGGAGACCACTAGCCTCTCTCTCCACCATCAGTTACATGTGTGCGGGTGTGTGAGGGTATGTGAGAGGGGGTGAGTGTGTGTGTACACCCACCATTTATGTATGTGTGTATGCGCATACACAGACTGCAACATGCCTCCATGCCTCTGCGCAGAGGCATGAGAGAAATAGTTGAGTGGTTAGCTCTACGACAATACGTCTCGGGATCGGATTATATAATATTATCCACTAACCAGCCAACTGTTTCTCTATGTCCACGTATATTATGTATGGATGTGCTTGTGCGGGGGGGGGGGGGAGGTGTGAGAATGAGGTACAACGGAATGCCCGTCCATATACTTAACAAAAATCATACCGGTTTATATTAGGATATAGTTTAGGGATAGAAAACTAATAAACTATTTAGGTAACTTCATTCTCCCCGTTTTAACAAAGCTTCAGTATCAGAATAAGTTTTGTCTAATAACCAGGTGGTTACTGCACGCTTACAGTCATATTTATTAAGATTTACTATTTTAATGGTTTTATCGGCTAGATTGTATAGAAGTGAACTACAATGTTCAAAGTTTTTACTTGCAAAAACAGTGTTAAAGGGCTGATACGGGCACGGGTACCTCAATCAATCAATCAGCCTAGTAAGTACGTTAATTTTATTTATTGTAGATAAAAATATCATGACTCTAGTTAGAACGCCGTGGCTAAAACAGTCAATCAATCAGCCTATTGCAGTCCACTGCTGGACGTAGGACTCCCCAAGGGCACGCCAAAGCACACGATCACCCGCTTTCCTCATCCAGCAGCACCTTCCTCAGTTTATCAGTCCACCTAGCAGGGGGGCGGCGTCCCATACTACGTTTCCCGAGACGTGGTCTCCATTCGAGAACCCGTCTGCTCCAACGCTCAACTAACCACAGATAAAAGGGGCGTCTGAAAAACAGGGCCGCCCCGGGACTTGTTCCGGTGGCAGCATATACTGAGACGTTCCCTATTATCCGCCTTTAGTTTTAATAATTTTAATTATAAGTATAAAATGATTTAAATTGGTGGATAATAAATAATATTTTCTTTTCTTTCTTTCTTTCTTTCTCATCGGTTCTGCAATACACGTGGCCAGCCCACTACCACTTCAGCTTGCTACACTTCTGGGTAAATTCTAAATTCAAAAATAACTCCGTCTAACTGGCATTTACGGCTAAGCAACTGAAAAGGTTGTTTATTTTTTGTAAAAGTATTTTGATACCCAAGGACTGACATAGGCTACTTTTTACCACGTGTGTTATTCACACGATGTAGCACCGCATTACTAAAACTAAGAGTGTCATCTATATATTTCGCTCAGAACTATGAAGGTTGTATATCCGCGTTCCTAGATGGCGCTTTTAGTTTCAGAAACGTGGAAAATGCAGTAACAAATGCTAATTTGTTAAGAAGTGAGATTTTATTTGCTATCTCTTGATCTTTTGGTTTATCCAGAAGAAGCTAAAGTAAGGAACATAGATAGAGCTGGAGAGAAAATAATTTATCTGAGTTATGTTTTTTCAAACTAACAGGTAGCAGCGAAGTAAGTTAGGTATACTGTTTTAATTTCTTGTCGTGCCAGCGTGTGCGCATACTTTACTACTACCTGCACAATGCACATGTGTGTCACGATAACAAAGAATTTCCTTTTGTTCTACCTGAACTAAATGGTCTCATAATACTGTAATGTTACTAATGAAACGTATCCGATAAATAATGTATCGACGGTAAATCATTGCAGGAAGCTAACAGCCCGATGATGTCTCTATCGAAGACCTGGAAATTGATCAGTGTAATTCAATAATACTTAGATTTGATGCTGCTGAGACTTGGCTAAATTCTTCTTCATTGTGTGGGATATAAGCTAGACAACTGAACTCACAAACTCTTGTGTCAATGTTATAGAGCCACAAAAAGCCACTGACATGGCTCGTGTAATGTAAGACTAAGACCAAATTATAAGTGTAATATATCCAGACATTCGACCGCTCGGCAAGTCTAATTTGGTATACTTTGCTGTGCTTGGGAAGGTCAATTAATACAGCAACAGCAATGTAGACATTTTACACAAAATTGCTGTTTTGCTAATCCGGATTGCAGGTTTCTTCAAAATTAGGCTGAATTTTGGAGTTAAAGACTCAAAAAAGCATCTAGTCAGTTTGCCAATTTTATAACACTAGTATTTAACTGTACTCCTAATTATTCCCGTTTTTTTTTTACTTTTAACCCGTTTTGCACCAAAAATACTAATCTTGCACCAAACTACGCTTCCCAAAAGAAAAAGTGACTTTTTAATACCTATTCCAACTAAAGTTACTCCTAATTTTTAAGAGGTACATCTAATATTTTGGCTGTATAGGTATCTATCTAACAATGAATCATTAAATGAATCCCCAATCAAACTTTTAATTTACTCCAATTTATCTAAATGTACGATAATATAAAATAAATAGTTCTTCTATTTAACTTTTTGGTACCGTTAAATACGTTTTTTTTCTACGAGCTGAAGATTTTTTCCTATATTCTAAACCATCAAAATAGTCGAATCTGCTAATCTTAAATAGAGTATATAGGAGTTTATTTGATTATTTGAAGGGCCAAAAATTCTATTAGGACTACATTATAATGTAAAAATTGTAATGAATTGCCAAATATTTTTTTTTTTTTTATATTTATAATTTTAAACTTTCGCGGTCATTATCATAATATCGCGGTAAGCCCGTAAAATGTCTCATAAATGTTTTTATTTTTTTGTCGTGTTTAAACATCTTATAACATCTTGATTTGATTTGATAAGGTGGCTTTTTTTTCAATCAATAGTAATTATTGGGTAACACTTTGAGTGTAAAAAGATGTTTTAAATGTGGAACCTGGTTCCGAGCTGCATTTTAGACATTTTTGGTACACAATTAGTATGTTTGGTCTAAGAACGATATATTTATGGCGTCATGAGTAAATTTAAGGGAAAAAAAAGGGAACAAAAGGGTTTTAATAAAAAGGGACCTGAGTTTTGACGCTAAAATTGCATTTGTTGGTGAAACCTTTTGGTGGTGGATTAGTAATGTTGGTGCAAAATAATTTAAATGGTGTCATGGCGAGTTTTTACGGAAACTCATCGAGTGTACCTAAAGTTTTTTTGCTATACAGTAAAGTATTACCCATTTTAGAATTCCCTTAAGTAATAAATGGTGATCTTGTAATAGTACCTAATAATGTCGTGTTAAACAAAACTTTTGTTTTTTTTTATCGGACCTAATAGTTATTTCTACCAAAGTGGTAATACAGCGGGCACGTGCATGAAAATTTAAATTTAATTATAAAACTAAGTAAATGAATACTTGCAACTCGTATACGAGGTTTAATTGGGATTACTTTGAAACAGTTTTAAAAAACGCATCAGTCACTCATGTCATGTCATGTCATGTCATGTCATGAGCATGACTCACGAGACATAGAACCCCTTAACACAGCGTTTGAAAATCGATTGCTCTTGCCCTTGGTACCTCCTGACCTACTTTTCGAAGCCAAAGCTCAAAGCTGTACGGTGGCGGCCCCTCTCGTGTCTCATTGAAACTTTTACGCCGGGTACCGAGACAGAAAGAGGTTCATGTCCGAGTAAACACCCGTTTTATTTGAATCCCTCTTGGTTGCTGTTGGCTCTTTGAGTTCCTAGTAGCACAAAAAAACTAAATTAAGTTTTTAAGAAACATTTACCATAACACGATGTAAAAGACATCAACGCGTGCAATTTGCTACGCGCTGAATAAAAAAAGGTGAATTATTAAATTTAATAACTTTTTTACTGTACTTTTTTTAAGTAGTAATAAATAATAAATAATATTAAATTCTACTAAAGACCTAAAGAAGAAGAACACTGATTTAATTAATAATTTTGAGTGAGCACAACGCCATCTAGGTAGGTTGTTTGTAAGCTCGTACCGCGGGTGTACTACAGAGAAAGTTGTTTTTTCGTAGTTTGGGAAGAGATGGCGCTTTGAAGTCGAGCCTATTAGCATCTCGGAGGAATCCTCCGAGATCAGCATCGGTCTGTCGCCTTTTTAATACTAGCTTATCCACCCGGCTACGCCCGGGACTGAAATTAATGAATCGCAAAAAAGATTTAAATGAGATATTCTTTTTCTTTATTTCACAAATATAGTAGCCTATAATCTGGTCAGTAACCTCTTCTATCGATTGGTACAAACCCCATCGAAATTGGTGCAGCCGTTCTCTAGTTATATAAGGACAAACATTCAGTTTTAATTGATGTTGCTACGAGATCGAGATCCTTCCATTGCCTATATTATGCTTAGATAATGGTCTATTGGGTCCCATTGGAAATGGAGTATATACTTCAATCGACGCAATAAAAGATCCAAGAGTTTTGACAGATAGCGGGAGGTGACACACAAAAAAAAAATTGTAGAAGTGTATTAAACAAGTAAAGACTAGTTCTTCACGTCTCGATTGATGGCGATGTCGTCGTAGGAAATTATAACTGTCATTTATTTTTCCTCAAAGCTATGTTGCAACTCGTTCTGCAAGTCTGCTATATTACCGCATTACCGCTTAGTCTACTGCACTACACATAGCAAATAGGTCAGTTAGGGTTAAAAAAAACTTGCGACAAGTCGAAAACGAGCGGGCACTTCCGGTACTCCTTGAACTTATTTTTATTTATTTTATTTTAGGTTCGCCAACAGGTAATACACCATATAATTATATTTATTACATGCGATGATGATAACTTTAGTAGGGTACACCCAATTACAGGCAAACACGACATAAGTTTGACCATTTTATCTAAGTTGGGGTACTCCTTGAACTTACTGTCATACTCACTCACATGACAATTTTATTTTTTCATTTCGTGTTCTAGAACGGCTTTGAGGCCCGGTGGTGGAAACCAAAGCAGAGAGGAGAGAAGACGTATTTGAATAACCAATCAGATTTCGTTATTTCCACATCTCCTCTCCGCTTATAGCTTCAATAACGAAATCTGATTAGTAATTCAAACACATCTCCTCTCCTCTCCGCTTTGGCGAAAACCAGGCCTAATGCAGATAATAAAAATGCAAACGACCCACTCATAGTCCCCACTCCACACGGACATAAATAAAACTAAGATTCAGAACAGATGTTCTTCATGATGCTTGCAAAATATTTGGTTGACAAGTGATTATTTGTGGAAGGCTTGCAGAGGCAGGCACAATACCTACCAAGTAGGCTTTACGGGCGTCTTGATATGCAATGTACACTGTACAAGTATGTATTTCCTTTCTATTAGTTACTTCTTATAATTTCTTCTATTAATTGATTTATTACATTAAAGTTTAATTTTGTGATAAAATAAAACCATCTCAGTTTTCTACTACTTTATTTGACTAGTCCTACCACTGCATAACAAATACAGAAATTGTAATAATGTCAGCTGGAGTATATATATAGGTACATTATATATAGTGTAAGGAGATAGCTCTGTAGGCTGCCATGTCATCCTGAGTACAATGAAATTTGAGAGAAGTCGAAGCTGCAGGTAAAAGGGAAGATTGAAATTCAGGAAAACTTGTACAAATAAACAATTATAGTGTTGAATCGAAGCTAACCTCCAGTCAAAATAAATAGTATTTATAAAATTATAACATCATATAAAATAGCATGTCTTCAAAATCAGACTAAATAAAAAAATATTGAGTGACTTATTAAACTTATGACGGAATACTATTACCTACGTATGTACTATTTACCTTCGAGATTCGCCAAATATTAACATCTTGTGATGACAAGTTTATAAAAGAAAGAATTCTTCTTTTATAAAAAAACCTGCCATTGCTTTATAATGATATCCTCCGCCAATCCGCTGCTGGCTGACTGTTTGTCTTATAAAAACTTTTTTTGACAATCACAAGTCACGCTTAGAAAGGCAAACAACACACACAGCACAACAACATAGAAATATTCAATTATGTATTATTTTTTCCGCGTACTGGGAAAAAGCATTTAGCAGAAAATTTTAAAGAATATTGTCCGCGTTATACATATTAAGTTCAAAGCTATAAACATTTTTATAACTCTTTATAAAAATAATCCTTAAATCTGTTTCTTGACCCACTGTAATGAATGAGCTTATTCTTAAATAAAATTCACCTTTACAACCAAACGTTTTTATTTCTGTGGCAACGCTAGATAGAAGAATTCACGGTTTTCAATAAAAAAAAAATGTGGACGTTTAACATTTTTGTTTAGTTTTTAATAATAAATTGTAAGTGGGGCTGTTATTGCCCAATAGCTTCGCAAACATAATTATTATTCGTTTTAGAAAGTAGATATTTCTATGAGGATTTTTTATCCTTATTTAATTTTGATAGATCATTGTCTACATCAATCTTCATATATAGGCCAGTCAATATGAACACAAAAAAGGACAAACATCGCAAACACGCATGTAACTACATTTTTTTTATATTTTGTTAGGTCCCTTGATAGTCTTTAACAGCCAATTTTGCAACCCTGAAAACCTTGTGCTACCCAAAAACCACGAAAAACCGCGAAAACCGCTGACCCAGGACAAAGTGAAGACCTTGGCATAAGTCACCACCTCTGTGAAAGTATTTAACAAGAGAGTTGATGTTAATCCCTTTACTATATTCCAAAGAGTCTGCGTCACAAAACAATCTGATGAACAAATAAAGCAGCATCAGGACCCCGTTTCACGAAGCTACAATTTACTAGTGACAAGTTACAATTTGATATGCATTGCGTAGCCAATTCGCCAAAATTGGAATCCCTTATCGTTTTACCTCGTTGTTTACGCAATGTACATCAAATTGTACTTGTAATTTGTAACTTGTAGCTTCGTGAAACGGCCTCCAAGGCCATTAGTTTAGCCAGTACGTGTCTTTGAATATGACCCAAACACAAAATATACACTTTTTTTTAAAATAGCCACGTTTGACAAGCTGTACCTCTGCAACTAATGGACCTAGAGTGCTGAAATTAATCTCAAATTGTAGAAAAATTAGGTATCTTTATTAAATTATAAGGCAAACATATTTGAAAAACGCTTCCTAAGGGTAGATTTTTCGAAAAAACTGAAACAAGTGCCAAAATTTCGCAGTTTTTCGAGCACCACGGGGGTAGCACAGGGTTTTCAGGGTTGCAAATTTGGGTGTAAACTACTCTCAAGGAACCTAACAACATATAAAATAATCGTAGATACATGCGGGTTTGCGATGTTTGATGTGGATATTGACTGGCGTAATAAGAATAAAGGTATATACAGTATGGAGTTTTTATGCCACCTGGAGGGAAAGTACTCTTAACAATGGAAATAGCAAATTTCACTCAAAGGAAACATTCATTTATTTTTGAAAAGAAACAAAAGTGCATTCAAACATTTTTGATAATACGCTTGCCACACCCGGTAAACGGACCAGCCAAATTCCGAAAAAAAAACACAATATATTTTTATGGCGTCAATTGATAGTCAATTATAAAGGATCAAATCTTTCTATGGTAAATTAACTCAATGAAAATTCAGTGAGACAAGATTTACTCCCATCGGATAATTTAATTTGTTTACAATACACCTTGCTCGAAAATTTAACTTACGAAGGCAGTAAACTGTGCGGTAAATGCGTTTTACCACACTAGTACGATTTTATTACAATTTATATTATTTTTATATTATGTATTTTATAGGTATTTTTTTATTTCAACAAATTGTATCAAAAATATTATCAGCCAGTAATATTTTTGATTATAAAAATAAAATTATCTCGATTTAACAAAAAATCAATTCGTAGAAACTGAATGTCCGCCAGAGCCTTTTCTCTGTAATTATGCTTATAAAAAAGACACATACTATCGTTTTGTAGTTGGCGCCAAGTTTGTATGTTGTTTTATGAGTGATTTAGTGTTGATATTTAATGATAAATGTGAATAGTAAGGATACTCAAACTGCGCGCGATATAATAAAGGTTAGTTTTTACAACTTCTACATGATCAATTTTACCTGTAGTATCATAGCTTTTTTAGGGTACTATGTACCTTCTTAACCATTTCAATTTAATTATTTAGTATCAGTTTTCTCACAAGTGTATTGAAAAACGTCGTACAACACACGAATCTTAGGTTTTATAACAAACTCGTGACATTATAAACCCTCGTTTGTAATATGCCACCTACGATCCTTGTATCGCAATGTACTATTATTATTGTTTTAAGAAAATTACAATTATGTTTACACGTGTTCGTAATGCAGTCTCATTATTAGATGCGAAATAACTGCGTGAAGCATGAGTAAATTATAAATAAAATATTACTTTTGAAAATGGAATAGATTATTGACTCTATCAATTGACGCCATAAAAATACAGGATGTATCTTTTTCGGATTTTAGCTGGTTTTTGATTCCCGGGTGTGGCAAGCATATTATTAAAAATGTTTGAATGCAGTTTTGTTTCTTTTCAAAATTAAACGAATGTTTCCTTTGAGTGAAATTTGCTATTTGCATTGTTTATAGTACCTTCCTTCCAGGTGGCATAATTTTTCCTCCTGAATCTATTCATAAAAAATATACTTACGTAGTTAGTATGAAATAAAATGGATGGTTTTTATTATATCTAAGATGGTTTTACATCTAACCGAATGTATTTAAAAAAAGTAAAAAATAAGTACAAAACTGAGACAAAGGATATTTTATCACCTGATTATCTGTCACAAAATATCCGCGTTTGTGATACGCTTAAATACGTCTCAAGGCATTTTCAAATTACTTGAAGCAGCACACTGCACTGTTCGATACAAAACAAGGACGCCTTATTTATTATCACTACTTTTGATGTTACTTTTCAAACAAAATCTTTAAAACTTACATAGGTACTAAGTAAATACATAATATTAGGTCCTTACATATGAAATTGGCGTTTTGTCGTACTGGCCACTTTGATCACAAATTTCTCCTATTTGGTTAGGAATTCGAAATTCAAATTTATACAGCTATTTCCACATGTAGTTGTGTTTCGTAAACCGTCATTCATTTGTTTTTTTACTTATCTTTTTTCTGTTTGCATCGCTCGATTTACAAAATGGAAAATTTGAAATATCGCGTTATTTACGAGTACGAGTTCCACCGTGGCACCAGTGCTGCGGAAACGGCTCGAAGGGTTAATGATGTGTATGGCGGTTGTGTCGCAAAAGAAAACACAGTGCGTTTTTGGTTCCAACGTTTTCGTTCTGAAAATTTCGACCTGCAAAACAAGCCCCGTGGACGGCCGGAGACCCAAGTTGATAATGAAGCATTGAAGGCTATTGTGGAAGCGGATCCATCGCAAACCACGTCCGAGTTAGCTGCAGGCTTCGGTGTTAGTGATAAAACTGTTTTAATCCACTTGAAGCAAATTGGGAAGATTAAAAAACTTGAAAGGTGGGTTCCTCACGAATTGAGTGAAGCAAACCGGCAAACGCGCGTCAACTGCTGCGTTACATTACTTGACCGGCACAATAACGAAGGGATTTTAAATCGAATCATTACCTGTGATGAAAAGTGGATTCTCTACGATAATCGGAAGCGCTCATCGCAATGGCTGGACCCTGGCAAGCCAGCCAAAGCCTGCTCCAAGCGAAAATTGACCAATAAAAAGTTACTTGTAAGCGTTTGGTGGACTAGCGCCGGTGTCGTTCATTACAGTTTTCTCAAATCTGGCCAGACGATTACGGCAGATGACTATTGTCAGCAATTGCAAACCATGATGGAAGAGCTAGCTGGTAAACAACCGAGGCTGGTCAATCGCTCTACGCCACTGCTGCTTCACGACAACGCTAGACCACACACTGCACAACAGACGGCTAGCAAATTAGAAGAGCTTCAATTGGAATGTCTAAGGCATCCACCGTACTCCCCGGACCTTGCTCCAACAGATTACCATTTTTTTCGAAATTTGGATAACTTCTTGCAAGGGAAAAAATTCAACTCAGATGGGGCAGTCCAAATCGCCTTCAAAGATTTTATTGATTCCCGTCCGAATGGTTTTTTTAGTAAAGGGATCAATGAACTACCTATGAGATGGCAAAAGTGCATAGATTACAATGGCTCATACTTTGATTAAATAAATATACTATATAAAATTTTTTTGACTTTTTGTTCCTCCCATACAAAACGCCAATTTCATATGTAAGGACCTAATATTTAAACGAGTACATAAGTACGGACAATAGTAAAGTCTAAGCTAATATAAGAGTATTTTCAAAGACACACTATTTACATAAGAATCAAAATTTATCTATTAAAGAATCACACTTAATTGCCTTAAAGTTTTAAGTAGGTACTCATTAGTTATTTATAACCGAAGTAGGTATTTTGAACATCCATCCCAAGCCACTACTCGTATTTTTAGCAATCCGTTTATTAGTTTACTTACAAAAAGCTGCTATTGATCAAACTCTTAAAATGAACTCTGTAAAACACCATTAATATCGCCGTGCTTCATTACATTTCTTTTTTCATTTTTAAGGAATTTTAGAATGTCGTACATTTGCAAAAGACTAGGCAAATTTTGATATCTTGTAGCTCAAACTTATTATACAGACAATTTTATAAATAAATTCCTCTTTCTTAGTAATGCCTTCACTTGTTATAAAATACTTTACATACTTGTTTTTTTTTTTATATCGCCATAATGACGAATTTAATAAAACTGCATCAAGCCCTAAAGTTTTAGAGGGTACCAGGCGCTTAGAAGTCACCAAGCTGAAGGGCGTCGCAGCTCCTGCGCTTGCCGAGCTGGTGGCAGAGTTGCGGGGAGCCCACGATGTCTCCTAGGAACACGCTCAGCAGGTAGTACTCCTTAGCCTGGTCCGGCGACCGCTTATACTGGCTGCAAACAAACGAAAAAATGATGTACTGCTGGCCATTTCTGCGCCCCTGGTAACTTTTTTACCAATCGTTAATTTTTAACGCTTCGCCCCGCAATGAGTTAATTTAGGTCCGATCTAAGGTATATCTGAAAACTAAACACATCCGATCCGACAAATAAAAGAAATAAATATACGATCATAGCCTCGTACCATCACAAAGCACGTGCCCCTTATATGGAACTGATCCATAAAATATTACTAACTTAATAAATCACAATAGAATGCATTATATCTAGTATTAAGGAATTGCAATGCAACTTAATGACAATAAACAACATACCCACAAGTAAGGCGATCTCCGATCTCTGCTGTTGCATTAAAAAACTAACTCTATTACCTATCAAATGAGCTGCAAACACGATTTGCACATCAAAATCAGTTGCTAAAGATAGAAAACAATCAGTTGATATAAAAAAAAACTTAATTCTATACGATTTAAGTAGTTTTTGATTGACGCGAGCAGTGCTAGAGCAGTGAAAGTGGCATACCGACTGCCGCAGCAGTGCAATTGCATAATACCGGCTCACCTCGGACGTTCAACGCGCTGCAACTTAGTATAGCATACTCTACAATACTTAAAGACTATCGTATCCTGCCAGAATTTTGTTTAATCTTATTTTTTTATTTGTCTATCTTGTGTCACACTGCTGCGCAAAGGCCAGGCATCTCGATCATAAGCTAATATAGACCAATTCTGCGTCTAAGTCTAATTTTAAATATTTCTTATATTTTAAGTTAATAAGCAAATAAGTAAATTTAAGTAAATACGTTTTTTTTTATTGAACGGACGAATCGCTATTTTACCAGAGTGGTAATATAGCGAGCGCAGACTTGAAGTAAGTAAGTAACAACACTTAAGATAAAAGGTAGACAAAATTGTTAAACGTATTTATTACTATATTTATTAACAGACAGACAATATTAGCACCAACTTTCACTGTGCCAGCGTGATCGACTTAGGTCTAATAGGTTCATCAGACCCTCCTCGGTGCGGAGGACATTTTGCGTTTTCGTGTTGTTTGTTGTTGCGTGAGATGTCCCCGCATGTACTTTTATTTTATTTTTATTAAAACGATCGCGCTTGTAAGCGATGCGATCATTGCAAGTTCAATCATCGAGCGCTAGTATTGCACAGTTGTCCGTAAGTATGTGAAATAATGGACATATTAATTAAAAAATCTAGTTTATTTACTACTATAATGGTATAAATATTCAATGTTATAAATTTCTAGAAAAACGTTAGCGTAGAGTCATCCTTGACATTAATTGCTTTCTAATTTAGTTAAGTTTCCTTGGGATATACCTTGGAATTACGATTTCACTTCTTAATTGTGAAGCTAATAAGATTAGTCACGCAAATATTTGAATAGCACAGCATTAACTTTAATGAATTACTAAATTAATAATCTTCAACAAAATAATTAACTTATTTGAAAGTGTATCTATTTAAAATTGTGCCTAAAAATAATATTCATCTTTATTCTATTTACCGACTTAACATATTTGATCGTTTTCATCATATCGTATGGGTTGTGTTGTGTTGTAAGCTTGGACGAATAAACCACCGTCCAAGGTTGTAAGGCTTCACTGCACTTTAGTCCTTGTTCTTGAACCCAAGTGTCAGTAAAGAGCCGCAAAGGCCTCTGACAAAATCATACATACATATGATTACGCTTTTACCCCCGAAGGGGTGACCAGAGCCTTAGTGGGCTCCAAAGGAACATACACTAAACCACGTTTGGCAACATTTTTGGGGCAAGAATCGGCCTGTACGCACCTAGACGAAGGTACTATACCCTGTCCCAGATAGAATTGGAAAAGCAACAATGCAATGTTTTAAATGTCAAAAATCCAAGATGGCGGCCAACTTTTTTGTTAATAGACCAATTTCGGTGAAAATTGGTTTGACATACTGTTTTGGCATAAAAACAACAATGCAATTGTAGAATAGTCAAAAATCCAAGATGGCGACCAACTTTTTTAATATTCACGCAAACGCGTTTCTATGCCAAAACAGGATATCAAACCAAGTTTCACAGAAATCTGTCAGTGAATAATAAATTTCGTCACTTAACTTCCCTCTGACTTTTGTGGTGTTTGTCTTGCGTTGCTGAAGTCTGTTCTGCTGTGAGCTACTCGTGTTATTTCTCGTTAAAATTGTTATAATTCCGGTTTGATTAATTTCAAAAGGCATCCATTACAGAAAACAAGTAATCGAGTAATTCATTAATAAGACCTACCTGAGCCTATCTACCCTTAAATATTTTGATCATCATCATCATCATCATTTTGAACTTGTGCTAAAATGTTTACTGTCACTGCTTCTTTTTTCCAATGTTATATGAAATGGAGTATACGTACATCGGTCTTCCTTCGCGTTTCTTAGTGGATCTAGTGACAGGTTGCCAGTTTGCCGCCTATCTGGCACTAAACCCAATTCCATTAGTTGCCTTACGAAACCCATGGGAAGACGGGTTGCACCTATTCATATGCCGGGAACCACACTACTAATGAATATCAATAACTTTCGCATACGCAGCTAAGCACAACATTTTATATTTTAGATATTACGAGTATGTGTAAATGGAAGTAAATCACCGATGTATGAATTAAAACTAAAAACTACTGCACTTATAATGCTAGTATTAAAACATCTATATAGATGGGCGAGTGTGGGACGTGAGGCAGTTGCAATGAGATGACCCACCGATTGCGTTGCGCATTACATGGCTGTCCCACTTGCCAACAGTCCACGAAAAGGACACGACGCGCCACAGTGTTGCCAATCCTTCAAAATTACCTAATTATTAATTAAGGCCAGAAAATTATAAAGTCTACGTACGGTTCAAGGCTACCTAGTCAAACTTTTGATAATAATAATATGATCTTAGTGTTCGTAGGTTTAGCTGATGTAAATTATTATTGGCAACACTGACGCCAGCGCTCATGGACGCGTATTTTTTCTGCCACAACCCGAATACGGCGGCGGCGGCCACGCAAACGGCATTGAAACTCTAATGCGAATGAGACATTTCGGAATACTAAACCCGGTGGATGACCAGTGGTGTCAAGGGCACAAGGTGTTTGGAAATACGCGAGGTTGGAGGATTAATCTATTCGGCGAGGTTGGAGGATTAATCTATTCGCTTTCGCTTTTGCATTATCTACATCGCAGATGCAAAGAAATAGGTATCAGATTCATAAATGTTAACAAGCTTAAAGATAATTTCCGCTCCGGTAAGTAAGTAGTAAGTTACGACTTCAAGTAATAAGTAAGTAAAGAAAAAAACATAATAGAACTCCGGTCTATTATGACAGCTACTTCAACTAGTAACATCAACCAACTATACTTTTTACTACTTGCCGATTGGTCAGTATATTTTGACAGCTACTTGTGGAGTTTAATTGACGGATTAATTTTAACTCGCCATTGCATTTGTGCAAGTATTCTTTAATAGACGTTTTAGCAGTTAGCTTAGTAAACTCGCTTTGCAGCTCATACTCACCTGCGTTCCGTTACGAAAATAATTCAGCTTGTGAATTTAACATCGTATAAATCGTAATGAGAGAGGGATAAAGTGAATTGAATATATTACAAGGTAGCAGAAACAGGGATTCCTGGGGATATGAAGTTTCATAAGACTGCGAAATAAATATGCGAGGAATATCACCAGGAATTTCGCGCTTTCTTGGAATTAAGGAGCCAATAGTGTGTGTCTTATAATGTGTGAAATGTCGAAGTTTACGTGAAGGCACTTAGTACAATACGAATGTATTTACAAAACTCTAACTAATCATTTGACATACGGATATATAGTTTATCTACTTGTTTTGTACAGGCACTCGCACTAGTCAAAGTGAAAACGGGCCTTATTCTTGACTAAAAGCAAGTACCGTTTATCGACTAAGCAGGCGGAGGAGTAGTGCTCAAATCTATAGGAAGTTAGACAACAAGCCTAAGGACATTTAGGCACCTACTTAGAAATTTAGGCACCTGCTTAGAAATTAATTTCAGTGTGTACATGAGAAAAAATCTTCCTTAAAAATCGGTCTTAGGATGAACATGTCCAAGACCAAGATCATGACAAATTGCTATGTAAATATGCCTAACATAAGCATAGGCAATGACACCGTTCAGGTTGTCAGCGATTACGTCCATCTTGGACATCGTTTATCCTTTGACCGAAAAGCACAGGTAAAGGAGATCGAAAGACGCATCGGATTAAGCTGGGCTGCTTTCGGGAAACTAGACAACGTTTTTAAATCCAAACTCCCGCAATGCCTGAAGACCAAGGTGTTTAACCAATGTGTCCTGCCGATCCTCACTTACAGTGCCGAAACATGGACGCTCACTAAGCAAAATATGCACAAAATTAAGGTAGCACAAAGGGTTAGGTATCTCACTCGTTGACCGCATACCAAACGTAGAAATTCGTCGGAAAACGTAGAAGACGTAGGTAAGCGGATAACGAGACTGAGGTGGAGATGGGCGGGGCACTTGGCTAGACGGGACGACGGACGGCGGACCAAAGCAGTCACAGAGTGGTGGCCTAGAGGGGCGACAAGTCCAGTGGGCAGACCACCAGCCCGATGGTCAGACGATATCGTCATGATGACGGGATCTCACTGGATGAGACTGGCACAGGACCGTGAGAATTGGCGCCATATAGAAGAGGCCTAAACCCAGCAGTGGGTTGATGTGGGCTGAGTATGATGATGATGATGATGTACATGGGAGCGTCGTCGATGGTGTATTGGCTAGGGCCTTCCTTACCTTCAGATGCAGTTTCGATCCCCAACACGTACCAACCGTTTTCGAAATTTTAATTCATATGAGTACCTACGTTTATTCGACGTTCTTAGAGCGAAGGAAAAAAACATCATCGCGAGTAAACCTGCACACGCCTGCGAAGAAATTAAAAGGTAGTGTGTGAAGTCACCCAATCTGCACCGGGTCAGCGTGATCGACTAAGGCTTGATCGCCCTATTCCAGGGTAGGCTCGAGCCCCTCGGTAGGGAGCTGTAAATGATGTATAAATATTAACTTTTTTCATTCCGTATCACTCACCTGAAGACATCAGGCCAGTCGAGCTGCGGCCGGGGATGAGCCTGCGCGCGCGCCGCGTAGTGTGCGCACACGCGATCGAACACGCATGCGCGCGCGCCGAACTCGCCCACGATGTACTTCTCGACCTCTTGCGCATCAAACGGCTCGGCGGACTGCTCAACAGCCAGCTCGCGACGATTGCGAGCCCGGTAGGTCGCTGGAATGAGCAAAATGGCGTTGTCAAAGACTAAATAGTCCGAGGATATAAAGGAGATCTCCAAAAAATCGTTAATAATTTAACTGAAAAGATCATGAAATGTCAGTTCAAAATATTTCTGTGTAGATATCATGGACGTTGTTTATATTCCCACCGAAATGCTGCATGACTGACATGAAATAGGACAAATCGAATAATGCTTGTTGAATAGATCAGCCGCAATCAGGCAACCATTCAACCATTTTGGACACAAAATATCGAATTTTACAGTCCAACTCAGTCCAATTTGTACTGTCATATTGTATATTGTATTGCGAAACCTCGGAAAATTCCGACACTGAAACTTCCCAGTTGACTCTATAAATAGATATTTCAGATAAATTGTACAAATTGAGCTACTTTATTTAAAAAATGTACTGGTTAACCTTACAAGCAAAATTTAACACAACAATACAGATACCTAACTTTTTTCTGCCTCGCAAATTATATTTTGTTTTCGAATAAAACAGAAAGTTAAATTAGGGGACGCAAGCCATATTTTCCCTGAAATAAACAAAGGGGGAAGAAATAACAAAGTTCATTATACTACAGACAGAGGACGGGTGCAACAAAAAGTGTGTCGTCCGTCTCTAAACATGAAATTAATTTACGTCATGAAATTCAAATGCTTTGTCGACACAGCAGCTTTTAGTTAAGTTTTATTGCAGCAGAAATCTGCATTATTTGTAATTCTATTCAAATATATTTTCAATTCACAAAATGTATAAGTATGTTCTTGAAAACTGTTTCCGCTTTATTTCCGTAGTAGGATAAAATGATTATTATACGAGCAAATTGAAAGTTGTGTTGGTCCATACAGATATCTTCAGCGCAAAGATAAGGTTTCAGGTACCTAGCAGTCAAATATTATAATATAAGGTAGAGGTATGGTCAAGCATTGTAAAATATATCACCCACATATATAGGTATATCTCGCATAAGTCTTGAAATTGCCTCCACACGTGTATCTCAATTCTCGCTTCTAGGCAAATCAATAACGGGTATTTTTCAACACAGTTTCCAAAACTAGTTTAAAAAAAAGTTAAAACCTTCCATGAATGGGGGCCTACCCCCCAGTTACCAGAACAAGAAACGTGTCGTAAAATTAGAATAATGCTCATACTATTGGCAATTTGCGAGTTAACCGCCACGCTATATCTTCGTTTTTGCCATATTGCCGCCATTTCTTCTCGTAATTGGACGCCATATTTTATTAAGCCTGATAAAAGCTCGCAATCACTACGACCCTACGTTGAAGTCGTCTACACTACGCTAGATCACCATGACAGTACTCTCCCTAAAGGCCAGTTTATACTTTGACAAGTACAAGTGCGAGTTGCAAGTGCAAGTTGTCAAAACAAAAATTTCATATCTTCCTGTTGTCAAAAAGCATATTATTTCCTGTTGCCAAGGAAACACTCGCACTTGCAAAAAATAGAAGTCCGGTCTATTTTTTGCAAGTGCAAGTGTTTCCTTGGCAACAGGAAAAACTTGCAACTTGCTACTTGTCGAAGTGTAAATCGGCCTTTATATACTAAGGACTCGAGCCCCTCGCTGGGAGATGAGTAACTAAGATTCTGTTCTTGAACATCAAAGTCCTTCCTAACCAGTATAAAGATGGGCCGAACTGAGCTAAAAATTAATGATGTCGTCGTTGTATGTATGCTTGGTTAAGGCAACTCTGGCGCTGACATTTACTGGACTTGGTCGATTGCTAAAGCCATCAAATTCAAAAAGAATTAATAAACGTACGTCCCTCTTACAAGCGGACCAAAATCAATATCAAAAGCATTATATTATTATCACAATCATGGGTTTAGTTAATGGCTTGGTGTAGACAAAATCTGTGAGGGTGATAACTCAGGAGAACCTACAAGATAACAACCAGCCCATAATACTTTTGTTACTCGTAAAGTGTGTAAGTATTTCTATACGCGAACAATGTTCTATTACTTTGACTAGGTTTTAATGGAAAAAACATGCTTTGTAATATATGGTTTTTTAGCACAGGAAAATGTGGTGCCTGCGTTGAGACCGACTACATCACGATGCGTATTGCTTGCGTTAGCGCAATAAGTTCGTATTTAAGCGATTACTGTATCGAATGTTCGCTCTCTACTGTTAGTCTTACATTATACTTTCAACTACCAACTTGTACGTTTCTTTCTTAGTTCTGGGCACCCTCTGCTTCTATTGCATGGCGACCCTTGCCAGTACTGCCTTATGGCAGTGCTGGGTAGCATGGAGATTTTATAGAAAATTGAGTTAATTAATAAATTATATAAATCTTCGTGCACCTAGTTAAAATAACCTAAAAAGTGAAAACAAATGGACTAAAAAATAATGCCACGACACATAGACTTGTATAATGGTGATTCGTGTGTAAGGACTAATTGTTATAATGTTTATGTTTTATCTACATTTCAAAAGCAGCCCTCAAGAAAAGGGTCTCCCAAACGACTGGTCGGCTTACTCGGCCCACTTTGTTGGATACGCGGTCGCGACTCGAGATTTTTTCCGCTGCAGTCAGTGTATTACTCCGACCATTATAACGTTTCGTCAGACTTCGGGCTTTGTCTACAAATTTTGGTTTGCATCTTTACTGATTGGGTAACTTCAAGCATGGCCTTTTCTGTAGCCTTTTGACTTTGAGCCTTCTTACAGGTCCATTGATTGTAAGCGACCACGTTAGTGATGTATGTAATCAGCATCACTGGCACACTTTCGTCTTAAGAAACAGCGGTATTTGGGCAGGTAAACAAAATGTAACATTTCCAAAATCACACCCCTAATCACATTGTCAGTCGAAAAGGGTCGGATGCCTTCAAGACGCGATGTCCGCTTCGGGCTGTAATTAATTATGCCCACATTATATTTAGTACACTACCGTTAGCTATTTGGGGACAAATGTAATTACGTTTGTAAACCAAATAAATACGTTTGTTTTGGTTGTAATTTAGCGGCGTGACACATTAGGAATAATTATGTTCCATTTTCTTTGGTTATAGTGAAATATACTATGAAAGACCATAGTCGTTTACAAAATTTAAAGCGGAGTTTACCGTGACTGTCTCACATCAAAACCAATTCCATTCCTACACATTGCTCCGTAATCTGCTCACTAGTATTGCATACTACCTTAGATAGAAGCAGGAATATTACATAGACTGACACACAGACAATTCTGATTTACTATTAATCCAGCTGTAACCGCCCTGTTACGTCTACGTTGGGTAACTGCAAATGTCTTTACTCGCTTTGATAAACCTTATCGATTCATACTAACCCGTTCTACTCGTATATTCACAATTTTTTAATCCGCGCACGAAATGCTAAAAATATAGAAGTTGCGCAACTTCTTACCTCAGCTATTTTTGCGTGACGTTTGTATTTACGAGTACTTGTACTTGTATGTACTTACATTTCATTTAATGTTCCTAAACGATTTTCTGATGGTCAGATAATATGGCGGGGACTGTGTAATGGATGTACTCAGGGTGAGAACTACACAGGACCGTGAAAAATGACGCATACTAATATTACCTACATAAACGCAAGCTCGAGCCCCTCGGAGGGGACGTATATGAGCTGTTGATGAAACGCAAAAGTTTGTGTGTATGGATGGATATTTGTTACTCTTTCACGCCTTAACTCTGAACGGATTTGGATGAAATTTGGAATGGAGATAGATTGTAACCTGGTTTAGCACACAGGATACTTTTTACGGGAAAAAGTCTCATTCCCACGGGAAAATCTTACACAACGCGAGCGAAGCCACGGACGGACCGCTAGTGGCGCAATAAAGGAGAGACTCAGCAGAGGGTGGAAGTGAGATAGATATACGATAGATAAAAATGCCTTGATCGATTTTGATGAACAAGATAAGTAATAATTAGCTCCAACATAGCGCTATGCCAGCATTTACAGATATGCTGAATTTACAGATATGAAATCAGAAGGACCATTATAGGATACTCAATAAAATTTATTATTATTTTTTAATTGCTAAATCAATTCATTTCACTCTATTTTTTTTTATAATATCTTTGTATCAGCCAGCCAGCTGCACAGAATCTTGGTATATTAAACAAAATTTGTAAAAAATGCATTCATTTTGGATATGGATTTTCGTTCATCTGAAAACCCTTTTATTTAAATATCTCTACAGAATAAGTATCAAATTTCCCATGTACTAAACATTTGTATTATACATTTGTACATTTGTATATTGTAACGATTGTATACCATATTGGCCGTCGTTATCGATTTGATTCCGGCGCTGTAGTGCAAAAAAAAACTTAAATGTTTTGAACTTTTCAATTCATTGCATGTAAAATGAACCCAAAACAAAATATCCATTAGGGTTAAAAACACAGTGACCGTCAGAATGGCCGGTCAATAGTCATATTTCACTTTGAAATAGTGTACCAAAATTGCTTACCAATTGCTTTTATTTACTTCCCACGGTGAGAGAACACAGTACGAATAGTTAGTTGGTGTATTTGGTGGGTTGGTTGGTTTTTTTTATGCAAAAAAGGCGATGGCAGCGCGGCGTTTAAACAAAACGCGTGTGTCGCAGAATATTTCAAAATAACTGATAATTTCCTTACAAACTAGCAGCAGCGCCAAAAGGATTTGCAATTGAATTCCCTTCCCTATATAGGTAGTTTCCACACGCGTTGATAAGTTACACTATTTCTAGAGGAAGGAAGAAGGAGATGTAGATGTCATTCTTTATCGTACAATCTCGATGTAATCAAAACAATAGGAATCATCTGTGTAAGATATGTCCCGTCACCAAACTCAGCGTCACATTTCACTTTTATACTAGGCGAAACATTGACGATTGCTAAATTCATTGATCGAGGTACTAATATTTTCATCACTATCTTCCCACATCAAACAATGTATTTAAGATACTCAAAAAACAATGTTATAAAAATGTTGCGGTGTCAAAAGAGCTGTTCGTTTGCAAAGGCCCATAGCGACTAAGCCACTGCTGCGCTTTACTGCAAGTCAATATTTCATGCCCGTCGATGTACAGCGCTCGCATTTAAAACTAGAATAAATCTGCAGAGATCTTCCGCAGTTTGCGGTCGCGCAGTTTTTAATCCCGATCGTCCACAAAACTCCCGCTCTATTGAATATCTGTTCCAACTCCACCATTCGATTCACGTTATTTTCTTTTTAACTCCACTGATTTTATTTTTTTATTTCCAGCGATCGGATTTTCTATTTTTCCGATAACCGCTATCATGGATAAATCTATAATCTAGTGGTATGGTAAAAATGTTGAATTTTAAAAGTTTTGAGAAAATAAATTATCATCATCATCAACAGGTCATATACGTCCCCTCCGAGGGGCTCGAGCCTACCCTGGAGAAAGGTATTCAGGCCAAATAAATTATAACGTAGAAAACTATTAGAGATAAGAAAGTATGCTCAACATACCTGGGCTAACAGAATAAGACAACTTCTTCAGGAAGTTTGTGATCCGGACACTGAGAACTATGAAGGGGAAGCCCACTAGCTGCACCGGGAGCTCAAACGGCATTTCCTGGCTGGTCACATCTCTACAGTTGGCCAAGAACAGCACCAGCAAAATGAAAATGTACAGCAATCTGTTCCACTGCATCTTTCTACTAAGACGAGACAACTATCCACTACGCGGGTACTCACAAGAAAGCTTTAAGCAGTTCCTACTAATAACGCATTAACGTAATGGTGGGTTTAACCCAATGACGTAACTCCTCCGGCCTTGACCTGACAATGTTTAACTTCGCGGAAATTGAGACCGCGATTCTCGTTCGAATACTTTCGTTTTCAAACCTAGAGCCGCCCGTTTCAAAAGTGCATTCCGTTTCTGAGTGCGTACGCGCGTTCGGAAACCTGAGCTCGGTGTTGGACTACCTGGTCGAGCGGCTAAGATCGAACTGGAAAAACGTATACGTGACAGGGAACGCAACGCCTTCCCCGCTGGCATTGTTGGTCAATCCACGATTATGTCATGACCAGTGTAGGCCTGTAGCCGGCTTCACGTTTCGTTGTTAAATAGTCTGATGCGTTGTTTTGGATTTATTAGCCAGTACGTTATTATAAAGTGAAACAACTAAAAACCGATTTACACATTATTCTAAACATTATTTGACTGTAAAATAAATAAATTCTTACCTTAAAATACTCATTGTTTTTTACAATTACCACCAAAAATCAATTATAGCAGGATGCAGCTTGTAAAAATATAATTCTGTGTTTTGTTTATTACAAGTCGGCATAGGTTTTCTGTAACTTTTTCAAAACGCTGAGCGTCATCGGACCATTTGCTAACGTTCATGTATCGCCGGCTACAGGTCTATGGATCTACTCTCAGTCTCTATGCGCCGACGCCGCCGAGCCGCGAGGTGCTCTACCGTATTGCAAAACTTCATTTTGGCACAGTCGGGCCCGTTAACACCGTTGCATGCAACTACGGCCATTAAGTTTAACCTTCTTTGGCAATTTGTTCAGAGATTTCGTAATAAATACCTAATTACAATTTAATCTTCCACGCATTATATTCAATGCCATTAAAAACAATTAAAGTGTAGATAACGTGCTACGCTACTATGTAAAGTAAAAAATGAGTACCTAAAAATAAGTACTAATTTGATAACATGTTTACTTATAAGATCAAATATATATATATATTTTTTTTATTTTAATTAAGATTTTTACAAATCATTTTCAATTCGATATAAATAGCGGTTGGAAACTCCCTAATTACTCGGCTCAGGCGATCAAACTATTAAACACTTACAAAATTTTAGCAAATATGAGTTAAAAACAGGACAAAATAAATGTCTACTAAATTTTACCTAATGTCCCGCGATACAGGTTCGCCTAGTGCGGGGTCCACTGTTATAATTGTTGCAAATGTTTTATATTATGGTAATAAACAATATTTGATTTGATTTGATTTACCTAATGTATTATAAATTTTAACCTCTACAAAATTTTCTTTTTGGGCTTAGTTTTATCCTCAATTTCACCTGATGACGATTGAGGCAGTAAAAACACCAAGGCAGTATATTATGGCTTAAAACATACGCAGAGAGAGCCCTAATACGAGTATAAGCAATCCTCTCCGAATATAAGCACCAAAACAGACGCACCAATGACGTTTTAGCAGTTATATATATCACCAGTTACCTACCTGGGCTCAAAGCGTACGACATCTTCTTAATAAAGTTGGTCAGTCTGACGGCCACTACGATGAACGGGAACCCAACAAGTTGGACTGGTAGTTCAAAGGCACTATTTTTTCCTAAACCTTCCTGCACATGTCCAAATATAACTATGGACAGTATCATCCAAACGCAGCACAGCTTTCTTAGTTCCATTTTTAAATGGTATTTCTTTTTTAGTCACCAATTATTTTATGGCTTTTTCATTCACTCATTTGTTGGTGGCCAGGATTAATCTAGTTTCTATACATAAAATGTACTACACAACGGCTTAACTTGGATATCAACGTACAACTGAACGAGCCAAGCTCTGGCAGCATTTGCGATCGGGTTGCTTTCGTAACCTCATAATTATCATTAGTAGTATTAAACCAGACAACGTTAGGTACTAATCACTCGTGACGATTAAAACAAAATGCGATACGATATGATACGTCAAAAAATTCACACGTCATCAATGAAGTCACACAATTTAAATAATTTCACTCATGTTTTATAGTTGGTTTTTCTACGACAAGAGATGTTTAGTTCGCGTTTTTAGCTAAATATTATGGCCAATTGAAATTGAGAGTGGCGCGGGCGCAGAGGAATCTCGATCTCAGCTGTGGTGCAACGTGCAACTGACATCCAGCGGCGGTCGTGAGCTGCACTCTGCCTCTACCATCAGATTATGGTTAAACAATGGCATAAGGCATTGTAATTGTTATGCAGTGCAAAGGTTGTAGTCCTAAAAAGTATGATGCTGTTATGTACCTAGGTACCTAAATGTAGGTACATAATAGAATGTAGCCGATGCGATGGCTATGGTAATGACGTCACCTTCTTCACGTTTCACCCCACCAGGTTTTCCGTTTAGGGGATGAAACAAGCATATTATAAATAGCACAAAAAAAAGCAGCAGCAAAAGCTAGAACTTTTATTTTTCCGTAGGATGATTTTACCTCACCTAGATTCGTCATTACATTTTTTGGGTGAGTTCAATGCACAATAACACAATGGCGGAATCTATGGAGAAGAATTAGCAACTTTTGCGTTTTCTTTTTAGAGTTCCGTAGTCAAAAACGAACCCTTATAGTTTCGCCATGTCCGTCTGTCTGTCTGTCCATCTGGGGCTTAGCTCAGAGACCCTTAGTACTAGAAGGCTGTAATTTGGCATGGATATACATATTAATCATGTCAACAAAATTTAAGAATTTTTTAAAGTATTTGGAATTTGCTAAAATGATTTTTCGATGCTAGTGTACGTTTCAGAAATATTTCGTTTCAAAATGCTTATTTTTGTTAGAGTCAAGTGTCCGTCCCCCCCCCAGCTACCAGCGAAAGCGTTTTATTTGGAAATGTGAAAAAATTCAGGGTAGTAGTGTTTATGATGATGATGATTTAAAAGGAAAAGTATCAACATCAAGTGCGCTTTACACTGTAAAGTTATCGAATAATAGACCAACTTATAAAATGTACTTGTATAATAAGAAATTTGGTACTACAAATATCATAGAAAAATATTTTGATGATACAGGTACCTAAGTAGTATTGGACAACTACGGAACCCTACACTTTGCTTGGCCTCACACGTGCTTGGCCAGTTATTTAAAATAAGATATTGTCATTTACAAAATGTATGCTATCGTTAATTAACTCGAGAACTTCGGAGCAGGAGGCAGACGTTCTACATAAAGTCGTCCGTCGTAAACCAACGGAGTAGGAATGGCGCCGCTAATCGAATCAATGTTTGCAGACAACATTGGATCCTATCCTAACAGCAGATCCAATAAAATAAACGCTGGCAAATCGGGAAATCGTTCTATATTTTACTGTTTTAATGTGTAGCTCGATCTAGTTCCTCAACAGCTCATATACGTCCCCACTGAGGAGCTCCCCTGAAAGCGATTAGGCCTTAGTCGACTACGCTGGCCCAGTGTTGTTCGACTTGTGTGTTGGTCGACTTCACACACAACCTTTGATTTTCTTCGCATGAGTGTGCAGGTTTCATCACGATATTTTCCTTCACCGTAAGAGCGTCGAATAAACGTACATATGAATTCGAAATTCGAAAACACATTGGTACGTGGTGGTTGGGATCGAACCCGGAGGCAGCGGCACTAGCCACTAGACCACCTACACACGATCTCGTTACAAAAAAAAAAAATATTGAAGCTCTGCTGACCTCCTTTTACAAGCGCTTCGTATTTATTTACTTACCTTTTTCACTAAAATTATGTATATTATATACTTTATACCGGTGATTAATAAAATTGACGTGTACTTTGGTACTTTAGAGAAAATAATGTTTGTTTTATAGAATACTTTCTCACCCGAATTTATTTATTCATATTGTTCTAAAATGGAAGATACAAAATCAAACTTATCTACATTCTTCAAAACTTGAGTTGAGTCTTCTGCTCCCCTGCAAGTCCACATCTGCCATAGTACCACTTTCTTTGGTATACAAGCAGCAATAAGGTCAGTAGAAAAAAAACGTAAGTTCGACAGACTCACCTAGCAAATCACAATTTATTATTATCATGTTATTATAATTGTTCATTTGTTTATAATATTCTATGTAAATTAATTTCAAATACTACACAATGTTGTTTCAAAAATATATTAGCGATACATTCATTTGTTCTAATTTGAATTTCGAAGGAGCGCAGAGCTTCAACGTATTGTCGGTATGTCGCATGTTGCGTCGAATAGATATTATATTATATAGCACTACAGTATTGCCAGTGAGCGATAGTCAAATGTAACATGAAACAGATCCAAAATCAAACATTACCTTATTTTATGTGGAAAATTATATTAGACTGTAATAAATAATCGTGTGGCCAAAATATTTTATTGGTCATTTACGTTCTTCAAAAAGACTTACACAAAAAATTCTTATTCTTATTTCCCATTTATTAAACTGAGCATGTAACGTAAAATAATACAACTACAGAGATTTTTAAACATTTCTCTATACAAAATTACAAAACAAGAAATTACAAACTCTATTGAAAGAAAAACTGACGCCAATAATGGTCACTCGTTCGCCTGAGTAAGCAGGATGTTTGAAGACACACGTTTCATGATATTTTTTTGTTTGCTGGGGAATATTTAAACAAAGAGGTAACAGTTTCGGCCATTTTTTTACATTTTTTGTCCCTTAGCCTAGTTGATAGTACGGCTGCCTGCGAAGTACAGGGTCGCGGATTCGAATCCCGCCAAGGGGCATTCGTGTGATGAGCATAGCCTTGTGTCTAGTCTGGGTGTTGTTTATCTGTACACCGTGAAATTTAACTGGCTGTTTTTCGTTGAATGGAGTGTTCAGTCCATTAAACTGAACAACTTTCAGAGTGCATGAAAGTAAAAAGCGCTGTATGATTATTAGATATTTCGTTAACAGACGTAATCTGTAATAATAATAATCTAATGTAACATGGAGGTAACATGAGAGGGTTAAAAGTAACGTAAAATGTTACAAGTATCATTCTGGCAACGCTGCAGCACTAATACCACGGCTGTGAGCGAACTCCCCCAAGTATACAAAGGGAAGCACGCCATTACAGGGCCGGAGAGGACCTTGTTATTTCGGAATTATACGACATGCCTCTACACAAATATAATAAGAGCCTCCGTCCTACCGCTACTTTAAATTTTATAATTTTCTTTTGTTTCTACATGTCAAGCTTGTGGCCGAATCTACAAGACGGCCTGCCCATATCAATAAGACAAATCTAATGATTTAATCGGAATTGACATGATAGCTTGAATCACTGACCAACATCATCACATGAAAAACAGTGATTTTACCCAGGTTTTAACTTGCCGATTACAATAAAATGATGACTTAGAAAATGATTGATTTTAGTACAAAACATTCAATTTTGAATTAGCCAGTGATGCAAACAGTTAGTCCTTGGAAATGCGGATTAAGTTAATTGACTTGCAAACCCTCAACTAAGCTCCTTTTTTATGAAACGCGCAATACTTTTTTTTATAATCAGAAACGTTGCTCAGTGAAATCTCCACCAATAATAAAATTGTTTTTTTTTTATATATTTACTCTATCGTTTACTCGCACTTCATTATTAACACTATGTCATAGAGGATGAAGTTCTATATTTATATATAGTATAGGATTTACAGGCCACTTGTCATCTCTCTAGCTAAAATCTGGGCTAGAGAACCCGTGTCGTAACCTAATTACTTTTGGCGGAATAATATTACTGCTGAAATGGGACAATATTTGTGCTCAAATGGGACAATATTTGTGCTCAAATGGGACAATATTTGTGCTCAAATGGGACAATATTTGTGCTCAAATGGGATAATATTAGTGCTCATATGGGACAGTCCTGTCCATTTGTTAAGCCATTTGGCTTGCTTCTCCAGAGTCAAGAATGCTAATAATAACAATAATTAGAACCTTTATAAATTATAATTTAAAAAAAGTGCATATATGGGTTCAAAATTTACGTGCTGGGGTTCGCCGCCGCCACCCCCCGTTCCGGAGGCGCTCTTACGATTCAAATAAATCACCCGTTTTTGTCCCATGTTACTTTTTATTCTGTATTAATTCCCATCCAATTTATGTTAGAACACATCTAAAAAGGCTTCAAGATATGTTTTTATAATTTAATATGACTTCTTTTTTAATTGGACCATATAGGCACCGATATAAATGCCTGAGTGGCTTGATCTGTGGTTCGCAAATTTCGTATTTGCAGACGAGATTGCAGCATTTGTCGGACTAACATTAAAAGCTTCCGAAACAGTCAAGCAGTATGATCTCAAGCGCGTAGTTTCCGTAAGAGGGTTGCCAGACGATATTTTAGCTAAATGTGAAATTCATTTTCGTGAACCTTTCGTGACTTTAACACGATAATTCACATATAAATGTCTGGCAACTTTCCTACGGAAACTGAGTGTTAGTGATCAGTTTCCTTTCCTACCTCACATCAAGAGGTAAGAAGACGTATATTTCAAAACAAAAGATCGTAAATAGTGCATTTCTCTACGAAGAAATGTACATTGAAATAAATTCTAAGATTGAATTCCTCTACTCCTATTTGCCCTCGAACTGAAAAAGTGATATCAAGTAACGTGCCTTACGAGTGACAATGCGTTTTCTGACGCCCTTATATCTAAGGCTTCAGCGCGAGTCCGTAGCATGTGCCTTGCCAAGTAAATATCCTGTCAAGTGTGAGTTCAACCCGCGTGGTTTTTACTTTTTAGGATTTTCATTTAGTTCTTTCTGTTTATTATGTTGAACGTGCGCTTTAATATTTAACTCGTAGATTCAGCCATTTCGAAGATAAGGGTAGAGGGGAATCACGGACTTTTCCGTGGGAGAATATTATTTGTACTTCATATTTATATTTGATATATTAATATTAATGCCCTTGAAACAATTTTTTTCTCTTTGATATGCCTTGTCGGAATTTGTTTATTTTATTTACGCGCAAAATTAAGAGTTAGATGACCAAATCTAAGTGTAGAAGATATGTGACTGACTCAAGTGATTCTATAAGAGGGTCCTTTTTATACATTGAACTTATGGAACCCTTTTTTAGATTTTTCTTGCAGTTTATAGTCATAAAATCGAAATGAAAACCTAAATGCTATGTTAAAGTTACAGTAAAATGGAGCACCTAAAATAGCCCTCGCGTGTGGAGTCAATGTAATGGAGATTATGGCGAGCAAGTTTCAATCAGTATAATTGAACTACAAGCCGGCTTGCTTGCGCTGTTAATAATTTGATCGTGCTTAATGATGTGCCAGTCCCGGTAAATTACTTTTGTGTGGGATTATTCCGGGGAATATTCCCTTGAGAACTTAAACAATGGGAAAGTTGTCGAAATCTTCTATTTTTTTATATATTTATATGTCACAATATTAAGTTTTAGGAGACAAATCACAAGTAATATTTGAATACTTACTAACCTAAGAGATTTCGTATATTCCCAATGTTACCGGGAACAATCACCGGAAATTTCCCAAATGCCTGGGTATATTCCCAAAACTCCCAAAAAAATGGGAATATTCCGAGGAATATTCCCAGTGTTTTTAGGAATATTCCCAATGTTTCCGGGAATATTCCCGGGCAGATTCTGAAAGTTTTAATTGTATTTTAATAAGAGAAAAAGAAACACAGACGTTAAATTTTGATAGTTTTTATTCATGTGTGTTCAAATATGCGTTATCAATATAATCAACAATTAAACATCAATAAAATTTTAGTATTAACAATTTTAAGAATACTAAAATAATTAACAAATCACTGAACGATCAACATGTTTTTCATAAGTTATAGGTATAAAGCAAAGCAACTTTTAAAATCCGACCACAAAGATTCAGATTTATTTTTAACAACGAGGTTTATATGTTTAAATACGTGCACCAAGTTACAAATTAAATAATAGGTAACTAATAAAGGACGCTTTCATTGTTTGATGACCTTGTTGCCACTCAAATAAAGAGATTCGCAAATAAAGTGTTTTTTAAAGAGGAAGCGAGACAGTTGATCCACATCTTACAGTCAGCAATGAACAGGCAAACATCTACTTGGCTGTATGTAACTAACAAAACGACTAATACCTATAGTACCTATCTGTAATAAAATTACAGTTTTCTATAGTACCAAGCTAAGGCGCGAAAAGAAAAAAAGGCAGACATCAAGGGTCATTTCTGTGTCTGGGTATTGAATATTTGTCTATCTTTGACACCCATACTCGTAGTACAGGTCTTGCCTAGTTTTGAATCAGATGACCGTGAGTGAAATCTCTCACTTAAATAAAATAAAATTGTCTAGGTATATCAAAAATAATCAATTTTGCAAATTAAATCATACTAACCAAACCAGCCAACCAACCAACCAAACTAAATTAAAACACTAGGTAAAGAAAGAATTCAATATATTAAATGTTTCATGTGTAGGGGAATATTCCCGGGAACATTGGAAACTTTTGGTAACTTACCGGGAATATTCCCATAGGGAAAATACTGGGAATGGGAACATTCCCCACGGCACATCTCTAATCGTGCTCCCCTGCTTTTCGTTTATATCATATTCCCCATAGGAACCATATAGGAACGATCCAGCCCATTCGAGATAAAACTGTATTACATGCACTCGAAATAACATTGTTAACCGCACACAGTTCATTGATACGTGGGGCATACTGAAAGTCTTTGGATCTGGCCACTTACAATAAAAGAATGAAAAAACAATTTATGGAATTCAAAAATGGAACTCTTTGGGAACATGTTACTTTTTAATTTGCGAGACTGTCATTTGTTTTTCACTGTGACGTCTTTTCGAAAATTGTGTGTCATCAAAATTGTGTATCACTATCAAAATGAATTTAATTCGTGAACATTTTCGTTCAATCATTTTTTATGATTTTCGTTGTGGCCAACCAGAGACTTCAATTGGCATTTGGTGATTAAGTGCCATGTTGGAGCTCTGTGTATTCGTGGTTTGGAGAATTTAGACGTGGACGTGATCATTTCCATGACGAGGTACGTGAAGGTCGGCCAGCAACTGCGGTTACAGACTCTAATATTGACACCGTACGATAACTTATTGAAACTGACAAAAAAATTACTTGCTAGCAGGCATTGGAATGAGCCAAGTGCAAAACATTTTACATGTGCATCTGAAGGTTCGCAGGCTTTGCACTCGATGGATACCGCATGACAGAAACGACTGCGTGTCCAGTGGTGCCGTAAAATGATAACAGACATTGGCTGTCTATGATATCGTGACAGGTGACGAACCCGGGTGTACTGCTTTAAACCTGAAAGAAAAAGCCAGTCGGCAGAGTGGGTCTTTCCTTTTGAAGATTTGCCGACGAAAGTTAAGAAAAATCGAAGCATTGGTAAAAAAATGGTTGCTTCATTTTTTCGGCAAATTTAGACATTACACTACAGTATCGCTTGAAGATTAAAGGACAGTGACTGCAGATTAGTACGTCAATACTTGCTTGCCCAGAGTCTTAGAAAAAGTTCGCAAAAACGTCCTTGAAACAATGTCCTCCTTCACTACAATAATGTATCCTTACATTCCGCTAAGGTAACAGAAGCCTATTTGAAGGCTTCAAATGTGGAACTGATGACGCATCCGCCTTACAGTCCGGACCCTGCTACTTCTTTTTATTTCCAAAAATAAAAGACAAATTTAGAGTACAGTGGTTTTAGCGAATGCAAAAATGCATTAATTGCGAGGGAATGTTCTTTGAAAAACAATAAATGTATCGTAAGTCTTATATCTAGTGTTATTTATCAGAATCCAGAAACTTTCAGTATGCCTTCAGAAAAGGGCACTATTTTCCTACTAGCAGATTCTTAGTTTTACCTTTTATTTTACACCCAACGCGCTGCATTAACATACAACACCACCATTTACAAAATTGTTTTTCCGAGTGATCCTCAGGAAAACATGATTTTACTCGACGTTCAGAAACACTTACTAACATTGCCGATAAATAAAATTACTCATGAGCCGAAATATTTTACGAACGGTTTTAGTCACAGAAAAACAAATGACAACAGTGCTTTTGTGTATTCACCTGTAAAGCTTCAATTTTGGTAAGTAGGTTACGTTTCCCTTTTGAACGATCAGACAGGATTTACTAATAAATAATATAAAAATATATACGTGTTTTGATGATGCATGAATGAATATCCATCCACCCGTGATCTCGAAACTTAAAACAATACCACTATCCAAGAGAACTCTGTTTTTTACGAGTACCAGCTGTATATTCAAGCTCAACTAAGATATTTTATATAGTAATAGCAAGTAGTATGGTAAAGTTGTAAAATACACTGTGTTTGGAATAATTATGAATATTTGGCTGATAAATTGGCACTAACTAAATACCCTGCAAAGGTGACAAAAAACGAATATTGATGAATAATAATTACCTGCGAAAGAATGTTCCACACAAACTATAACTAAATAGAAATACAAATAACACTTTGAAGTCATCACAAAATACATTGAAATTTACAAGTTTTATGAAATAAAATCGTTACTGCGGGTCACTACAGAGCAAGCCTTTTGCTGTCTTGTTGTACAATGACCGATTCTCGTATCGCAACGCAATCAAACGGCACTGACAAATTGCCATGAAGGAAAATGACGCAACATCTACCTAACAATGGTGCCAAGCCAAAACTACAAGTACATCAAACTGTTAGATACAGTGCTTTATTTTTTACTTTTTATTTTATATGTTTCCGTAGGGGCACAGATTTTAGAGAGAGATGCTTTGGAGCGGAGACCAAGGCGTGCCAGTAAACATAATAGTGAACGGTAAAACCGAAGTCCAGACCACACACGACGCGATTTCTATATTTCCCCCCAAGAATCAAATATAGTCAGTGACAGTTTTTAAAAAACACGTGAAAATCATGCCTTGCGTAATGCAAAACTTTCAGTGTACTACGTATTTTGTACTGTTTATTTTCAAGACTTGCATTCAGATATCAAGTTCCTTATTAAGCAAACAAAGAAAATCGAGGCAGCGCTTGCGCTCTGGTCTGATCACCCTAATTCAGGCTAGACTCGACACGAACCTCTCAACATCAGTATTTTCCGAACTACGAATAGTACTATCAGTGGCATGTTCCGTACCTATATATTTTATTCACTACTTTAGGGTATAGGTCAAAGAGATAACTCTTATCGATAGAATAAGGGACGGTCCAAAAGTGCCGTGCCATTGGGGTTTATATGGGCCGATTACGATTAACTCCCCGACGCGACTGTACGATTGTTACGTGGGTTCACGTGAGCGCGACGTACCACACGTAATAGTAAGTATATACATAAAATTTAGGTCGCACGCCACGGCCTATGAGTTTTCAGCTCTAGTAGCTGGACCAGTAGCGGACTTAGGGGGGTTTAAGGGGCTGAAACCCCCACCAAATCATCAAAACTACGTTTTGTCAAAACAAATACTAAAATACCGTTAGTTTTGTATGTTCTATCTTTATTGTTAGTGAAGTTGCCTAACATTTTTACTTACAACCTTATTGCAAACTTTTGAGAGTTTTTCACAAATCAAGAGTAAGACAAAATCGACCCTCAGAATATATCCTAGATCCGCCCCTGAGCTTGAATGCGTTTTATATAAGATAATGGTTTTGTGCAGTTCTTTGCACTGTAGTGTTATGATTTACAGCCAGCCCGTCCAGCCTGCAAAGTCAACACGTTATGAGAGCCGCGTAAAGGAAAAACACGCAAATGCAACTGGAAGTTTTGATTAAATGAATGAATTATGCAATTTTTTATCACAAAAAAAAAGTCATCCTTGACCATGTCGTGGGTATTTAAGTAATGCTGGCGGATTTAACATTATTACGCAATTCCAAACAATGTATCATGTCATTATAAGGTAGCTGACCCGGTACCCTACACCTATCCTGCGCATTTTTCTTCTTTTTTTTATATTTTTTTTGTTTGAACCTTCTACGCAGTATTAGAAAACATTTAAAAAAGATATGAACGAAATCGGTAAAGGCATTCTCAATTTATAGCTTGACCAGAAGAAATAGGGGTTCATTTATATATAGGTACCTATCAGTGACGAAGGGTCCATACAAGCTGATTCCCCTCGGCTTACCTTTCGAAAATCCGCTCCAACAGCCTCTAATGCTGATAGTAATTTACGTACACGCGAGCGCAAGATACATTTTTTTTTTAATACAAGTCGAGGCGGACGGCGCGTTCAAACACGTCAATGTATATTCAATCACGCACGAGTCGCACGACCGACCGAGTTCGTGAATTGCCGTATACTCTGACTCTGGCGCTCCACGGGTTTACTTCCATATTTTCCTTCTCACGCGCATGTTGCCGGCGCTGTCAGTTTGATTTGAAACACACCCATAAAATGGCGCCATAGAAGCCGAGACGGGTCGGCTTTCCATAATTTCTTTCTCTTTCTAACGCATAGCGCATACGCGAAAGAGGAATTGATAAGATAGCAAAATTGAAAAAGAATGTGATGTTGTGTGATTGGTTAAATTAGGGTTAGGTAGGCCGCGCTCTTCCGGCTTACCTTTGTCAAAATTTCACCCTTCGCCACTGGTACCTATAGATGTTTTTATAAGAGATACGCCTTGACAAAAAATAAATAAATGCAAAATCGTATGTGGAGTTTCTTCGATGAGCTCTTCTCCACAGAGTCCGCACATTGTGTAATAAAGTTACCTAAAACTATATTACATTCATTCATTCGACTACGACTTGGTATTTGGTATTTGCCACAGACCGTAGAAAAATAATGATACTCGTAGGCTGCCAGTCTGTCACTGGCATATTATGCCACAGTATAGATATAAGCAAAGTCATGTGGCACATAACAACGTGGAACATTGGAAAGGAATTATTGACTTACTTACATATTTAATTATATAACTTGGGCAGAGGGAATAGATCGGACATCAGGTAATTATTTTTAGCACATGTTTTCTATCACTCGCTCACACTCGCACTAATCAAACTCGGCGCTTCATAGAAAAACAAAACAAGCTTGACATTTAACACAGTTTGACTCACCAGGGTTCAAAATGTATCCGAGCCGCTTGACAAACCGCGCGATCCGGGTGAGCGCTATTAGCACCGGGAACCCTACCAACTGCACGGGCAAGTCCACACCAGACTGCGAAGAAACTTCCAGGGAAATACTCAACACAAACAAAAAGACACACAGACACTGCACCATTGCTACGGTCCTCATTGTGAACGTCGTCGTTACCTGTCGCCTGGTCAAATATGAGAGCGAAACACAAACGAAACACTTCCTGATAATAAACCGAAACAAGTGTCACAAGGACTGTTGTGCCGGTGAATGTTGATTGGATAATGTTAAGGTTCAGAAAAGGAGTCAATGTCATTAGTATGCAGTATGCATTTCTGTAGTTTTACATTAATCCGTGACAGGCCCATACTAATTGATTAAGCAACTTGCATCAATTAGGGAGCTTCGTCAGCCTGATTGAGTTACTTTAAACTACTTATTGTAATGGAATAACAAATTGTGTATTAATTAACGATAGGTCTTAATGTACAAACAATTTGAATGATCGTGATCTATTTATGTATGTATTTAAGATATTCCTTAAACAGTTACTGACTTTTGAAGTTAACATCAATTTATTGTGAAATTTTACTCGCTGAAAAACCTTTGCTATTAGGAAAGAGTTTATAGAATCATTGATATATTATATAGTTCTATGCCGTGGTAACAATAATTTTGTAACTTTCCATTATAGTTTATTTAGATCCTATAAAAAATTGCAAAAAATAGATGTCCTTTAGTTACCCCTTCTGTAAAAATTATCATCTCAAATTAGAAACACGACTGCCGTGGCAAAAAAGTTATAGCCTATGTGACTCGGACTGATGTGAAGATTCTAACGATACCCATTTAAATCTGTCAGGGCATTTAGAAGTTATGGTGGAGCAAAGAAACTCACATACATACATACATGACCCTTAACAAACACATTATACTCCTTTTTTGGGCACCCTTTACAAGACAAACTATTACTACAAACTGAACATGTGCCATGGAGCAGATTTCCAAGAGTTAAAGAAACGTCAACGAGTCTTCCAAATAAAGAAGTGTAATGTGTTCAGGGTTCATGTATGTATATATGTATGTATGTATGTATGTAAGTTTTTTTTTCAAATATCATCTAAATGCCTCAACAGATTTGGATGTACGGGGTATCGTTAGAATACTTACATCAGCCTGAGTGAGGCCCGGTTTCCACCAAAGCGGAGAGGAGAGGAGATGTGTTTGAATAACCAATCAGATTTCGTTATTTCCACATCTCCTCTCCGCTTAGCTTCAGTGGAAATGGATCAAGCAGAGCGGAGAGGAGATGTCTAATTTTTCTATAGCAAGCGGGGTGCGGCCGAGCTAAGATGTGTGTAGCCGGGCAGCGAGCGGCGCGCGGGGCGGCGCGACGGCGGCGGCGGCGGCGCCCGCGCTCCCACTCCCCGCCCCGCTGCCTTCTGCCCGCGTTTCGCCGCTACGCACAGCTCACATCTCCTCTCCGTTTTGGTGGAAATAGCCTGCCAGCTTTGCAGCACATCTCAACACATCTCCTCTTCTCTCCGCTTTGGTGGAAACCGGGCCTGACACTGGCTATATTTTTTTAGTCGGCGCAGTCGTGTTTTTTTTAATTATTATTAGTTTAAGAAAAAGATACATCTTTATCAATATAACATAAATAATAATGAAAATTGTTACCGTAACCTTTACTTCATCTATTAATAAGTACTAAACAGGCTTTGCTTCGAGAATCTACGAAGCGTATGTTTCATAAGCCTCGCACGCCATTCAAACTTTTATTTGAGAAATTGCCAAAAGAAGAAGTTTGATAGGAAACGCTTCTTTTGAACGAGCTTCAGTAAAGGAATTTTCCGAACGAAACTTCGGACGCCGTAAAGTGGATCGTATTTAGATGGAGATGGGAAGGAATCCTTTCACAGTGTAATAATAGTTTTTTGCTTTGTCTCCTTATTTCCGAATCGTCAGCAAACTGTTCCGGAACAAAGAAATACCTATACAATTGGTATCTATCAGGGAATGGTAACGTTAATCTTCTTCATCTTTGGATTGTAAGGTCAACCGTCCTCATAAGCCTTGTTGTCAATGTTTTAGAGCCGCCAAAGGCTACTGACTAGCAGGGACCATTAAGCAGATATTTTCCGCAACCTACAGCTTAACTGAGCGTCGTCGGTGGTGTAATGGCTGGGGCCGCTGTCTTCCGTCCGGGAGACGCGGGTTTGAGCCCACCACGTACAAATGTGTTTTCATAATGTACGTTTATTCGAAGCCTTTACGGTGAAGGAAAACATCGTGATAAAATCTGCACACGCCTGCGAAGAAATTTCGTCACCACACGGCAAAAATATTATAATGCAAAAAATGTTATGGGCCGCAAAAGGAAGTCAAACATGCCGCCGACCGGGTACGGTGTGGAAGAGGGTCCCTAATCTTAACGCATACATAGAGTTAATTTAAACTACTAGGAGGTTAATTTAACAAGCGATACACGAAGCAGAGGCCTCTCTACAGAGTGGACTGAGCGGCGAGGATATCGTCCGGCCCCTCGCCTCGGCCGGTCTTTTCGGCAGCATCGGACTCCCCGTAGTAGAACCTCAGTCGTTTCCTTTTATACGATCTTCAAGAAAAACTTTAATACCGCGTTTCAGGCCCACGAATCTGATTGGCTGACTGAGCTGTTTCGTTTCGTGCCATTCATGGAGTGGAACGGAACTCCGGCGCAAAAAGTGTAATCGTTATACGATAACGGTAAACGCCCGAGTTCGGTGTCTAAAATGAAGCAATAAGCTGTGGTGATTTGATAATATTAGAAGTCTATAAGCCATGACAGTCAGTTCATTATAACATTAGTTTTCACTCAACTAAATTAATCCCACTGTACGCGCCCGCGCGTCGTTTTATAGACTTTAGTTGTGTGCAACAAATTATTTCATTTCATATAGTTAATGTGTGAGTGCTGCTATAGCCATGTATACCTAGTTATTGTGAATATTTGTATAAAAATCCCCTCATAGTCATGTGATGTTCAACTATCCAACCAAATTTCTCTCTTTTTCTCAAGTAAACGTAAGTGTATTTTAACATATTTTTATTGTGTACCTTAACTATTAAAACGCTAGGTTGATTTTGCTTTGTATAGCTGCTTAACTTACCTAATGCATTCTAAACGTGGACCCTCAGTCCAGCGCCATCTGCACTCGATCAATAATAGCTCTCGATCAAAACGCTTAATTATCTACTTTTAACAATCTTCGAGTTTCAATTCAACTCCCCTTTGTTCCCGGCGGGAACACCCACTAAACTATCTTCAAAAGTAACTAAAATATTTTATCTTAATTCAAATGTTTTTACAGAATGGATTCATAAATTAATTCAGAGCAACGGATAGGTTATCACTGTTACAGTTAATTAATCAATTTGATCTATTAATTATTCAAGTGATCCATCGCGTTCAATATTACTCGCGTTGGGTTGATGCCATTACAGAAGAGATAACGTTGCTAAATAAATATATCTTACCTATATAAAATATGATTAGGGTACGTTCTGTGAATTCGTCATATTATGTTCCACCCGTATAATTATTATAAACAGCTGGTTCACCGCTTAGCCATTACATCTTCATTACTGTGAACTAATCCCAATGTACCGTAATTTGGTACCTACAGTCCATTACTTACCTCTCGCCCGTAGTCATAATAATTTTAAATGCAAAAAAGATACTGCGGAATGGTTTCAATGACTATTGTTTATTATACTTACAACAAACACTTTAAAATTTTTCATGTAGAATCGTGCTGTTTTATCATATTTTTTGTATCAGAACTTTATACACCGTATTCTTTGACGGCTCCGTAGCCCAAGTGGTAGTGTATCTGCCTCCGACGCTCAGGGTCGCGGGTTCGAATCCCGGCCAAGGCCAAGGTTTTTAGAGTTCCGTAGTCCGACAAGGAACCCTTATAAGATCGTTCAGTCCGTCTGTCTGTCCGTCCCAGTCTGTCACAGCACAATATCTTCTACGTTTATGAACCGATTTACATGTAACTTAGTTCGACGATACTTTGGATATAGATCTCAATTTTAAAAATACAAAAAAATAAAATTACCCCTTTTTAAGGGCACCTCCCTATACATGTAAAGTGGGGGTAAATTATATTTTTGAGCACACCCCCTTGTGTTAGGTATCGTTGAAATTGTCTTTAAAAATGAAGTTAAGTTTCCGTACAACATTTTTTTATCAGCTTTACCATATGTGAGATATAGCACGCCAAAGTCGTTAACACGGTGTCCCCCCCCTGTAATTTCTAAAGTCTAGGACCTAAAAACTTCAAATCACTCACGTAAATAAACTGGCGCGGAAACTCTTAACTAAAATTGTTTCGGGTATCTTGTGAAGAATACTTTTAAAAATATAATAAAATATAAAAATAAAATAAAAATGTATACTTTTTTTCCAAAAAAAAAGTAACTATAAAGTTTTTTTTACATTCTTTACTGTTAGGACTGAATGTAGATTAATTTTAAAATAATATCCAGGGAAGAATAAATAAATTGCCTATTAAACCCATATTAGAGTCCGTATAATCAACATGTGATTCTCACTAATCAAAATCATTTGTCCAAGAAGATTTGACAAATTATTATTAGTGAATCATGCAATCCGGTTGCTCCAGTTGTTAGTGCTTATTCATTGCGATCTCCAATGTTAAGCACCCATCGCCATAGCCAGGCTATGGATGGGTGACCGGTAGTGGTAAAAAAACACGACCGTTTTCCGTGCTTTGAAAGGCATGTAAACCTAATCTAGGTTTGGTCCTGGTTTCCGCTCTGGGTTGCGGAGTTCAGATGGCAGTCGCTCTGTGTGAATACCAGTATTCTCGTCAAATCCCCTAGATTAAGTAGCCGAGATGGAGATGATGATGATGCAAGAAATGCGAAACAGCGCGGTGTCAAAAATGACTACGGAACCCTACTTTATGCGTGGTCCGACACGCACTTGGCCGTTTTTTTATATATTATTTACCGTTTTCGTTGTTACTTTTTATTTGTTCTTTTTATTTTTTCATTTAAAAAATATGACAGATATAAAAATATTCTTCAAAATTTCTATATTTTTTAGGGCGAATTTCTCCCAACTCTCATAGTGATGAAATGATCTTTTAAACAGTTTTTGTAGATATTTAAATACAAAGAAATGGGAAATTCTATTTCATCCACGCAACCTCAATATTAAATGCAATTTTATATTACTACTAGCGCCGCCGCCTTTACCACTGTATCTGTGAAATGGACAAAATTGGAACAATTTATTTTCCTATAATAATCCTTTCTGAATCCCATCCAAAGTCCGATCGTAATTTATTATTTTATAATACACACTCGTTTTACTCGGACCATCTGATGGAAAACTTTCAGACCACGAAAAAATTTATCAGAAACTTAAATTTCTTTCATTTTTGTATTTAAATAACTAAATTAAAGAATAAAAAAGAAAATAACGAATAAAAAAGAAAAAATAAAAAAACGAAAAAAGAACAAAGAAATCAAAAAAATATATCTGTCGAGATTCGAACTGCAAACTCGCGGTGTCCCGACTGGGCCAAAATTTCAATGATATCGCGTGTCAATTCTTTTAAGGCTGAAAATACGGGGAAATCTATTTTTTCTAAAAATTAAACCTAGCTAGATCGATTTATCGCTCTCGAAACTAAATTGCTAAATTTCATCGAAATCGTTGCAGCCGTTTCCGATATTCTTATCTTGCTCGTTTATATAAGATGACTGTGGCGATGATGTGCAAACCGCACCAAGCCAATAAAAAAAAGGACCATAAAAATAATAGTATAAAGTGCTACTATGTCTAGCCGCATGTGCTTTTTTCTGAACGTATGAAGTAAGTTGCGTTTATCTAAATGCGTAGGTGTCTTACAAAAAAAAACGAGCTAAGCTCGGTCAACCGGGTAATGCATATTTATAAGTTACGATAGTAAACCTAGTGGAAAGCTAGTCAGTTTATGAAATTGAAATTATCAGATTTAATTAACTGAAGCCGCCGCCGCTCAGATGTGAATGATGTAAATCATAATGTTCACTTCAATAATTATGAAATATGCCGGTTTGTTTACGGAATGCGTCTTTCGCTTGTCGTCGCGATACGCAATGGAACGCGAAAAGGGTTGTTCCAAAAAAATTACACTGTTCCTTATAGATTTTTTTTTGTAAGTCTTTTGTACTGAATAAATATTATTATTATTAGATTTATGAAGAGGTTTCATCGTTTTTGAAAATCACTTAAGTACGTCACTCGAGTGTCAGCAAGCGACTGGGAAAAACGTATGTCGCCGCCGACATGTCGACAGCAAGTTGCCACGAGTCGCCAGGTAGCAGGCGCGGGCTCAGTGACCGACATGATTCTTGTAAAATTTTGTCGCCGATAAATATCGCTTGTGTTGCCGACTGTCGGTGGCTTAAATGTGTAGACACTAAATTTTATGAGGTCTACGATGAAGAAGAAAATCGGCGATCTGCGGAAGACCTGTATGTCAATTTCCTTCAGTGTTCCTTGTGTTCGTCTCGCCTGTTAGGCGATCGGGCCGCATCTTCGTCGCCCCATACAGTCCCATACACACGCGCGGCGTCTCATGATTAATTCAAACGCCAGGTCCCCGGCTTACGATAACGACGGGATTTGCCGCCTCAAGGAAATGAAGCCGCTCTGATAACTCCCATAACACGCCCATAACTGATGGTGTCTTGTTTACCTTCTTTGTCTTGCTTAAGGGTAAGAACAACAAATAGCGGTAATACGTTGTGCCCAATTTTGTTTGGAATTCTTCGTTGTTTTTCATGTGATAACTTTTCAGTTAGTGTCGTTTCGCTTCACAGATGGTATTCATGAAAACTTTAGTTACAGCAAGTTTTATACAACAAAATTGTAATGCAATCTACCTACCTACTTACTTTAAGCAGTTTTCCGTTTTTTTTTTTCATGACATTTACCTTTATGCAGTGCCATTTCATGATGATTTGATAATCATCATAATACCTGATGGTAACAAGTCAGAAATAAAGCACGTAGTAGAAAGAGATTTCAAGTAGTTGTACCTATGATACAAAATTTATCTAAACACATAGTAAAATTGTAACTGGTTGAAGTCCGTACACAAAAGATATTTGTTTTAAAATAAGGGTATTTATTAGAGCAATAGAAGCAAAAACAGTTTATTTTTTTATTTTTTGTCTCCTTATCTGTCTGTACGTTTGTTCGCGCATCGAGCATAAACTACTGCACGGAATCGCGAATGCGCTAGAAACAGTTGTATATATTGCTGGTGGTCTAACTTAGAAAGGTACATATTTATCTTTACACGTTACCTAGAAACCAAGTTATCTTCATCGGAGGTAAAACTTTATACAAAGTTGCGGACAAAGCACTATCCTACTAATATTATAAATGCGAAAGTTTGGATGTTTGTTGCCGAATCACGCTTGAACCACTGGACGGATCGGAATGAAACTTGGCACGCATATAGGTTAGGGCCTGGAATAGGACATAGACTACTTTTTACCGCGGGAAAGCACTTCATTCCTACGGGAAAACTCATTAAACGCGGGTGAAACCACGGGCGGAAAGCTAGTAAATTATAAACGCTAAAGCTTGTATGTATAGGTATGGATGTTTGTTACTCTTTCACGCAAAAACTACTGCACGGATTGGGGTGAAATTTGGAATAGAGATAGTTAGTACCCTGGATCAATACATAAGATACTTTTTACGGGAATAGTACATTGTTATACGAGGGGTGAAAGTAACTTATTTAGCGCCGAGACGGGGTTTGGAGCCTGAGCGTAGTGACGGCCCTAATAGTTCGAGGCACTAAATAAGTCTTTAACCAGAGGTAAACACTGTGCTTTTCATTACGAATACAAGGAAAGTAAAAATAAAAACACGAATCAGCTAAAGAAAAATTTGTGACTCCCATATCTGAATCAGGTGAACTCATTGTAAGCAAAACCCTACAACTCGAGAAACAAATGATAATCACTGCTTTCCTGCCTATTTTTTTTTTGTGGCCGAGCCGGCCTCTTTTGAGCCATTGTTTTTCATTTCCATCATTGAAAAATGGTAAATATTTTGCCCAAATCTATTTTATTTTAAAGAAATAGTTGAAAGTAAATTTTATTAAAATCATATATTATTTAATAATACTTAATTTTATGTTATTTCAATTTAAAATTGCGCTGTAATCTCGGTCCTCCGAGGCTGTAATGGATAGTTCAATAGAAATGTGAAATGAGAACTAGTTTTTTTTTTTTTATAATTTGACAGCTGTCAGTTGACCACGAGTCTCCCTCCTCCGGGCCGAAAAGTATTACCTTCAATCTTCAATCCGCTCCTCAGGCAACTTCAGACCTACTTTCCGAGTATGAGTAATGAAAAATGTCTTATTCCCACGGGAAAGTCTTACACAACGCGGGCGGATCGCTAGTATTATAATATTGTTTGGCACAGTATTTGTTTTAGAACAGTCCATGTCGCTGACTTTATTTTACGATTCGATTGGATGGAGGATACGAGTATAACAATAAATATAGATACGTGGTCCAAAATATACTATACAAACGAGCCCTTAGCACGCAACATGGAAAGGGTGGAATTGAAAGGATCGTTGCTATCCGGTGTTACGATGAAACTTTCTTCTCTACGACATGAATGCACTACAATGGACTACATTTCAGAACAAGGTGTTTGACTTTTTTAATTCACAATTTTTTATGAATTAGTATAAAAATATAGATTAGTAACAAACGATTCGTGAAGATAAAAACAGAATCGATTGGAAAACTAATTTACAGTGTATTTTTAAAGTACTAAGTAGTAGTAAGTTATATACGTCTGGGAAAATGTATGGCGTGTAGTAGGTTAGTGAACCTGTGATGTGACACCACTGCACACGCCTCTCTGTCTTATCTTGGATTGCAAACCCTTATAGTTCGGAAAACGTAGTGTAGGACGCCCCCCAGCCAGGTGGACTGATGACTGAGGAAGGTCGCTGGTGGTGGCTGGATGAGGAAAGCGGGTGATCGTGCGCTTTGGCGTGCCCTTGGAGAGGCCTACATCCAGCAGTGGACTGCAATAGGCTGTATTTTAATAGCTCGGTCAATTTTAAAGATAAGACAAATAATTTTTTACTGTTCGATAGCAGGAACTTACAAGATTGAGTTTATAAAATTGAAAATATAGTCAAATATACACAGCTGGAGCAGCCTCCAAGCTCGAGCGCTCGTTTCTCATTCGGGAGGTTTCCAGGTGTAACCATATCAAAATGTGTTGGTTAGGAGATAGCAGAATCGAATTGCAAGATTGTCTGAAAAGAAAGATGATTACGTGCTCAGTAAGGCACGTTTAACCGTGGGTGTCGGCTGCTATCTGCGAAGGTAATGGGTACACACACGACGCATATTAGTGGCCGTTGGTGGCTTTATAATACCTATGATAATACTAATCTAATACCTATCAGGATGTTTTGTGAGATCTGCTGTCGACCTTTCCACACGATGAAAAAAAAATTATTGTAACATGTGAATGTCGTACGCAAGAGTGAGTGAGTGAGGTTGATCATATCGGTGAGCTCATTAACTTATTATAATCATAAACGCAGTTAATAACCCCTACTCATGTGTGTTAACATTAGGTTTGAGTATTGAAAACTTTAAATCTAAGCCGTTGATAAGCTCCTTAGTGACAAGACATCAGACCCTAGACACCACTTAAGACTAAGACTATAGTAACTAACTTGTCTGGACAATTCAAATAAGCCGCAGGGACTATCTTGTTTAATTTAGGAGTTTCTAAATTGTTGTTGCTAAAAAAAAGTTGCAAAAAAAACTACTGGTCTACAGCGTTATATGTAGGTATTTGTCAATTTTGTAAAAGCTTTGTAAACTTGTAAACAGCTTTTGCTGCGGAGTGTACGGCTCCGATAAAGTCTGTTTCGGGATCCGTTTCATCCCAATAATACGAGAACGAGGGAAGCGTTGGTTTGCACGACCGTTCTAAAATATCTTAACTTGGTGACCGATTGTCCCACGCTGCTCCAGGTCAGTCTGAATAATAAATAACGCATGGTCAGTCTAGCGGTCAGCCTGACAGCTATATTAATAAATAAAGCTTGGTCAGTCTAGCGGTCAGCCTGACAGCTATATTAATCAAAGTTTCCAGTCTACCTACGAGTAATAGCCTCTGACTTAAGTTTTAATAACCACTATTATTTTAGTGGTCAGTACCAATGGTTCCCCTTCGTTTTGAGAAGACGCTGAATGACATAGTCCATTTTCCCAATGAATATCTCATTCTTACCCGTCTTGACATCAAAGGAAATAAAAGACGATCGCTTCCGAGGCGACGCGCGTCTGAAATCTTTGGTCGAGACCAGGGAGCGAAGCGATCGTCTTTTATTTCCTCTGAGGTCTCAGTCTCAACAACAACCGAAATCATTCCACAGATTGAAAAAGAATCAAAGGGTATGTCTAAAAAAAAGTACCTATCACCGCTTCCTATCTATGAGCTGTGCCAACAGCGTTTATTTTCTTTTTCAGAGGCGTTTAAATAGAAGATACTTTCGATAGTTTGGGAATAGGTAACCCATACCATTTTTACAATAAGTTAATTAAGTAAGTTTGGGAATTAAATATAGTAAAATTAATTACCTACCATAAACATATTCCCTTTTTTAAAATCCTTTTTAATTATGTAAAGGCACATGCTACAGTCGATTAACATTTTGAGTAAGAAAGATAGGTCATACGCCATCTAAGAACAAGAACCCCATATATGCTATTCTTTCTTATTAAAGCGACAAGATAAGAAAATCTTCCAAATTACTATAAAGTTTCACAATTGAAAAAAATCATTCTTCTTCATCCTTCCAACGTTTTCCTGGCCTAGTGCTGGGGTCCGCTTTCCTACTTAATCTTCTCCACTTTACCCGGTCTTCGGTATCCTTAGGTGTGAGGTTGTTCTCTTCCATATCCGCTTTCACGACGTCCAGCCAGCGCTTTTTAGGCCTACCACGTGATCAAGGCATGGGCAAGGCAAGGTGACAGCGAGGTCGAGGCATCTTTTTCCTACATAGTCTGACGGTCTGCGGCTTATATGGCCAAACCATCGGAGGCGACTTTCCTGAAGCTTATCCGCTACGTCACGGACTCCGAGACTGCCACGGATGTGTTCGTTACGAATTCAATCAAATCGCATAACGCCACACATCCATCGCAACATCTTCATTTCCGTGACGTGTAGCTGCTGGACATGTCTTCCGAGCACAGGCCAGGTCTCGCTGCCGTATAGTAAGACTGGTCAGATGATGTTCTTGTACACAAGGCCCTTTAGCTTCACCGGTATCTTGGGGTCGCAGAGGACACCGGTTACTTCTTGCCATTTTGCCCAAGCATCGCGCTAGGAAAAATTACTTGCAAAATTTAATTGAATGTAGCCGGAACATCGAGCGAGTGAACCGGGTTAAGCGGCAGCCGATATAGATTTGTGAATTCACATATCGAATTAAATTAAATTCACTGGCCAAATTAACTATATACCTATAGTATTATAATAGTACATTGTTATACGAGGGGTGAAAGTAACTTATTTAGGGCCGAGACGGGGTTTGGGGCCTGAGCGTAGCGAGGGTCCTAATAGTTCGAAGCACTAAATAAGTCTTTGCCAGAGGTAAACTCTGTGCTTTTCATTACAAATTTGTATTCGTAAGTAAAAATAAAAACACAAATAAGCTAAAGAAAAAATGTGTGACTTCCATATCTGAATCAGATGAACTCATTGTAAACAAAACCTTACAACTCGAGAAACAAATGATAATCGGATTTGTGCCTATTTTTTATTTTTTGCTGTGGCCGTGCCGGCCAGCTTTTGAGCCATTATTTTTAATTTCCATCACTGAAAAATGTTAAATATTTTGCCCAAATCTATTTTATTTTAAAGAAATAGTTGAAAGTTAATTATTATAAAGTAATTTAAAAAATATATATTCTTTTAATACTTAACTTTATGTTATTTCAATTTAACATTGCACCGTAATTGAGTGGCTGTATAGAAAGATGGAACATAGTTCAATAGAAATGTGAAATTAGAACCAGTTTTTTTTTTTATAATTTGCCAAAATGAATGAATGAATGACAGCTGTCAGTTGAAAGTGGTTCTCCCTCCGGGCTGAAAAGTGTTACCTTCAATCCGCTCTTCAGGCAACTTCCGAACTACTTTCAGAGTATGAGTAATGAAAAGTTTTTTATTCTAAGATTGCCTTAAAGAAATTGATACCGCTGCTGCCTGTCTTTACACTCTACTTATAGTGTGTATTTATTTATCTTCTGTGTTTTTCTTGTGTGTTAGTGAACTCACCCAAAAAAATGTAATGACGGATCTAAGTGATGTAATAACATCCTATGGAAATAAATTAATTTGACTTTGACTTTGCAATAAAGTATATTCTATACCAACATACTGACTAACATATAAAACTTTTTTATATATTATACATTGAACTTCAAAACTGCCACAAAACCTGAAACGTCCTCGCTGGCAGACAAACTTTCCCACGGGAATAAAATGTACTCCGGTTTTCTTCTCCAATGTCTCAACGAGCCATGAAACTTCCTTCTAAACTCAAGTATAGTTTTTGAATACGTACATTTGCCTACAACCTGCGGGTTTCGATATCATTTTTAAAATATAAAGGTCTATTCAATGAGGGCGGGGTATCATGATAAATCATCATCATCATAATCAATCATCAACCAGTTCAGTTTTTTTTACATGATCTAAATGATAAATTTCTTATCTATCTATCTATCTATAAAAGCTCCATACCGGCCTGAAAAAAATAGTACCATGCCTATAGTAAATAGTGACCAATATGTGTTTTAAATTATTTACGCTATGGCTCTTTTATTCATATTATGAAACATTTTGTAACTTCATTTGTCATGTCATGATACTATATTATATTACATACTTACTCAATACTTCGCTTTATACTAGAAAGAACCGAAGTGGAGCAACAAAAACTTTATTGTCTTTCAGCTGTTTTATGTTGCTAGCGTGGTAGGGGTAGGTCGGCAGTTACTGTAATGGCTTCGACAGAGGGACTGCAAACCGCATCGCAACGTACCAAAAAGCCGCTGAGATGCTACTTTGTTGAAATTGTTAATAACGATGGACCGCAATCTCCATTAATTTGTGCAATGTGTCCATGCTATCTGCCGCGCCGCAGCTCGCGTTATCATGTAAGGCTTTTCCTGTGGGAATAAGACTTTTTCCTGTAAAAATATCTTAAATGTAAATCCAAGGTACAAACTATCTCCGTTCCAAGTTTCATCTAAATCCGTTTAGTAGTTGAAGCATGAAAGCGGTACAAACATTCAAATATATTTTCACATTCATAATTTTATAGTGATGTGATTAGTGTGATGAGAAATAACTTATTGTGAATTTAATTGAATACCTCTATATTTGTATACTAAAGTACTATTGGTTGAATGTATGATATTTATTAGTAACAACTATCTATCACATTTTTCACAAATGCTACCTCAACCCCCGCTTCCCGTCGCCACCACCGCAAAGGATGGGGATAAACGATATCAATCAATTTAATTAAACTGTGTGTTTCCATAATATTTCCCGATATGAGGCAATCACGCATTCCATGGCATGCATGCATGGAAATATTTAAGTATGTGAAGCGTATTTTGCCCATTTGTTAAAAACCTTACAAGGGCGGGCTCGCGTTCCATGATAAAAGGTCCCAAACCGATTATAGGGGTGGTGGATGAAAGTAAAAAATGTGGGGCATCATAGTTACTACATTTACGAGCGCTTCTAAAATAGGCTTACCTTCTTCAAGGTCAAGATTTGGTAATAAGCAAACTCAACTTATTTTTTATAACTAAGTCATACCTTGCAATGCAAAGTAGTGCCTAAGGTGAGCAGCACAGCAACTTTACCTACAAAGTTTAGACGTTAAATTAAATAGATGGACGGGTGGACGCCTGTACTTGGAAACTCCTAGCGGTTGATCAAAGCAAATAAGTTTAAGAATATTACAAAGGCGCCGCTAGGGGGCAAGGCGCGGCCTGCGGTTGCGATCTTTGAAATCTTCTTCATCGTGTAAATTGTTATTGTAAGGTCTACAACTGAACTCACAACCAAAATCCTGTTTGCTGTTAGTCGTATTAATAATTTGACTTCATCATTAATACAGAAAACATCATAAAACTAAAATGAAACTGCTTTTTTAAAGGGAAGAATAGTACGTGCTCGTCCATACAAAAAGAGAAAACGTTTTTCCACTTCTAAATATTTTCCAATCTCCATGATTTTTTAGTATGTTATTGACGCAGTGAATGACTAGGTTTATAGTTTTTCTGTTTTTCAGTTTGTTGAACAAAAACAATGTATTTTTTTTTTAAAGCGAATCCTATAAACCTAGAATATAATATATTGTGCTGAAACGATTGACATCAAAATCAAAGTTATTTGTTGAAATTTAGTTAGTGAAAACCGTTTTCTCCTGAAATGAGTATGAATATTTCATCAAGAAAAGTAGCTATTGTCAGTCGCAAGCTGCAACGCTCTCTATCGCACGATTGGATTGGGGCATGAGCGCACAAGCGATAGCAAATGTTTTTCTAAATACCTATTTCGTTAGGATCGCGAAGCTATTCTTCCCTCTTAAGTTTTTTTTTCGCGGTTAAAAGAAGCAGACGCCGTGAACGTCGATGAGACAGACATCCATATTACGCCGCTTTTTTAACGAATGTACAGAGCGTAAATGATAGGTCTCCCTCCACATCATGATAGGGTATTCAGCCCATGTTTTTGAATAATTTACTGGAATTTCTTCCAGGAAAATATATTATTTTTGTGATCGATTCTTCACTTATATTATTTAAGTTCAACATGAACATGCGATTTCCCGGAAGCGGTAAAATTATAACTTAACAAATTCCTGTGTCAACAAGAAAATTTACTAACATCCCGAATACTTAAAAAAATAAAATAACTTCCAGTATTTATATTGTAGGTATAACTGGCCATTATAAATTAAAATGTTGATCGTGTTGACTTCTTTTGCAAATGAAAGCAATTTCAGAAACGGACATCAATCGTTAACGACGGTTAAGTGGCAAATACTGCAATATTATCATTTTTATTTTATTTTTTATTTTAGTAAATTAAACTAGTAAGTTTTACAGGTTGGCAAAAACATAACTCTCCATCGTTGCAGAAGATAAAAGGTTAAATTTTAATATGCTGAGTGGCCAGAAAGCAAAGTTATTTTTATTTTTAATTTCAAAAAAGGACTACTTATCTTATATATTATGACTTATCTTATATATTAGACGATGAGATTACATTAAGAACAATCGTTTTTGTCTCTCCTGTAATATTTGCTTTTGTAGATTGCAGTATTTTTCCGTACTTAGCCGTCAATATGGAACACATCCGGTCAGCTGCCCATTTAAACCGTATCCAAACTGCAATTTTCAGTGTAAATGCGGTCCGTCTGTACAAACCACGAACAAACACTTAGCTCCACATATTTGTCAGATACAAAATGAAAGTATTCACTGAGTCTTATTCAGACAAAGCGAGAATCCGTGTTTAGTAAACAGATACTGCAAAACGTTTTAGATTCCCGAGCTTTAAACGCTGATAACCGCAAAGCCGCTTACTTGTACAGGCATTAAAGCCTTCGTGACGCGAGCTTCGGCTTTCAGGCTGATGTACGGGGTAAGCTCTTAGTATGCGGCAAGTAGGCTACGGGCTGGTGGAGACTAGCCTTGTCATATTCTTCCTCTTCTTCTGCAGTGGAGACCGCGTTTGGGTAAACGAAGTGTGGGACGCCCTGCGGCTAGATGGAGCTACGATCTGCGGAAAGCGAGCGAGTGAGCTATTGGAAAAGTGCAGCTGAAGATCAGGCTAAATAGCGGGCTTTGGGAGAGGCCTACGTCTAGGCAGTGGACTGCCACCTGATAGTGATGATAATCGTTTGGGTATCCCTGAATAGAGCTGCCGCCGCCATCACTGACCTTGTTCGTGTAATGACTAGCTATCGTGACTTCTGAAGCACGGAATCATCTTCTTTTCATCATTGTATCACAGGTGATACAGCTTGTGATGTTACACATTCCTCAGTTCCGCCAAAGAAAGTCTCACAATAATTGAACTAACGATTTATCTTAGTTAAAAAAATATCCCCGTGAAAACCTAATGTAAAATTCTGATGTATCTTATCTTATCGCAGTCTTATCCTAACTTTTATTATGATCATAAAACTTAAGCTACTATATTGTTCGACATTTACTGACTTTTCATGTAAAACGGATCAATTCAGTAATATATTATTTTCGCAGCGTTTAGTATAAGTGTTCTTTGAAACGAGTTGTTCAAATTCTGAGCGAAAACCACTATTAAAATTTAATGGCGAGTAAAAGTTCTTAATTAGTCAGGATAGGATTATAAGGATTAGGATTCTTTGAGGTAGGCAGAGTACGAGCTGCGAGTTGCGAGTCAGAGTCGCGTTACATTTTGTTAAAAAAGACTGCTAACTGCAGGTCATTGCTGTTGCAGTACTAATTTACCGATCCTAGTGCGACCCAAACACAGCATTGTATATCGAATTAGACTCTGCATACAGCCAAATGTAAAAGCTCTTTCAGGGCTGCGCCACGCCGCGCCAGCAAGCTGCCAGTGCCGCACCGGAGACTGCGATGGGCACACGTCCCTCGCTCCACCCCACTCTAAACTTCGAAACTTTCCTCCAACAGTGCAAACGCCAATAAACAACAAACCTTCTGATCCTGACAATGTTCCTTCGACTTCTAACACTTTGATCTAAGTTAAACTCGTTCAAACCTAGTATTATCCTAATCGGTCGAGCGTATTCGCGATAACAATGAAAAGTACACAGTTTCGGTAATTTCTTCGGAACGTTTGTTGCGAGGGTCGCAGCTGGTGGCACGAGTTATTTTTTATATAGCGGCCCTCCAAGGAGTCTGCCCAATTCGAGTTGCTAGGTAAGTTTCAGTAGTCGTTAGCTGCCATGTAACTTAGTTTTAATATGATTTATGAGTTATAATTTTGAAAACTAAGTTTAATGTAGCTTTGCTGTTAGGTATATTTAAGTCTCAACTTTTCATAATAACCGTGCGAATAATTCGTATTTTTAAGCAGTTACTATAGCGAATGTTATAATAGCTCATGCGAAAGTTATCCTAAAATCTGGGTGTACAAAATCCAAACGATTTAATATGGGAGAATATGTTCTGCCTGAGTGATTCGGAAACTACCGGATTTAATTAAGTAGAAGGGCAGTAGTGGGCAACAGTTTGTGAAGCGTTTCACAACGAATATATTTTAATAAAGACGGTTAATAAGAGACCATGCATTCTGCTTTTGTAATTACTTTTTTCATCGAGTATTTTTTTTTCTGTTTTATACTACTTTGTTTGTAGATACAGCCGGCAACGACAGTGGTTTACCATTTTTGATTTAGTTATCGTAAATTGTAATATACTCGGTATCTGACATATTGATCTTCAAACAAAAATGATTCTTGCTCTTCTATAATTTGACATTTAATCATAAACCAGTTTTTTTTTACATCTACAATGTATTTTATAAGAAAACTTTTTAATAAAAAATAAAAAGTCACTGGATTACTTCCAGAGCCAGTGCGGGTTTATTGTAGAATACATAAACACGTGTCGTTGACTTGAATCCTTCAAAAATGTGGCCTGATTCCTCCGCCCCCGAAACTCTTACCAGAAACTTTAATGGTGTTGTCACAAAAGTAATGACTCGAGAAAGTCAACGATTCAAAAGGGTCAACAAATACTTTAGATAACTCGATCCTCGGCATCGGTAAGGAAACTCAGAGGAAATATTTAATATTCAGATGATACGACTATAAAATAATACAAAATAATAAGAAGATCTTATTTCTATGGAAATAGTGCAAAATACAAAATAGCTTTTAAAGCTACCACTTAACAATTTTCAACACCTTACAAAAGAATGAGAATAATAGAAAAGGAATAGTTAATCCCATAGTCGAAATTAAATTAATTCAAAGACACGCTCGAAAAAACTTACAGGTTCGAATCTTTAAAAAATACGCCACATTAACACACTCAACAACAAACAAAGCATGACACCAAAAACTTCTTTTAATTAAATTTGAACACAGAAAAGTTTAAAAAGGCCTAGTTTTATATATTTTCTTAGCGTATTTAAACTAATTTCTACTATTTATTACTAAACTACTTTGAGCAACTGCGTGAGCGTCGATATTAATTCGCCCACCACAACATCGGTTTAGTTCCGTGCTTCGTGTTTGGACTTCTCCTAATTAGAGCTAGTTAAAGCTCCTTGATGACTTGCACATTCTAACACTAAACAAGTTACATAATCCACTAATAATGATTTTATACGTCTATGTTGCAATGCGGTTTTTTCACCTTTCATGTGAAGTATCTATTCAGAAGGAAGTCATCATTATCAAATTATGTCTCTAGTTCCCACAAAAAATTCATAAGCCTACCCGAAATTAGGGCAATCGGGCATTAGGTACCTAATTTTCATGACTTCTGCCAAAACTATGTGCGCTTTCCCACGAAAATATATTTTCGTATAGTAATGTTGGCAACGGTCGTAGACTGTAGTCTACGATAGACTTCAGCTACGCTACGGCTACGCCGTAGCAACCGTAGCAAAGTACGGTTTGGCTGGACTGGACGGACACAGTTGCTTATAATTTATTGTCTGGGAAGTTTTGAAGCATTTGGATGGTAGCATAGTTATAAAAAAAACAATAGTAACAATTTTATGATAAATTATTTTTTTTGTTTACTTACTACTCAGCAACCCAAAGTTTGTCTTGGCCTCCGATACGAGAACTCGCCACTTGCTCACCATTCTTCATGTAATAGAATTAAAATATGGAAAATTGATTTGTTAGTTTAATTTAGAAGTTTTAATTTAGCTCCATGTAGTATTTACTTCATATCAAAAGCATATATTCGAATTACCTAAATTTTTGAAATCTTCTTTTTTGCTTCCAAGTAATAACGAACTACTCGTACAAGACGATAAATTAAGATTTAGTCGAGCCCCTCAGTGGGGACGTATATGAGCTGTTGATGATACTGTATGAAACAACATATAAACCTAAACTTACGAGAACACTATTTACCTAAAATAATATAATAATAATTATTATTATTATTACAATTTTACCCTTACTTGATTTTAAATCATTCTGTCTTAGCGGGTACCTAAAACCCCATAAATCTGTTGTAAGGGCTCTTTTACGGCGCTAATTACTTACTTGGCCGCGTTGTGAAGTTTTATAGGCGCGGGAGATCGTGATTGGACTGCCCATTGTGTGGGAAGACCTTTATTTCCTCTCAAGCGAAGGATCATTGCGTGATTTCCCTATAAACACTACTAATCGGATGAATTGATCTACAGAAATAGCGATAAAAGAGACAAGAAGATACGTCTTTCTCTTACATTCCCAGTGGCTTCTTTGAGAGAACAGTGGGTAATTCTGCCCACTGCTGGTTAAAGGCTCTTCTACACCAATGCTTTCCGTAATTCTAATGCATTGTCTACCAGCACTGAAGCTATAATTACCTATATAGTATGAACTAGTTTCATAGCTTTAGAAATTACTTTACTTAACTTTGGATACGAGGAAATATTTTTTGCATAACAATAATAAGACCGTTTTGTTAGTGCTAATATTATTTGATATTGCTACTATTAACAACAATTAATAGCCTACTAGCAACGTAAGCTTTTTATAATCTGTAACCAAAAATTGGTTTTTCATTGTTTTAGAGTAGCTATAGAGCTATTTTGCCTTCAAAACATTTTAGTTTCTAGAACTATTTCTTATACTTTTCTATTTTTTTTTCTTATTTCTATTTTCTTATAATGATGATGATATAATTTCATTCGATCAATCGTTTTCCATTTGGCTACAATAAAGGTTCTAGTACCATTCAAACTTAACGACCAGGAATTCGATTTTTTACTAAAGATATTTAAAAAAAACGACTTATGTAAAGAAAAATCAGTGCTTTAAAAAATAAGGTACAACTCGAATGTAGAAGAGTAGGTACTTCCTCATATGATATGATTATGATATAAGGTACAATTTTATCGTGGCGAGAAAAAATATAGTCCACCCGCCCATATTTTTATAGAGAGTTAATTATTTCAGGCCTTTTGGTAAAATGGATTGAAAGCCTAATAAGAAAAACGGTCGGAACTGTGTCGAAACGCAAGGCTGTAGTTTATACTTACCTATTATATAATTGAATTTAAAAAATATAAGGATGCCATTATCTTTATTTCCATAGGTAACATTTTACGTTTAGAGTTTCCGCGTGATTTATTAAGAAGAATTATCTCGATACATTTTTTTTCATACAAAATATACTTACCATCTAAATCGTACTCCAAACCAAGTCTAGAATGTTCTCGATTATTCTTCGTTAGGACATAGACCATCTTAAATTCTTATTGCAATAAAAATAGCTTTTTAAACAGTGACGTCACAGTTGCTTTGCTTCTCCATGCAAGTAAGTACTGACTGTTTTGACAAATAATAAAAAGAAAAGAAGCTCATTTAGCAAGGCAGTCAACTACAAAATTAGAGAACTTCGATTTTGACCTAGATTGTTAAGTCAATCGATAAAATTCGCTTTTAACAGCCTCTATCCATTGCGCATTAGAAAAGATATGGTTCGTAACCCCAGTAGTGGGGATTGTTAAAACAAAATCAGACATTTCAGGCTGAATCAATTTATTATCTAAAAGTAATAATTATAATTCCGTGCATCAAAATGCACGTTAAACCGTTGATCTCGAATCTTTCTATGGAAATAGTCATTACATAAGGCACGTCAGAGGCCTAAGGTGGTTTGACAACTCTGACCAGTGTTTGTGAGGCCGGTCAACGACCTTACAAGCCGATAATAAGAAGAAAAACGCATGATATACAAACGAACAAGCTGCTCTGATGACAACTAGCCTTGCATCTTGGATGTAAGCCAATACGCACTCAGACGTACAGTTGGCTCAAGTTCCACACTAAACTTTGTTCTCACTTCTCGTCCTATTTTTTTATAAATTAACCTTGTTTTAATGTATATTATCATCATCATCTCAGCCGGAAGACGTCCATTGCTGAATATAGGCCTAGAGCTACTTGCATCCACGGCTCCCAGCAATCTTCACCAAGTGGAAAGCCGTCCAACACTACGCCTTCCGGCCCGTGGTCGCCATTCGAGAACCTTTCTTGCTCGGGGGTTATCGGTTCGTCAAGCTATATGGCCTACCAATTCATCTACCACTTTAACTTGCTTATCCTGAAAGCTATGTCCCACTGACTAAATTCAAAAAGGCTACTTCAACCTGGTTAAAATCTCTCAATTATGATGATACTGAGTCGCTTTTAAATGTCTCACTTTACTTATTCATGGGCTCCCCTATATAAGTAAATGTACGCACACGCATACACACCCCCCTATACACTCTCTCACACACACACACACACACACACACATTACTTAATCTCTCATAAACCTGTGTTTATATACGGTAATTTACTGTAATTTAAGTAGTACTTACCTGTCATCTTCCTGGTCCGGTGTTGGAGAGGCTGGCAATCTGTCATACAGGATATCCTAGTACCTACAGATGCCCCTCGGTAGGTATCCCCTCATTTCTGCTAAGTTACTACTTTAAAATAATAATTTTAAAATGTTGTCAAACCTAATGACCCTTTTGTACAAGCACAAAATAAGAGAAGTGGAGCATTTTGTTGTACAAGTATTTAAAAAGTGCCATTGTTTTTATCTGTTTCCACAATTTTTATTCAAATGTAGCCATATTAGTTAGTTGTTACCAACCAACCACACCATTATAAAGCTAAAACTCTATTTGAGAAACATGGCCGATAGATGGCAACCTGTCACTGATAGCCGATAGATGGCAACCTGTCACTGAAAATAAAAAGATTCTGTTAGAAATAGTGATTAGGTCCGTTAGGAAAAAAGAAAATGTGGTATATATTATAAATTACAATAAAATATAATAAAATAGTGGTGGAGTGGTAACTTACCCTACGAAACTGAACAACTTTTCTAAAACAAAAAATCTAAATCTTGAAAGTTCTCGAGCAATAGTTGCACCGTTTTGTTGTATAAATACCCCCTAACATTTTAGGAAGCTCCGTTCAATTAATTGCACAAATGTAACTATCTGCTCACATACGTCCCCGCCGAGGGGCTCGAGTCTACCCACGGTAACTTTACGTATACATTTCATGATATCTACATTATTGATGTTATATCGATAGGTTGTCCATTGTCCATTTGACATTGAGTTCATTATACCAGAGGTGAGGTGAGGTGACATAACAAGTTGGTTCGATCGATCTGACCAAACATTCCCCGCGACGTTTGTTCCGCCAAGGACGGTCGTGATTCACGCAACTACACCGTGCTAGGAACGAACAAACAAATCCACTATAAATAAGTTAAGAAACATCGATTTTGGACCTAACTCAGGAAGCTACGCCCTAATTCTTAATTTAGTTCGTCCGTCTTTTAGAGATTAAAAAGGGACAGGAGAAGGACATCCCGATATATTAGAGCTGTCAATCATAGAATTCGGACAGTAAATACATCAGTCATAAAAATCTTAATTTGACAGCTAAGCCCTTATTTTAGGCTATCGTTCATTCAAAATCCAATTATTATGCCCATATTATGTTTTTCACAGTTAAAAAATAAAAAAAATATATATAAGATAATATAAAATTATAAAAAATAAATAGGTAATAATAAAATAAAAGTAAGTAAGTATATTCTATTCTATTCTATTCTATAAATAATAAATTCCCCTTAAAGGTGAACTAAAGAAGTTTCCCCAAATAAATAATAATATAATAATGATAATGTTAAATTATTAATGTGTAATTATAAATAAGATAATGTCTCTCATATCACTAATGGCTCTATGAGCTGTAGACCTCGCGAGTCGTTACATTTCTTGTGAGTTGATGTGACCATTTTTTTTTTCTCCGCATACCTCCGCATACCGCCCTTGTAATTTATTTTTATTTTTATCGGTTGAGCAATGAGATCTGTAGAGAAAAACAGCCTCAGCAGCCTTGTAAGCTGGCAGCCCCCATAACTCTGTCATTTCTTAAAATTTCCAAAATCTGACTCGACAATATTTAGGTGTTAATTGAACCTGCTCACAAAATCTCACGAGATCAAACAGACAGACATATGGATATACAAGAACAAAGGCAATTTTGGCCAAGCTGAAACGATGAACCCCTTCGCGCTCGCTCGGTCATAGCAGCCAATTTTTAATTAATGCTCAAGGAATTGTAATATACATGTACATATTATTTTCATTTTAAAATGTTAGTTTCGTTGATTTTCTACACACCATCTGTGGTATAGTATCAACGGCTCGTTACAGTCCACTGCTGGACCTGTGGTATATTGCATTGTGCAAATAAAAGATCCGAACCTAACCTAACTTCTTACTCGTAACCATTTCCTAGAAGCTCACTCACCGTCACATTTGGGGTATTGAAACATTTCTCGTTTCTAACATCTACATCTAACATTAGCACTGAAGCTTTCGAATTAGTTCTCAGGTCCGCGCCCGCTATATAACCACTTTGGAATAAATTGCGATTAGGTCGGCTATATATAAAAAGTTCTTCGTTCGATTCACAAACAGGCGTGTATGTGATTTAGGAATTGAAAAAAAAATTAAGATCAAGTTACTGTAATCGGTAGAGTAATAATTTCATACCTTTTTATGTTAATTTAGAGAAACAAAACACTTTCTATGATTGTCAGTTTACAGAAATAATAAAGGGTAAAAAATCGCAGTAATCAAATCAGATTCACTTCTTGAATTTACCGCCAAAATTGACAGTAAACCCTGAACTTTTTAGGAATATATCAAATAACTAGGTTACACGCACTATTCATCATTGGTATTTTAATCCGCGCTAGGTTGGTTACCTTTAGCACACACTAAAAATAAGTGTGGTGAGTTCATGAATCGTCTTATGTGCTTCATTTAAAAGTAGTCGTCAATAGACAGAGGATAAGAGGCTCGTTGGAAACTAACAAAAAGTCTACCTATAGAAGCCAAGCCACTTTGACTAGACTTTACTATACCTTCTACCATGTCCATCATCCGTTTAAGTTGGGTTACTCCAATAATTCCCGTTGACTTGCCCCATTCATTGCTTCTATAAACATAAAGCAACTATACGTGCATCTTAGGAATCTCAGAAATCAATTCATGTAATTTAATGCAATCACAGAACACGAAATCACATTTAGTTAGCTGGTATTTACATTTCAAGAGCGTCAGAGATGATCCGATTACACGATCGCGTTGTCCAAGCCGAAGCGATGCGCTTGACGTCACAAGGCTTGTTCAACTAAAAAGAAAATGAATAGGGTGAATTTGCAAGCTTTAATTCTAATTTTTAAAATCCAGTTATCCGTTTTCGTTTTTTTGACCAAAGAAAGAGACGACATGAGTTCAGAAGAATAGATGATATTATTCTTTGAACAGAAAGGCAAGTGATAAACGCCGTTGATAAATTGGTTCTAGGGATGATGACTACTTTTTTTTTCATTGTGTATCAGGTAGCACGAAGGCTGCTAATCGATGCTACTCTCGTGTTCACATGGAATTACTGCTCACTGCTCATGGACGCAACTGGCCGGTACAATTAAGAGCGCGCAGCGCGCTCGCGCACAGACGTTATGTTTACGAGTTTATAGGGTAGCAGTCGACGTGACGATTTATTTTTTCACTTAATGAAAAAAATACGGAGATATATTGAGTTGAAAAAGCGTATGACGTTACGATTAAGACGATTTTACGAGTATACCAAGATGTGACGTAGTTAACCCCCACTCTCCAACTTTAATGCGGTTTAACGAAGGGTTTAACTAAGTAATAAAAAAATAAATATGTGTCTAATATTTTTGTATTACCTAACTAACAGACTTGCGTTTTTTTTTTTACCTCGGCATCCTTATTGACCTTTTTATTATTGTTTAGTTGACCAATAAAGAAATACAAGTGTATTCCAGTCCACCTACAACGTTGGTATGGAGGTAATGGTCTTTGAGTTGAAGTGCTTGTCGCCATGCCAAACGTGGTGTCAGCGGTGTTAGCGACATTCCCAACAGAGGTCTTGACTTATGAAGGGCCGGGAGAAATCTCAACCATCGCCCGACCTACTTTATTAATCAATCATGCACAAACTATCTACATATTCGTAGTAACTTGTATTAAGTCTATTTACCTATCTTATGACCCTCTTGTTGTGCACTTTATAAAGGTATAATACAGGGTGTAAGGAAAAGTCTCAGTATCCTTTAAAACCACATAACGTGTTAGTAATGTACAACAACTTTTACTATGAGGCCAACTCTGTAACTCAACAAAAAAAATCTGCTGTTTCATACAAATTGTCAATACCTGAATGTGGTTTTTAAACCACATTTAGGTATTGACAATTTGTATGAAACAGCAGAGATTATCCTTTAGGATAATGAGTCTTTTCCTTACACCCTCTATATGGATATATAGCGGGTCAATCGTGGATTTGGGCTGATCGAAAACTGCACGGACCTATTGCCATGTCGTCGCTAGGGGCGCTGTTTGCGCGCTGTCAGCTATTTTTACAAACGAAAATTGTGTGGATAATAGCAATAAGAGTAAACTAATTACAGGGCTAGAGATTTATGCTAGTACTTTGGTCATTTTACAGAATCGATATGCCCAAAAACGACCATGTTCGGGCAAATCATCAAACGTTAAGCAATAAACGAAGCGTGAAGCCTTGCCGCGGTACCACGATACCAAACAGGTATGAGTTCTATATGAAACAAATGTACATAATAATGGCCAAATCACAAAATATCGTGATCTGCCAAAGCAAATCAAAGATGTTTCATTGAAACAGCGCCTTACTCAAGACTTAAATCTAAAGTCAATAATAATGGATTTTGTTTTCTCTATAACTATTTTCAGTTTATAAAACTTTATCGTCTCACTTATAATAATTGCATTGGAACAATATCAAAGTTTTAATTGAAAATATTAACGCTCGAAATCAATTTCAACCTTGTCTTTTTACAAAGCCAAGTACTTACATCTTTGTGAATATACGTCAATAATTGAATACCAAAATGATATTACCTATTTTTGCCCTCTGGTTGATATTTCAGTGCTCATTTTGTAAAGGTATGCAGGTACATTATATACTCACCGGCACATCTAACCGCCCACTCTTCATTTCAGGGAATACTCGTGATTCTTTATAATTCTATTAGTTACAGCTGATGTCAGTTAAAAAGTTGTGAATTTAACGTTTATTTAAGTGTGTTTAATTTATCGTAAAATTATCAACAAATGAATTGTAATGTATAACAATAAGCGTAGTTAAAAATTAACCCGAAATACAAGGGTGGGCGATTAGATGTGCCGGTGAGTGTATTTTAATGTAAAGATTTTTTTAAAGTTGTATGCATTCCAAAAGCTCTAGTAGGATATTGTTAAATTATAGACCCAATCTTTTTTACTGTTTAGTTGGTACACTTAAAAAAAATGAGGGTGCAACTCCGTAGATACCTCTGTAAAGCAGTTAAACAATATAGGTATAGTATATCATTACAGATTTAGTACCCTACACAGAAGACCAAGTAACAAATTTAAATATATGGAGTTTACCAGGCAACAGAAGATTTATAGAATATAGAAGAAAAGATAAAAGTTCAGATCCCGGTGGCCATGTTAAAATTGCCAACGAAGAAATATCAGGCTTTTTCAAATGCTTAAGCGAAAGCCACGGCAAAAGTACAAAAATGGTCACTAAATGTTTGAAAAAACACCATGATATAAAAAAAATAAAGAAGCATTCAAAACAAGCACTGAAAGAAAATAAAAATGAACAATTAACACAAATGTTCAAGTGTTTCGCTAAAATGACCGCTATAAATGAAACGCACAACGCACACAAACTTATGAAATGCCTCTCGAAACCCATAGTCGAAAGTAAACAAATCGAAACACCTGAAACTGAACCTATAAACCAACACATAGCCTTCCAAAGGTGTATGGCAGATAATAAGGGAAAACCCTACAAAGAACAGTTACCGTTTTGTATGGAAAACTTTCCTCATTATATTCAAGATAAAAGCAACATTCTGAGAAATTTAAAGTTAAACGATTTCAAGTAAGACAAGTAGATTTGTATACTTAAATGAGTCCTGGTACTGTACCAAATAGGTGAAATGAATTCAGTGGGCATGAATGTTTTTTTTTTGCTGTATAATGGTTGCGTGTGACCTGCTTCCGCTAACACCATTTTATAAATACGTGTAGCTCATTCAAACCCGCTTCATTATAAAGTCACTATTAAGCATTCGTGCTTAAAGGACAACAACGACATTATTTTTTACCTACCTAACTCACATATTACTGGAAAACCTATGCAGGTCATTGAACAACTGAAGAGACCTGGAGGGAATCAACTCAGTTTTTATTTTTTCCAATAATTTGTTTTTAATTGTTTTTTCTTTCTATATACAGGATGAGTTATTTGACTAATCCAAAGGTCAATAACTGGGGAATCAAGTTTAATGTAGACAGCACTGTCTTGTTGGCACGGTAAAACAACAGGCGAAGAGCCCAGTAGCATTTGCGGATATGACTACCAGCTGATTATTATTTGATAGAAATAATTTAATTCAAACTGGTATATTTAAACAATTAGCATATATTTTTAAAACACTGTAAATGTTTTGTTTTTAATTTTACGTCTACGTATATGAGCTGTTGATGATGATGATGTCATAAATATAAAGCCTATCCTTGTTATAAGGCTAATCATGTCACAAATTCGTTCACACTATTGAGTTTATGCCCACACCAATCAATATCATAATTATTACTTTGTTGGCCCTACCCTAGTAATTGACTATACACAAACCCTTACATTGTCTTTAAATTCGTAAACTCATTGACCACAAAGTGACAATTAAATAAGGAGCCCTTATTTTCTGACGCATACTATACATTTGGATATACGTACGGCTCCGAAACTTCCCTACCGAAAATGTATGACATGCGTCTATGTCGTGCTGCTGCTAGATGCCTCGGAATCATATGAATCACCTCAGAGCCACACCATGGTGCCTATGATCCCCCCTATGTCGTGCTGCTGGATGCCTCGGAATCATATGAATACCTTAGAGCCACACCATGGTGCCTATGATCCCCCCTATGTCGTGCTGCTGCTGGATGCCTCGGAATCATATGAATCACCTCAGAGCCACACCATGGTGCCTATGATCCCCCCTGTGTCGTGCTGCTGGATGCCTCGGAATCATATGAATCACCTCAGAGCCACACCATGGTGCCTATGATCCCCCTATGTCATGCTGCTAGATGCCTCGGAATCATATGAATCACCTCAGAGCCACACCGTGGTGCCTATGATCCACCCTATGTCATGCTGCTGGATGCTTCGGAATCATATGAATCACCTCAGAGCCACACCATGGTGCCTATGATCCCCCCTATGTCATGCTGCTGGATGCCTCGGAATCATATGAATCACCTCAAAGCCACACCATCGTGCCTATGATCCCCCCTATGTCATGCTGCTGGATGCCTCGGAATAATATGAATCACCTCAGAGCCACACCATCGTGCCTATGATCCCCCCTATGTCATGCTGCTGGAAGCCTCGGAATCATATGAATCACCTCAGAGCCACACCATGGCGCCTATGATCCCCCTATGTCATGCTGCTGGATGCCTCGGAATCATATGAATCACCTCAGAGCCACACCATGTTACTGTAAGGAGCGACCTCCTTTGAGCGTACTGGCTGTTCGTATAGTTCGATAGAGTTTAAAGATTTTGAAATACGAATGGTTCTTTTTTGCTTTTCTGACTCGGGACGTCAACGGACTACCGAGTAGATGATATTTTGATTTGGAGAGTTTAAAAATAATAAATATCTGATATATCTCATCTGTGTTCGTATATTTAGCTTAGCGCCCATCTGGCTACCGCCCCCCGTTTTACTTGGTGGAGGCGCCCGACCTCCTTTGAGCGTACTGGCTGTTCGTATAGTTCGATAGAGTTTAAAGATTTTGAAATACGAATGGTTCTTTTTTGCTTTTCTGACTCGGGACGTCAACGGACTACCGAGTAGATGATATTTTGATTTGGAGAGTTTAAAAATAATAAATATCTGATATATCTCATCTGTGTTCGTATATTTAGCTTAGCGCCCATCTGGCTACCGCCCCCCGTTTTACTTGGTGGAGGCGCCCGACCTCCTTTGAGCGTACTGGCTGTTCGTATAGTTCGATAGAGTTTAAAGATTTTGAAATACGAATGGTTCTTTTTTGCTTTTCTGACTCGGGACGTCAACGGACTACCGAGTAGATGATATTTTGATTTGGAGAGTTTAAAAATAATAAATATCTGATATATCTCATCTGTGTTCGTATATTTAGCTTAGCGCCCATCTGGCTACCGCCCCCCGTTTTACTGTACCTATGATCCCCCCTATGTCATGCTGCTGGATGCCTCGGAATCATATGAATCACCTCAGAGCCACACCATGGTGCCTATGATCCCCCCTATGTCGTGCTGCTGCTGGATGCCTCGGAATCATATGAATCACCTCAGAGCCACACCATGGTACCTATGATCCCCCCTCACTAAAAACGAGGATTTTAGCTTCTATTTTGACTTTTAAAAAGGTGTGTGCTGTGTTCGGATGATTTCCTAATTTTTGAAACATAATATTTACTATCCCAAAAACGAATAATTTAACAGTATTTGATTGACAAAATATTAATTGTTCGGCATCTAATTATTCCTTAGTACCTACACGATTTGATTATTTTATTGTACAGTCAGGTTCATATCATAAGTGAGGTCATATCACGTGCTCTTATACTTTGAATAACTTATTTTCTAAACCAAATTTTTCTGTCTTCGCTGTTATAGATGTAGTGTACAGGACTGTATTTACAGAAATAAATATACAGTAAGGGTTAAATAATTAAAAAGATATTTCAAAGTATAGGTGCACGTGATATGATATGACCGTACATATTACCTGCACATCTTTCTTTCTCTAGTTTATTTTGACTGTAATTGGTAATTATGCTTGAAAGTAGCGTTGAATTTGAAAATCGATTTCAGATCAATTTGAAAACCAAACATTGATTAGGTGACATGTGATGTGAAAGACATGTCTCGTTGTGTGAATAAGTTTCGGAGATTTAAAAATGATTCCACCTGGTTTTTTTTTAGTGATTATACTTCAGTTTACGTTATGTGGTAATAATATACTTTATTGCACACAAAGAAATATACAGAGCAAAAAATCAAGTGTAATTCTATAGTATCATGCTATGATTTTCGCAAGGTATTAACCTTTTTTGAGTGCGTCGGTGGTCTAGTGGCTAGGGCTGCTGCCTCCCGTCCGGGAGAAGCGGGTTCGATCCCCACCACGTACCATTGGTTTTCGAATTTCAATTTCATATGTAATTCGACGCTCTTACGATGAAACCATCGTGATGAAACCTGCACAGTGCACACTCCTGCGAAGAAATTCAAAGGTTGTGTGTGAAGTCGACCAACCCGCACTGCGTGGTCGACTAAGGCCCAATCACCCTAATTCAGGATAGGTTCGAGCCCCTCGGAGGGGACGTATAATGAGCTGTTGATGATTAACTTTTTTTACAGGTAGTAATAACAGAAACAGAGACTATGCAGTTACTCAAAGAAACCAAAAGATGGAAAACTTGCACAATGGCTTTTTACGTGTAAGCTTAAAAGCTGAAAGAAAACCGCATTATTTTAACATCAACGAGGATGTAATTGGCTTCTTAAGCTGCCTCGGGCCCGCTCCCTCCCACATACCCCCTATTACTTTAGGCGAATATAGAAATCTTATCAAACGATGTTTATATAAAAATATGATAACTATAGACCTCATACGAAACGATTCTATAGATGCACTACAAGAAGGTGTTCCCTATTATTCTTATGATCTGTTTTTCTGTTTTGCCCATATGGATGTGACAGATTGGGACGAAAACCGACATGCGGCACATATTATAACATGTTTGAGCGAAAGCGATCCAGTTAACATTTTAAAACGGTTAAAAAAAGACAGCTCTGATGATAAGTACGCCAAATACGACCAACACGCCAAACACCAAGCTAATTCTATGCAAAACCGAATTTTAATGAGAAGCAATCATGTGACCGATAATGATAAAATCTCAGACCGCATGGAGTATCACAAGAAACACGATACACAATCATTGGATTATCAAACTATTAATCGATTAGCTAAAAAAAGAAGACACATGAAGAGATATGAAAAAAAAATGAAGATATTAATAAAAACCCCGCGAATTTATTTATTTTTACGATGTGGCCGAAATATTATTTTTTTAGGTTATCAACCCCCAATCTCTTCCATTTTGAAAAAATCTAAAAACTGAATCGACAAAAGAAAACTATATATTTATCGAATCTGCTCACAAAGTTTCATGAGAATCGGTTGAGAAACGCGACCTGTAGTGAAAACAAACAACATAGCTGAAACGGAGACGTTTCGCGCTCACCCGGTCAAAAAACTAATTTAGAGGTTTTTTTCATAGACTTTACTAAGATGACTAGAGTTAACACTAAGAGTAAATGTAGTTAGTTACTTGCCAAAATACATTACAAAATATTTTATGCGCTTTTCATATAAATCTTTGACGCAGTAAATCTAACAGTTAGACCTTATTGCTAAAATAAAGAGGTTGCGTTGCATGCGACCGTATCATACATACTCGACGCAAACAATAACGTCTCGTTCGTTGCGTAGCAAAATTATCAAGTTTTAGTCACGATCTAATTTTAATTTTATTTTCTAGGATGATGAAATTACCGATTACATATTCAACAGTTGTTGGTAAAAGTGACAAAAAGGGTCAAAAGAGGATAATATAGGTAATTATTTTTAAAGAAATAGGCGATAAAATCTTCATTTTTAGTGGTAACTCAATCGTATGAAAAAAATAAAAATGGTGTAGTCATCTCTATCTCGCACATCAATCAATGTTTTAGGTGAAATTAAGTAGTAGCAAAGAACTACTTTTTTACAATATACAAATAATTTTTATTTTGGGCTATAAATTTTTCTTGACCTTTTGCTAGGAAAGTATCACATTTTTTGCCAAATTCTGTAAATTACTTATGGTTTGTGTTATTACGTGTTACTGTGTTGTTTGTGGGTCAAACTTTGTGAATCCTCAAGGTACCAGGTAAGTAGGCCAGGACCGCCTTCTTAATAATTAATGTGAGTTTCAGAATTATTCCTGGGTAGTTATTGTGTTAATAATAGCATAACGACATTTACATTTATGTAATTTTTACGTGTTTTCATTAGTAGGTTAATTTTTACCTAATTAATTTATACTGTTGTATTTATACGATTCGTTTAACATAAAAAGTTATGTTCTAGCGCGTTTTAGAAGAAACGACTTCCACGCTCCAATACGTTACCAGCTTTTCTGAAAATAATGTGAGGTGATTGACTGATTGCAAAATAGGATAAGATAATAGATAGACCTGAGGTTATTTAAACATGAAACGTAATAAAAATTACTTTACTAGAGTTACTCTATGCTTAAATACAGTTTTATATAGTATCAAAGATTGTTTAGCATGTTTAGAATATAATAAGTATATTACAGAATGAAATTTTACATCATTATGCGCGTAGTCATTGTAAAGGACTTGTACCAGATTCTTGATAGAGCTTGGTATTAAATTCGCAGAAAAATTTAACCACGCTGATTTTTTGTTCTAGATATAAGTATGAATTTACATAGCTCAACGAAACCGTTAAATAAATTATAGGACCCTGCATTTTAATTATATCTATTAATATAAAAAATGTGGTAGGAGTATTTAACTAATTAGCAGCAACACTGATTCTTTAAACGTTCAAAAAGCAGCAACATTGAAACGCATAAACACGGGACAACATATTGTGTAAGTGAGATAGCACTTCTACACAGGCCATGGGCTGGCATCTCTGTCATGTAAATCGGGTTTTGTTATTACAAAAGCGCGCCACAATGTCAGTTAGTTGATTAAATGAGTTGAATTGAATATACTCGTAGTTCTTAAGGTCTCTCGGCAAAAGTTAAGTGTGCTTCGCGTCTGTTAAACGGGATTAACAAAATTATTATGGACCAGCAGCTCAGCCACATGAACGGCATTCTGTCTGGCTTCATAGGTACGGGTCTTCCAACACAAAACATGCCTTCAATTTAGCCTTCAATGTTGAATCTAGGTGACAAATAACAGCGTGGCGTTTCTTTAAAACTAAAAAAAAAAAATCGTCACTGGTTTGCGGCGTAACTTTATAAGTTTTCAGTCAGACTTCGCGTTTGAGAAGCCTTTAAATATTTGTAATACTCTCAGTCAGGCAGGGCTGGCTTTGAGAGCGCCACTCTCTGATGAGCGCGCGACATGGTGAAAATCATGATGTGATCATGATTCTAAAATCAAAATCTCGCTGAAAGAAAACAAGTATCAATGACTTTGACATTCGTGCTGTCAACGTATTTTAGGCAAAGGGATCAAAACCCATACAGCCTAACCTAAACAAGAAACGTTCCGTTTTACGTTACATGGCATTCAAAATTTTTATATATTTTCTGGGAAATGCAGGCACTTTAATTTTATTTATTACTTCAGACAGTCTAGATTTTAAGAGCTCTTTACTAAATACCAACTTATAGCCTGGTTAAAATTTAGAATTATTTTTATTCTAAGTACATCGCCTTTGTGTAATACTAATAAAAATAAGGCTTTAACATCTTATTAACAAAGAAAAACATTCTCTGAGCTAAATTAACTTTTAAATAAATCCCTTTTATTGTATTTCGTTCTCGTAATCAAAACTTCGGTACAATAGATTATTGAATTGAAATTGGAGTTCCCGCGTATACCTCTCGGCTGTTTTTGCCCCTTTTACGTTTGCTGACTTCCCTATTGGAGAGAAGAGTACATTACCCAAACTGAATTAGGAAAACATTTGAACATTGCAAGCGAATTTCTGTGAGAACGCATTTGGTGGTCGTTCTTTTCATCACTTTCGTAATTTAAAGCAGCGGTTAAATTTTTCTATATGGGATGCTAACTACCGGCCGTTGCTGTTAACAGTAGTAATTTGCCGTCCCAAGTGCGACACAGCAATGTAATCGCTGGTTAAATGTATACTAGAGTAGACTAAGTAATTTTTTTATTTATTTTTTATTTCTACGCAGGCACAAAAGAGGCTAAATACTATTAGATGCCCCAAAACGGAAACGTACATAGTCAAAATCTGCTTACAAATAAATCTATATAGAACCTTCGCTGCGTTTAAGAGCGGGTGTTTCCACAGCTCACAATGGCCGAGTCAATCGAAAAAGCACACTAACTAATGGGCTGTGAATAGGTTATTGCGATTTGCGGCGAGCCGAATACACAATGTGGTTTAGCGCTGACGAACAATGATGCAATTCAGCTCTACTAGAGCTTGCTTACTCGTTTTAGCTACATTTCTAGCTAATCTAACTGACAATGAAAAAACGGCCAAGCACGTGTCGGGCTGCGCAAAGTGTAGGGTTCCGTAGCTGTCCAATACTACTTAAGTATACGCAATAAACGAGGTTATAAGGCGGGCCTTGGTTTCAGCTGACGCTCCCTGCGTGCTTGAGCCCCCAGGCTTGTCTAGGACGGATGGTATACGGCCTGATGGTCTTACCTTGATTCCATGGCAGAGAGGGCGCTGCCTCATTTGGGACGCGACATGCGTCAGCACTTTCGCAGCTTGCCATCTTGCCGCCACCGAGAGGGGTGCCGGCGGAGCTGCAGAGGCAGACGCGCTAAATATACTGCCCTGGATTCAATGTATGATTTCGTGCCGTTCGCCGTAGAAACTTCTGGACCCTGAGTGATGAAGCTAAAAAGCTAATCGCGGATATAATTAATGTGACGTTGAATTTTATTTGAATAATTTTAAAATTAAATTAAATTAAAATCTGTTTATTTCAGGCATAATATACCTACAAAGTAGCATACAATCCCATATTATAATAAAAATACAATACATTAATGAAATTAATGACTGATTAAATTAAATTTAAATTTGATACATATCATTATTATTATTATTATTAATTATTCGTCACAAATTATACGTCAAATATACCAGTCGGTAACACATACATACGATCTACCTGCATGTCTATCATATCGATTAAAGTCGTATATATTTGTTGAAGACAGCTACAATTAGCGGATTAGAACAATTCATTAGACGTGTCTGGAAGGAAAGGAAAGGAAGGAAGGAAATTTTTAAGGTGACAAATGTAATATTGAATTATTTGTGTAATTAATGTTGACTGATCTGTACATTGATGGTATTAAATAAATTTCAGACTTAGGTACCTGTTTAGGACAGTTAACATTCATCAAAACAATTTTCTTCGATATTTGTACCTATTTTCTTACTAGTACAAGTAAATTTTATAAGTTGGTTTCGTTAACTTGATGTTAATAAATTTTATTTTAAATTCATCATATGCACTACCACTATGATTATTTTCACATTTCTAAATACAAAAGTTGCGTTGGTAGGGGAGGGGGATACTTGACTCTAACAAAAATAAGCTCTTATAAACAAAATATTTCTCAAACGTACGCTAGAATCGGAAAATGGATTTCAAAAGCCCGTAATATTTTTTTAAAACCTATTCAACGATACCTCACATTATAGGTGAGTCAAGAAAAATAATTAACCCCTACTACACGTGTACTAGAGGAACCATAATTTATTTATTTTTTTATGATTTTATTCTTCAGCTTTGTCAGCATAAGTAATATGTATATCTATGCCAAATAACAGTCTTCTAGTAGTAATAGTCTCTTAGCTAAGCCGCGGACAGACATACAGACAGACGGACATGGCGAAACTATAAGAGTTCCTTGTTGACTACGGAACCCTAAAAACGGCATAGCAAAAAGACGCAATGGAAAAGCGCGAAAATCGCGTTTCTTTTTCTACTTAGGTTTAAAGAAGTTTTATTCTCACTAAAGGTCATTTTACATGAGAAGAGGACTATAACATAAATAATTTTATTTGCCGTTTACATTTCACATTTTAAATTATCCATCATTACTATATCAATGTAGGGTAGGTAGGTTACAATATTGATAGAACGTTCCTGTAGAGTTTCTTCTAGCCGTTCTTCTCCACAGAGGGCGTACGTACACTGGTAATGAACGTGCCATCCATAGAGAGCTTTGACGTCGAAAAAAATTATTTGTAAAAATCTTAATTCGAATAAATAATTTTGACTTTGACTTGACTTTAACTTTGGAATATTCAACGTGACAAAAATGCTCACCCAATTTAAATTCATGAATTGCCTGTAAATGTTTAATTTAAACTCAAATTTACATTTTCAAAATGTACTCGGATAGTTTGTGCGTAAACAAGTTAAAGGATTTAATATTTTTGATTGGAGAAGGCAGTCTATTGTAAATTTTTGCTCCATCGTAAGTAAACTTCTATAAATCATATACCTATATATAGGTACATTCCCCACAGAAGCTCAAGCTCTTAATTTGGCTAATCAGGCGATAGACGACCAGGCTCTTCACACACAACCTTTGAGTTTCCTCGCAAGTGGGTGCAGGTAGCTTTTCCTTCACGTATTACAAATTATCAATTCGAAAACACACTAATACGTGGTGTGGTGACATTCGAATAACCGCCTCCCAAACGAGAGACAACCCTTGCATGTTACAATATCCATTGACTTTTTTGACGAAAAGAAGACAAAACTAAAGCTTTTTGTTACATGATTCTGTCGCCGCCGGTAATTTCACTTCGAGTTAGAATAGAGGTAGGCAGGTTCACACTAATCTTGTATTAATGTCTGCGGTTTCTCTAAGCAGACTGCTCAGATTGTAAGCTGTGCACACAATACGCAAACCCTGCTGTAGCCAGAGCCATAAAGCCTATACCTACACCGTCTTTTATGTCCAAATCAAATATTTACAGCGGCCTAAGATGTGCGTGTGAAGGCTCATGTAGCTATTAAGGAGAAATATCATGATACAAACCTTGTATCCTCACTAATAATATAGCGAAAATAAGTTTGTTTGTCTGTCTGTCTATAACGCTTTTATGACTAAACTACTGAACAAATTTTGATTCAATTTAGTATCAATATAGTTTGGTAGGTACCTAAGAACGGACATAGGCTTATTTTTACCTCGAAAAAAGTCTTAATCCCACTGCAGTGTAAACCTCAACTCAGTAAAATAACTAAAACTAACAGCGCTATCTGTCGTCATTGCTTGGAACGATAAGTGTATCTTGCACTGTTGTTATGAAAACAGGGAAAACCCCTTATCCACCAACAACGTGGGCAGCTGCGGTAACACAGCTAGTATACTACGCCGAAGATTGATACTTTCTGCAATTGGGTATTTGACTGTTTCTAAATTTACCATATTTTATTTATTAATTTATAAATATAGAATAGTAGCATACGATTCGTGAAAACAATCAGAATTGGTTGAAAAACGAATTTACAGTTTTTTTAAAGTTTCAATATGTCTGTCTTTTTTCAAAAACGATTTTTTGTATGGAAATTATATGGCGTTACTTGAATTTCAAACCTTTATAACTCGGTCAATTTTAAAGATAGAGCAAAAATTATTTCGGTGTTCGATGGCAGAAACTAACAAGTCTGGATTTATAAAATAAAATAAAAGTAGTGTTAAATACCCTATTGTCTGCGAGGCGCCGCGATGCGCATAAATTTTCCATGCTACGCAATTTCTAGCAGCTAGCATTCACCCTCGGTATCCCATACGAACTAAGAAATGTGACTCAATAAAATAATATCAATTTAGCTCCGGAGAGACCGTTTACCACGCCCCGACAACTAATCTTTTTAACACTTGTAAAATAGCAAACTCCTAAAAAGAACGTGGCTATGTGCAGTAATGCATATTTCACGGGAGTTGTTTACACTAAGCTACAAAAAGCGAACAAAATATGCGAGTGCACTTTTGTAAATTAATGCACAGGGTGCAGCACAGGGTGCAGCGTGCGCCGGAAAACGCGCGTCTTGTCAAAGTTACTCTGCCACTCAAATTAAGTAGGCGACCTGGTTTCCAAGAGGACAAATATAATATTTAGATACCAGGAATTCGTTCCTGGGTTCGCCCTTCTCGAATAGCCGTGGCGTATTTATAGTCGTTTGAAACCACAGAAATGGATATGAAAAACAAATTGATAACTGAACAAGTCTGATAGACTTATATTTGTGAGATTTATTATTGTCAACAATCAAGCAAAGATGCTGTACTATATCTGTTATATAAATTGAGCTCGATAGCTAAATGCCGATGTAGGTAGGTAAGATCCTCATATCTCGTGAACGAGATCTTTTTTCGCGTCGTCTTAAAGAGAAATATCGACAAAGTACGAAATATTGGAGATAGGCGATTTATACGGGAGTACGTGACAGTATCTTGGCATTCTTTTCTATTCCAACTTTGTCCAACATATTGAGACGAGTAGGCATTTAGCTTTCCGTTCGCATAGTTTCCGAACTTCCTCCTGGGAAAAAATAATTTTGTACTGTAAGGTACAATACAATAAGACTGTCTCTTTTTTATTTACTAACGCATTTATAAATAATATCAGTAAGTGAAAAAGTAAGTAAGTTCTTATTTTATTAGGCAACAAAAGCAAGTTTCATTCATCACATTACGATGATTTTCGACTCTAGGGAGAAAATATAATTTGATGATCAAACCTCTCTTTTATTCGTATGTGTATCGACATATTTATTTAAATAACAATAAGACAAAAAGTTATTCGTACCTATGTACAACTGCAAATACTTGTCCAAATATAAAATTGCCGAAGTAATAAATTTTAACTAAAAGAACCCTAAAATAGCTTTTGAAAATAAATATTTAGAGGTCCAAATTATATTTAAAAAGTTAACATTATAAAATCTTAAGTGTAATGTAGTATAAAACAGTTTCAGAATATTTAGCCTTCACGAAAGTCTCGTAGTCGCAACAAAATGGAAAAGTCGTGTTATGCTTCAGATTTATGAAAATACTTTATTACAGAAAATATGGAAAGAAAGCAAAAAGAAAATGGCGGCCCGTTTTACGAAGAACGCTGTTCAAAAATGTACATAATTTGCATTGCTTCTTGCTAAATATTGTTCACATTGTAATGTTTTGTCATTATCATCATCATTACACTCGTATCAGTCGAATGACTTAAGTCCAGACTGAAAAACTTCAATCAATCAGCCTATTGCATTCCACTAGGCTGCAAGCGAAAGCGCAAAGCGCACGATCACCCGCTTTCCTCATCCAGCCACCACCAGCGACCTTCCTCAGGTCATCAGTCCACCTGACAGGGGGGCGTCCCACACTACGTTTCCCGAGACGCGGTCTCCATTCGAGAACCCGTCTGCTCCAACGCTCATCGGTTCTGCGACAGACGCGGCCAGCCCACTGCCACTTCAGCTTGCTACATTTCTGGACGATATTAACCACCTTGGTCCACTGCCGCATTTTTTTATCCCGTAGCGAAATACCAAGCATAGATTTTATCTCCTCAAAATTATCTAGAAGGAGTTCGAAGGTAATTAAAAAACGTAGTTTTACTTCCTCTATGGTAATTAAGGTAGGTATGCTGATCGTAATCATTGAGCTCGCCATACGAAAGGTCCGATTAACGAAAAAGGTTTTACGAAGAAAGGTTCTGCCGAAAAGTTTCCAGGAAAGCATTCATTAGATCAATCAATAAGACTAACAAAGTTAACAAAGATTTCACGCAGACATAGAAACTTTAAAACTCATTTACATTTCCAATTTTCCAAAGCAATTTGCACTTAACAGTTTAATTTAACAAAGATGGAAATTAAGTAAATAGAGCAGCACTACCTACCTTGGTTATTATGAATGACGGTATAAGAACTGGATGCAATGAGGTACTCATATAAGAACCAATCAAATATTAACCAACGATTGGATAAAGGTCACGTGACGTCTACTCTTGAAGGCCCTTTAATAATTGTCTAGTGGTATGGTGATGATTACTGTGCACAGATGAAAGATTGGAAAATCTAACCTAAGGTTAATCTGGTTAATCGCCGATTAGTTACACGTCTTGATCGACTGGCTTAATCACCCTAGAGGCGGCGACGACGGCAGCGTTAACCCAACCAGCGATAATAGTACATTACGATACAAGGATCGTAGGTGGCATATTACAAACGAGGTGACTTTTGTAAGCCCGAGCTGCAGGCGAGGGTTTATAATGTCACGAGTTTGTATAGAACCTAAGATCCGTGTGTTGTACGAAGTTTTTCAATACACTTATGAGAAAACTGATAGTAAATTGAACAAAAGCTATATACTACAGGTAAAATTTATCATGTAGAAGTTGTAAAAACTAACCAATATTATATCGCGAGCAGTTTGAGTACCCTTACTATTCACATTTCTATTATTATATATCAACACTTAATCACTCATAAAACAACATTCAATGTAAAACAATAAAATTAAAATTTTACAAACTTGGCGCCAACTACAAAACGATAGTATGTTTCTTTTTTATAACCATAATTACGGAGAAAAGGCTCTGGCGGACATTCAGCCTCTACGAATTGATTCTTTGTTAAATCGAGATAATTAAATTTTTATAATTAAAATATTACTGGCTGATAACAGTTTTAATACAATTTGTTGAAATAAAAAGATATAAAATACCTTTCTCTTTGTATGAATCGATTTAAATATTTTTTATTGTCAAATTATCCTGGCTGAATAATAATTTTGAAGACGGTACGAATTAAAAAAAATATATATAAAATCGCACTAGTGCGGTAAAACGCATTTACCGCACAGTTTACTGCCTTCGTAAGTTCAATTTTCGAACAAGGTGTATTGAAAAGATATTATTTACTCTAATCTACCTTATTCCTGCTAACCTAATCAACAGCCCATATACGTACCCACCAAGGGGCTCGAAGTTACCCTAAAGGGTGACTACATTAGCCCGGTGCGGGTTGGTGAACGAATTTCTTGGCAGGCTTCCTCTTGATGTTTTCATTCACTAAGAGCGTTGAATAAACGTACAATTGAAATTCGAGAACACATTGGTACATTGGTACTAAGTTGGGATCGAACCCGCGTCTCCTGGACGAGGACCGACGACGTTCCTCATAAGACGTCTTCTTTTCCAAGATCTTCATTCATTTCTACATTTTTGTAGTACTCCGTAACGACAGCTGAAAAGATATAAAACGCGAACACTGGCGTAATGGCTTTTTACTTCGCCGCGCCGCCGCCGCCTCCGCCGCCCCGCGCCGTGCCGGCACAAAACCGTATCGAGATCGGATCTGAAGTTCGATCTTAGCTAGGGTTGCTACATATCGATTATTCCTAAAAGTTGTTATCATAGCATATCTTGTCCGTGTTTTTACCAAATCATCAGTGTGTTTGTGAAGAGGCGTGTCGATTTGAATTTTTACTGTTGAATGAATTTTAGTAAAATGTTCTGTGAATTGTGTAATACTGATAAATTATTTCCAATTGGAAAGTCTAAAGCTGTTCACTGTTTATTGTACTATCTACACCGATATAGTGTATTTTTATCTAAATGATAGCGATTTGATACTCTGTAACACTGACACTAGGGTTTGTGAGGTCGGTTGTCGACCTTACAACCCACGCTGTAAAGGAAGGACACAACAAACACGGACTTTAGGATCATTAAGCCCAAGTCACACAGAGCGGGAGCGGCGCGGTCCGGGGCCGGGAAAGCGGAACTTTGTATGGCGCGGCGTAGCTCCCGCTCTGTGTGGCTTGGGCTTTATAGTTGAAGAAAAAGTTCCCTTCATACTAAGTAGTCAAACACATAACATTTTATAAAAATCTCTGCACTGTGAAAACTGATACGCCACTTCATGAATTCACCAACGAAATGTAATATTTTTTGATCCCTGAATCAAGTTATCAAATACAGTCACAAATTATAAACGAATTAGGCATTCATAATTAATTTATATCTTGTTAACATTTTGATACAATACTTATTTAGCCAGTAAAAACATATTACCATATTATTGATAGAAAACGTAAGCTTAGCTCGTTCCTACTCATACAATAAACTTAAACATACTGTTTACCTCGAAATATTTATGCAATGAGTATTTACACAGGCTTTTTTGTTTTTGTTATTTTTTGACATTGAAAAATGATTTTGTAAATCTTAATTCGAATAAACTGATTTCCGATTTCCGCAAAAGACGACCAGTCCCCTAGGCAACCCTGTCGGATATGGGGGGTAATTTCAGACTCCAGGACCAAACGACCATCCCCAACTAGATAGCGTTTTGATAACCGCACCATGCGTGCTAGTGTAAACGGGTCCTTATTGAACACAACGCCGGCAATTATTGAATGTGAACATTTCCGCCTTTCCTTCTTCATATCGGTTAAAACAATTGATTGTGTTGCGTGTGTAATAAAATAACTTCAATTGTATTATGGACTGTGTAGTTTTTAAATCAAATTTTGTTTTTGTACATTTTCATCGTGTGGGTTGTAAGGTCACCAGCTGATCTTACAAATCCTGGCGACTGTATAAATACAGCTGTCATAGGCCACTGATATATATGTATATATAAAATATAACATATATATAACACTTTATTGCACAATTAAACATACACAGGATAAGAAATGAATGTACAAAGGCGAGCTTACATATGGCTCACGTAACGACTACTTCTGTAGGCAGTTGCCGGGGCACTCCGCTCGCACCTTCCGAAACACGGAATTATTTTAATTTTCGGACAATCAGGAGATTCAGCCTGTAATGTCCTAACTAAACTAGGAAAATTAAACAGAGGAGAACAGGGTGCAGTGATGATGATGTTGATGATGATGATGACGCATTGCGCCTCTGATCTGAGCCATTCACGAACAGTGCAGTCACTATCATACAGGTCGCGTCATCAAGCAGGTGTGAGCAATACTTTATACAAACTTTCATAAACTTGTACACTTCAATTCTACAGTCGAACTCCATAAAACGAAATTCCCACCCCGTCGAATGTTAAGTGTGCCCGTTCTCCCCGTTCTCGTGTTAGCCTGCTAATCGATATCTCTTTGCGTTTACCTGACCTACAAACATTCCCCAGAGTAGCCGTGGCTTCCCCTCCATTTGTTATTATTGCCCTCTATTACTCAGTGGTGGGCTCAAAGCATACAGGCCGGTTCCCCTGGGTGGCATTATCATGCAGGTCGGCTCCGCACTGTCCTATCCTCTACTATACTCTTTGCATATTAGCAGACTCTCTTGTATACGAGTTAGAGAACGCGCGGACGATAGAACATCCGACGTGTCAACTAAATAACTACCAGTGGCTGTGTGAGTGTTTTCTAAATGGTAGAAATATTATATATTTTTTTACGTTTCCAACCCCCATATCTACGCCATTTAGAAATAATTCTAAAAGAAAAAATATATACTTATACAGTATGATTTTGTAATCCCTAGCAAAATTTAAATATGATGTTCAGACCATCATAAGCAACAACTTTTCCCAAGAAACAGGGGTTGAAAACCCCCAAGAAAATTTCGTCAATCCATACAAATTAGTAAAGTTGATTGTGTATGAAAAGTAGATTTTTTTTTTAGGGGGTTTTCAAGCCATGTTCCTTGGGAAAAGTTGTTGCTAATGATGGTCTGAACATCATATTTAAATTTAGCTAGGGATTACAAAATCATGCTGTAGAACCTGCTCACAAAATTTTATGATAATCGGTTTGGAAATGCGACTTGTAGAGGAGAACAGTCGGACACCCTCACGAAAGCATTTTACCCAAGCTCGGTCAATAAAACTTCTCGGGAAAATAAACATCTTTCGGCCAGCAACCTTTTAAACGTCTCAAAAAAACTTTAGGTAGACGTTTGCTGTAGATGACGAAATACAATAATAAAAAAAGGTTTTTTACACAATAGATGTACATTAACATTTTACTGGTCAACTGGCTTGTACGGTGCAGGACACGACAATCAATGCGCCCTAAAGAGTATCCATTTCGATAACATTGAGGACCTATTTTATTTTATCACAACAGGAAATACGCCAGATGTTGACCAATAGAAATACACTTTCATGCTTTAGCCAACATAAAGTAGATGCCTACCTTGCCAGGTGTTTGTAAGGTTCGTATCCTACCAAAGTTTTAGCTACTTTGGACTCGAACTAAAATTTAATGAATTAATTATTATTTTGTATAGATTTGGATTTGTGCCGTGTGGTGACGGCAGAGTAGAATAAATTTGTTACCTACCCCTACTCTTCCCGCGGGTGTCGTAAGAGGCGACTTAGGGACTACACATTGAACAGGGAACGGGCAGCAGCGCTCTCTGATACAGTAACTTTTTAATCTGCTATCTCCAACCCACCTGCCGAGCGTGGAGATTATGGCAAAACCCTCTACTTAAGTGGAGGAGGCTCATAGTCCTGCAGTGGACTGAAACGGGCCGTTGATTTTTATTTGGTATGATAGATTTGGATTGGATGTTAATATTGTATACTGAATGAAAGACTTTCGTGAGACGTTATTATTCACTATTATAAACGAGCGCGAGGTCCGAACTTAGCCAACCGACGACGACGACGCGACGACGAAATCTCAACCGATAAAAATAATAATAGCTACCAATGTGGTAATATATCGGGCGTGGACTTGCGACCACGAAATCGTGAGTTAACCGAATGAATTTATTACTACCTTAATTACTATGGTGAATGAACGACAAAAATATATATATAGGCCTCCATCATAAGAAATAAGAGGAGACATTAGACCAAATAATATAATCTTTCTCTTTCTCACGTACTGCTTACGTAAGGGATTTCCGAAGTTCAACTGCAGATGGTTTCTGATGATATGCACATCGGTTTGCACAATCTGCCACGCGTCGCTCTTGTGGGAAATTTACTGCTTAGGTTACCCGCTCCTGCATTGTTTCAGCAACTCTGTTGCATTCTACAATGCACTCCTTGCAGTACAGTAGAGTAGACACTTGCATTACGAATACCACACTTACGGGTACGGGATAACTTTTTTTTGTGTTATATGCTGTTTTATTGATATTTTATTTTCTAATTAATCCAAAATATAAAGATCAATGCCTTTTTATACGTAACGTAAAACTGAACGATTATGCGACCACTATAATTTAAAATTTACGATTATTACTTGCTCGCTTTATATAATTAAGTACGAAATTTACTTGTGAATGTGCCAATTTAACCATTTATGACATTCTTTTAATGGTGTCTGAAATATTAATTTCTGAAATAAATACTTACATAGAATTTGATTTCTATATTTAGGCATCAAGGCGTATGCACATTGGCTTACGAAGTTACACAATCTTCCACATATCCATCTGTTGCAAGCTGCGAAACTCTGTTGCATTCCCTGATAGAAGTTCATGCATATGCATCTCGAGTCCTTATTCGTGACTGACTGAATACGGTAGTAAATATTACCTAATGCTCTATCTGGAAATAAACTATTTCCATCATTTATTATATCGCAGTACAAAAGTGTTATAATGTACAAAAATGTTGTAGGGTTCGAACACAGAAACTACGTAATGGAAGTGGAAAACTCTTGCGCTCGGCCACAGAGGTAGGCTTTCTCTTGCTACGACCTCAGTTTGAAAACTCCTTGATGTGCCGTGAAGCAGCAAGGAGTTAATAATCGGAGGCTACGACCCAAAGATTTCTGACGCGATCTTCTTTTGTTACTCTGAGCTACGACCCTCCTATCCTTCTTTTGTTATTTAATTTTCGTCAATATTTTGTTGCCAAGGCCTTTTTCACATCACTTATCTATTTTTTTATTTTACAGTGGCATTATTACTAAAATAATTGCTCAGATTCCGGTCTGGCTGGAAGCAATATCTGAAAATGGCCAGTAATCTTATGAATAATATTGCTTGTATCTGAAGCGTAAGCCTACTTAAAGGCTTTATAGATTGTCCGACATCTAACCGTTCCGGTCATTCCGAAAGGAACGGTCAAAACTTCTAAGTCTATGTACACATTTGTACACATTTTCTGATTTAGGACGTCCAAGTATTGCCAATCCTGCAAATGACGCGCAAAACGGACTTTCCACGACAACCGACATTTGCACTTTTAAAACCATTCCATCGATTTTCATTATTATTTTTTTAGGTTTTCATATTTGCACGTTTAAAACAATTCCATCGATTTTCATTAAATGCTTTTTTTGGGTTTTCATTATCGTATCATCTTTTTTATCAGATGGTCAATCTTGATTCCATAATAATTTTAGAATGACACACAGTATTTTTTTCTCTTCTTCTAATCTTACGAGCTGTGCTCTTGTCGGTGAAGTCCTACTTTCTCCTCTGCTCTCCGCTTTGTCCTTGAGCTTCTGATACTAAACAACATTACAGCCCGGCTCGGCTTAATGGCATAAAATAAACAATATCCGTTAATCTGAAAACAGCCGTAAATCTTTCCTAACCTGTACACGAGCCCGTAATTGAAAAATCATGGAAATACACAACAGGTAAGAACGATGAGCGTGTTTATTAGTATAGGTACTACTGGCAAAGGGATTTCAAAAAATGTCCCAGCAGTTACACGGGACGCTCTCAAATCTTTCGCGATATTATTAAGATGAGTGCTCTCCTCTTTATGTTTCGGAGTGTCACATTGGTAAAGACAGTACGTTTGTAAGTATAAGTAAAACAACTGTGATTGTGTAAGATAATAAGCCTGTAAGACGAGAGAGAATACATTATTGATTAATCAATAGATTTTTCAGCTTTAAAAATTATGAATTGTCAAGTACGAGAAAATTTAATTTGAAAAATAATAATAACCTTTGAATGTTCATGCTAATGAAATAGAGGAATGCTGCGTGGATAATAGACCATATTTGCGAAAGTACTGACATCATAATTGACCGAGCGAGCGAAGCGTCTCTGCTTCAGCTTGGCCAAATTTGCTTTTGTATGTCCATCTGTTTGTGGATTTGTTTGTTTGTTTGTTTATTTCACTCTACAGGTCGCGTTTCTCAACTGATTCTCGTGAAATTTTGTGAACAGGTTCGATAAATTAATCGATTTTATTTATCGAGCCAGTTTTGGGAAATTTAAAAAAATTACGGAGTTATGGGGGTTGCCAGCTTACAAGGTCTACCGCTGAGGCTGTTTTCCTCTACAGGTCACATTTCTTAACCAATAAAATAAAATAAGATAAAATAAAATAAAAAATAAAATAAAAAAGAGAATAAAAAAAAATTAACAAAAATTAATTTAAATTTAAAATAAAAATCAAGGGTTTGGGGATGTTAGTGGAGAAAAAATAAAAATAAATATGAAAAGATATACAGACTCGCGAGGTCTACAGCTCACAGAGCCACTAGTTTATAATGAACTTTAATGGCCTTACATTACCCAAGTCAAGTAGTAAGTAAGAATGAAAAATAAAATAAAGCACGGTCTATTTTGTCAGCTATTAACTACTTGCCGAGTTTAGTTGACGGATGCACTTAAAGTAATCCCATTAGAATCCATTAGGGGTAATGATGCAGTACGAATTTCTAATAGAAGTTAAGAATTCAACAGAATGTAATGCAAAATGCTTGAGAGATTTACGGGTGTTGGTTGGTAGTGACAGCCCTAGTGAGGGCCTGGGAGTCCCACCTCCTGACTTTGGAATAATTTGTACCCATAAGTAAAGGCTACATTCGGTTGAGTAGAAGAAATTGCTGCGAAACAATAAGGCCACCTATCTGTATGCTTTTATTTGTTGATTTTCATTTTCATACTACTTATTTTTCCGTGTGTGAAGTAAAGTATATTTTATTCTATTCTACATACAAATCTAAAATATTTTATTGAAATTGCAAAAATTATGATTCAAAATTTAGAAGTGTTCTATAGTACATTGTTATACGAGTAACTTGTTTAGCGCCGAGACGGGGTTTGGGGCCTGAGCGTAGCGAGGGCCCTAATAGTTCGAGGCACTAAATAAGTCTTTAACACTGTGCTTTTCATTACGAATACAAGGAAAGTAAACATAAAAACACGAATTAGCTAAAGAAAACAAAATGAGTGACTTCGATATTTGAATCAGATGAACTCATCAAAACCCTACAACTCGAGAAACAAAATGATAATTGGATTGTTGCTTTCCCGCCTAATTTTATTGTTTGCTGTTGCCGTGCTGGCCAGCTTTTGAGACATTGTTTTTTATTTCGTTTAAGGCCGCTTATCTGTACACTTTTATTTGTTGATTTTCATTGTCACTACTTATTTTTCTATGTGTGAGGTAATAGTACATTACGATAAGAGGGACGTAGGTGGCAAATTACAAACCAGCTGACTTTTTAAGCTCTAGCCGCAGGCGAGGGTTTATAATGCCACGAGTTTGTTATAAAACCTAAGATCCGTGTGTTGTACGACGTTTTTCAATACACTTGTGAGAAAGCTGGCTGATAGTAAATTATGAAAATGAAATTGTTATTATATCACGCACAGTTAGGAGTTCTAGTTGCTGTACTATTCAGATTTATCATTATCAATATCACCATATCAACACTTGATCACTCATAAAACAACAATCAATGTATCACATTTAAATGAAAATTTTACAAAATTAGCGCCAATCTCAACACAATAATAGCGTTCTTTTCTACTCGTATAAGCATAGTAATTATGGATAAAAGGCACTCGCGAACATTCACTCTCCGAATCGATTCGTTAAAATCGAGATAATTTTATTTTTATTATCAAAATATTACTGACTGATGATATTTTTGATACAAAATTTATTGAAAAAAATATATAAAATGAAAATCGCTTTAGTGCGGTGAAACGCATTTCCCACTCAGTTTACTGCCTTCGTAAGTTAAATATTCGAGCAAGGTGTATTATATTTTACATACAAATCTAAAATATTTCGTTGAAACTATACAATTCGGATATAGTAATCATTTCTCTACCTATACATTGATAGGCTGCATTTGAAGCATGTTCCTCATTTTAAAGAGTTTTTTTTTAACTTTATGTAATGTATCTAGGATGAATAGGGTTGTCGACACAAAGTTTAAACTAAGGGGCGCGGGAGTTTTGAAAGCCATTCGAGTTTCGAGTATGACGAGGTAAGGTAGAACCTTCATCGAAGGTATTTCATCAACATTCCGATGGGAATTTCAAAGCCAATTCTCACTGCTTTAGAGAATAAAACTTTTCCAGTGTGACACACATTGCTAGTATGGAATTTATGAAAATCCTCTCTCTCACTCACTCACTCTCTCCGTAAGGTTGTACTTGTAACAGTAAACTAAACTAAACTATAACCAACCCGACATGCGACATCGATAATTACGACGATTGGTCGTAATTTGGGAACAAAACACGTGGCACTTAATTTAATAGTTTCGAACTATAACGTAACTTCCTGAGTATTCAAACTGTCGTATTAGTTAACATTTATGAGACATTTTACGGGGTTACCGCGATAATATTTATAAAAATAGAAAATAAATAAAAATAAAAAAATGTTATCGCGGTAAGCCCGTGAAATGTCTCATAAATGTTATGATAATGACCGCGAAAGCTTAAAATTATATATGACGTATTAGTTCTTCGAAAAAAAATACGTTCCTGCTGAACTTTAATAAACTTACATCACCAGCTCTTAAATTTTCCCACCGAGGATCTCGAGCCTACCCTGAAGCCTACCTCGCAGAGGGTTGGTCAACTTCACACAAAAACTTTCAATTTATTCGCAGGTGTGTGCGGTTTTCTCATAATGTTTCCCTCCACCTTATAAGCGTCGACAAACCTCCACATAATAATATATAAATTCTAAAATAATGCTGCTAATAATGTTAGGGAACGAACCCGGGACGCATCGACTACGACGACGGTCCAAATTGAATTTAAATAAAAATCATTCAAAAATCTTATTCGTAACATAAGCTGACGGCGCGCACGCACGTTTGATGGAACATTAGAAATACTGCTTCTACTACCTACTACTACGAAATGAAAGCGAAATGTAAAATGCTTGTTGTGTTTTGGAAAATGTTTTCAATAAAAGAGTTATTCAACATGACGTTCCTCCCCTCTGAATTGACTTTACAAGAAAATGACGTAGGTAAGTGCAAGACTTATAAATTATTTTACTAGCTTTTCGCCCGCATGATTTTCGTTTAAAACGTTGGAATTTCTAACAAATTTCAGGCCCTCTTTTCCAAAAATACCTTTTTAGAGTTCGCATACAAACTTACTGACCATTTTCGTCTATGTTACTGACCTAGTAGTTTAAATAAAATAAATAAAATAAAATAAATAAATATGTAGGGACATCGCACACACGGCCATCTGTTCCCAAACTAAGCAGAGCGTGTACTAAGGGTACCAGACAGCTGATATACATACACAAATAGATAAATACATACTTATATATAGATAACATCCAGATACAAGGCAAACACAAGTGCTTATCACACGAATGTTTGCCCTGGGCGGGATTCGAACCCGCGACCCTGTGCTTCGAAGGCAGGCGTACTACCAACTAACTAGGCTACGGAGCTTCTGCGTTGTTCTGTCTGTCAATCAATCAGTTTTTACCACAGATACATAAATATTTATGTTTCTGTGATTTCCACCTATTAACTACATGGAAAGTATCAGGAGTCGCTCCGCTACGATTATCAACCAGCTTGCTAACACCCAAGCTACTGCACCCATACGCAACGCACTCCAATACCACCTTTCTGCTACAAGAAACACTTCTAGCATACGAATGCTCACTAATATTTGCACCTTCGTAAACATTTCCCAAATATGAGAATAAATGAGTGCTCCAAGCCTCCAAGACCGACTCAATTAGTTTTATTGCCTGCGCGAACAGGCAGCGGCATAGCGAAAACCATTGGTGAAGTCGGAAGTATGTACAGTCGAGTTCATAAGTGGGGTCATCTTATGTGCTAAAGAAAAACTGAACTTCCAAAAAAATCTTGCTGTTATAGACCTTTTTCTTCTCTTCGAGTTGACAGCATAACTCAGATGCCCCTAAATTTGTATAATAAATAAATACAGGAATGTACCAAATGAATAAAAAATAAAATTACGTAAAGGTTTTATTAAGTACTAGCTTTCCGCCCGCGGTTTCACCCCGCATGCGTTTTCCCGTAGGAATGAAGTGTTTTACCGCGGTAATAAGTAGTGCAGCATTACTGCAGGTTTTTTAATAACCTTTTTGGTATGGCTCTTTTTTCTTTTGGCCGGTTTTTATGTCACATTTTCAAATTTAAAATTTTCTTGGTTTGACCTTTTTCTAAATTGTTTATTGTTTTCTCAGTTGTCGTCTGTCAGGAAATGGAAACGTTTTATCCCTTGAACGTGGTTGAATTTTACTTAATAAATATCTGTAAATGATATAAAGCCTTGGGACACAGTTATATTATCGTCTCTTGCTAATGCGATAATTTTTGGGACAGGCTCCTACTTTGGACTAGCCGGGTAAGTCTTGTGCTGTCTTCCTCCTGGTTTTTATCGACGTACTTTTTTCTTTCCCTGTCTTGGTCGGATGGCGATTATTTCTTTGTCAATCTTTACAGTGTATTTCCGGCCTCTGCGGCACACACACGAGGGTCCCTCCGTGCCTTTCTCGTTCTCTCGCCGTGGTTCCGGACCCCTGAGGCCACCGGGCGTAGGACGTGCCTGGACCCCTGCGTTGTGTGCGTCCGCGCCCGTGCCAGCTGAGTGCCGCAGACCCGCGCACCGGCGTCCCCCCTGGGATACTGCCCATCATTTTTTAGCCTTTTTTTGTATCTGTTTTGTAATTTTGTATGCGGATCTTGCCAATAAATCTTGCTAAATTTTTTTCCGAATTCTAAAAAGGCCCTTTAGGTTTCTCTGGCCCTCCTTTTTTGGTTCCCGTTTGGCTATACTCTCTCGGGGTACTCCGCGGTTTTGGTACACCTTCCTGCATCGATACACCACAACACAACACTAGTTCAGCGACACTATATCGACGGAGTCCCCTCAGGACTCGACTCTCGGCTCTTGCTTGGCAATTTCTAGGCTTTTTTTAAATTTATATTATACCGTTCGGACAAATTCAACCAACTCTTTCTCTGTTCTCCTAAATTTCACGTTTCGCCTGTGGTCGTCGACCACAGGCTAGCTAGCTTTCTTTTCTAACGCTACAAATGGCGCCCGTAACATAAATTTATCTGTAAATTTCGTTTATTTTCCGGTCTTCCCCTAATTTTTTTCCCCTTTATACTCGTTTTTCCTTGTCTAGTTTTTTTTACCCACCTGCAAAACTCGTGGGGCTATTTACGAGCCTCTTGTATGCAAAGAAGTGTACACTGGGTGCTGTCCACGAGTAGCCAAGACTGTATGCCGTGGGTTGGCCGACAGTTGCGGTAATCGTGTGACGTATCTTTGGTGCCTTCAATTTGTCCATACTAAGACGCGGTCGTTGAAATGGTCCCCGAATATCTTTTCGTGTTTATCCAGTTTCCCCGCACGAGGGTTCATAAATTTTGAAATAGACCCTCTTTTCCCTGTTCCCCTGGAACATTATTTTTCTAAATTCTAAAAGCCATCAGGCAAACGTGTTCCAACTTTTCTTCTCATCATTTGGCTTAGATTCACCTTTTGGCATCTTTTTTTCTTTTGAATGTCACTAAGTTTACTACTTCATACGCCTTTTTGTGTTTTTGGTGTGTGTGTGTATGTCTGGCCAGATTGATCTATCTTAGTGTTAGTTTGTAGGTATAGGTTAGGTATAGGTTATTTATATCTTAGTGTTAGTTTGTAGGTATTTAGGTTATTCGCAATTGACGCAACCAACATGTGGTCAGGTTTTCGAGCTGCCATAGGCCTCTGACCTGGCCCATGTTGCGTCATTCCGCTGGGATTGAGCCGGGGCAAAATTTTTGTCCCGAAGCGCGTTTTTTTTGTCGCGGCAGGACGGTGACCGCTGCTTTGCGCAGTCCGCCTATTATGGCCATCGTCGGAACTTTTTTTAAATTTTTTGTCAGGGTCGAGTTCGAACCCCGACCTCGTCTTTGACGGCGTTGGTTGCCTACCAACTGCGCCGTCGAGCCCTTTTTCCGAGCCGATCCAAGTGTTTCCGATGTTCGTCGGCGTCTGTCGTGTTTCGGGATGAACACGATGACGTGGGCGAGCGTCGGCCCTCGTTTGATAGCTCTTTGTTTACAAGTCATCTGTCAGTTTTCGCGCACGATCGATTTGAAGTTTTTCTTCTCTTGCAGCTGATTACGGGCGTAACTGACAGTTTCGACTTGTAAACTTTTTACCAGTAGTTTAAAAACTACTTGTATATATTTTGTATAGTTTTTAGTTATAGCATTTAGGTGTGTAAATAATATCGTTTGTAGGCGCGTTTATGTTTTAAAACTTAGTGACATTCCAACATTCCGATATTCCAACATATCCAAATTTCCAAATTTCCTTTTCTATCCTTTACGTATCATACATTTTCCTCCTGGTTCAGGGATACCACTTCATCGGTGTTTCCTTCGGTTGTCTCCACCTTTTTCTGTTGTGGTTGACAACTTTTCTTTTTTCTTTCTCCAAGCCATTTCCGTCCTCCTCTTTTTTCCTGGTGGATTGACTTGGCTTCTTTTGGGACACCGGTGGTTTCTTATCCTGGGGCCAGTGAGTCGTTTATGAGCCGTTCGTGCTGGGAACATGACGTGTTCGTTGGTTTATAGTGATGGGGTAGAGTGTCGATAAATTTTTTATCGATATTTTTGTCCTTTGATAGTTGACTTTGAACAATGCGTCTATTGTTCTAGGGTGGTCAACTTCCTTCGAGGGTTGCCATCTCGAAGATTTTTTTTTTCCCTTTTTCGAGTTGGAGGATTTTTTTTTCTGGTGAAGGGATGTCTGCAGCATTACTGCAGGTTTTTTAATAACCTTATCGGTATGGCTCTTTTTTCTTTTGGCCGGTTTTTATGTCACATTTTCAAATTTAAAATTTTCTTGGTTTGACCTTTTTCTAAATTGTTTATTGTTTTCTCAGTTGTCGTCTGTCAGGAAATGGAAACGTTTTATCCCTTGAACGTGGTTGAATTTTACTTAATAAATATCTGTAAATGATATAAAGCCTTGGGACACAGTTATATTATCGTCTCTTGCTAATGCGATAATTTTTGGGACAGGCTCCTACTTTGGACTAGCCGGGTAAGTCTTGTGCTGTCTTCCTCCTGGTTTTTATCGACGTACTTTTTTCTTTCCCTGTCTTGGTCGGATGGCGATTATTTCTTTGTCAATCTTTACAGTGTATTTCCGGCCTCTGCGGCACACACACGAGGGTCCCTCCGTGCCTTTCTCGTTCTCTCGCCGTGGTTCCGGACCCCTGAGGCCACCGGGCGTAGGACGTGCCTGCGTTGTGTGCGTCCGCGCCCGTGCCAGCTGAGTGCCGCAGACCCGCGCACCGGCGTCCCCCCTGGGATACTGCCCATCATTTTTTAGCCTTTTTTTGTATCTGTTTTGTAATTTTGTATGCGGATCTTGCCAATAAATCTTGCTAAATTTTTTTCCAAATTCTAAAAAGGCCCTTTAGGTTTCTCTGGCCCTCCTTTTTTGGTTCCCGTTTGGCTATACTCTCTCGGGGTACTCCGCGGTTTTGGTACACCTTCCTGCATCGATACACCACAACACAACACTAGTTCAGCGACACTATATCGACGGAGTCCCCTCAGGACTCGACTCTCGGCTCTTGCTTGGCAATTTCTAGGCTTTTTTTAAATTTATATTATACCGTTCGGACAAATTCAACCAACTCTTTCTCTGTTCTCCTAAATTTCACGTTTCGCCTGTGGTCGTCGACCACAGGCTAGCTAGCTTTCTTTTCTAACGCTACAAATGGCGCCCGTAACATAAATTTATCTGTAAATTTCGTTTATTTTCCGGTCTTCCCCTAATTTTTTTCCCCTTTATACTCGTTTTTCCTTGTCTAGTTTTTTTTACCCACCTGCAAAACTCGTGGGGCTATTTACGAGCCTCTTGTATGCAAAGAAGTGTACACTGGGTGCTGTCCACGAGTAGCCAAGACTGTATGCCGTGGGTTGGCCGACAGTTGCGGTAATCGTGTGACGTATCTTTAGCTAGCTTTCTTTTCTAACGCTACAGTAGCTTATGTCCTATTTCAGGACCTAACCTATATGTGTGCCAAATTTCATCCCGATCTGTCTAGTGAGCGTGATTGAGCAACAAACATCCAAACTTTCGCATTTATAATATTAATATTAGTATAGGAAAGTAGAATAACTGTCTGCCCGCGACTTTCCGTGCATGACTAATGCATAGAGATAGACAGATGAAAAATAATACAACACGGCTTTTAGTCAGCGGCATATCAAGAGGAAACATACAACATTTTTATTTTAGTCTTCCAGAAATACAACAGTGAAAACCGCGTTTAAGGCGAGACATTCAAAGTAGTTACTCATCTTGGGGGGCGTGGCGTGGCTCCCGGCCAACTGAGTGAAAGGGGTAAGTGATAGCGATATGCACTTTAAGTAAACAACAGAATGGGATAGAAGATGAGTACGTGCTTGAAATAAAATGACGTAAACGACATCACACGTTTTGCTTATTTATTGGAAAACTACTTACACTATTTTTTACAAGTGATTAATGTCGTAATTGCCTATATTGTGCGTTTATTTTTTCGTGAATATTTTTAACGGTCCGGAGATAAAATGAAAAAGGTAAATTGTCTAAGAAATGGATCAATCACTCACCTGCGTACCCTCGGCGAAGTCCTCGAAGACCAGGGCCCTGGTGTGCTGATGATGGATTTTGAATGTTTCGGTCGCTGTGTTCGTAATTATCGTGAGCTCGTGCAGTTTTTAAATCGATTTCGGGTATTTATTTGATTTTTTAGTGTATATTTTGCAAGCGCAAAGCGTCGCGCACCGTCCGCGGTAGTAGTTATATTTTATATATATATATATTTTTTTTTTTTTTTTAAGGAGGGGTAATCTTCCAGATTCGAAAAGGCTGCGTTCCATTACACGCAGAATGCATTAGGATATTGTGAACTGATCCATTCTCAAAAATAATAAAAAGAAAGAATTTGAAGTAGATAATATTGCTTTGTGCTAATTATATCAACTAAAACCTAATTATATTGAAAATACGGAACATGCCGCCGACCTTAAAATAACTAACTTATTTTAACTAAGAAATACTAACTAACGATATAAATGTGAAAGCCTATTCAAGAGGCAAAGGGCAGACCTTAACAACAGGTCGTTTAGAAAAAGTATTACCAATGCGTACAGTGACCACACGAGTAACACCGTCCGCGCCTGGGTGCAGCTGATGCACGCGGGCCAGTCGCCACTGCAGTGGCGGTAAATTGTTATCAATTAATACGACTACAGAACCCACACGTAACGTGTTAGCGCAGTCGTGGAACCATTTACTTCGCGGTTGAAGCTGGTGGAGGTACTCCACGCTCCAGCGTTTCCAAAAGTGTTGGACAGCTTGTTGTATGACTTGCCAACGGACGAGGCGGTTAGGGTTATCATTACTAAAATCGAATTCAGGCAGTGAAGTCAATGGTTCTCCGATAAGGAAGTGTCCGGGTGTAAGAGGTAAAGTGTCTTCAGGATCGTTAGAAAGTGGGCAAAGTGGTCTCGAGTTGAGGACCGCTTCTATTTGAGACAGCAATGTATTGAATTCATCGTTAGTCAGTGTAAGCTGGCCTATAACACGGTAAAGATGCGTTTTCATGCTTTTGACCGCGGCCTCGAAAATCCCACCGAAGTGAGACGCGTAAGGCGGGTTGAAATGCCACGTGATGGCTAGTTCCGTCAGCTGTTTGTCAATAGCCGTTTGATTATTTTCATTCCGTAAAAACTCGTAAAGTTCGGTTAGATAATGATCGCATCCGACGAAGTTTCGACCACAGTCAGAATAAATATCCGTACATAATCCGCGACGGGATATAAAACGTCGTAAAGCATTGAGAAAGGATTCAGTAGACAATGTCGTCAACGAAGACTTGATTTAAAAGTACTTGTGATGCAAGTGGAAAAAAATCAGCTTCATCAATCGCTAACTGGCGCAGTGTGCGCAGAGCTAGGAAAGGCGCAGAGGCGACGCCGAAAGTAACTGTACACAGGCGGAATTCCTGTATAGGATCAAGTGGAGAGAATCTCCATAAGATTCGTTGGAAATCACGATGTTCTTGGCAAAGATCAATAAAACGATACATCATTTTAATGTCAGAAGTAAAAACAATTTTTGGAAGTCGAAATTTAAGAAGAACATCAGTAATATCTTGATGCAACTTTTGACCAATAAGAAGATTATCGTTAAGAGAACGACCCGAAGTAGTCTTGCAAGAAGCATCGAATACTACCCTGAGTTTGGTAGTAGTTGCAGTCTCTTTCACCACGCAGTGATGAGGAATGTAATAAGCAGACGTGTCGACTTTTACAGTTGGAAAAGTAACAGGTTCCATGTGTCCTAAGTCCAAATATTCTTGGAGACACTTATTGTAATCTGCTCGTAAAGCAGGGTCACGTGACAGCTTGTTTTCAAGCTTGAGTAAGCGTGAGACAGCAGTGTCTCGAGAATCGCCTAAAGAAGGAGTACCTTCCTTGAAGGGGAGGGAGACAACGTATTTACCATTGTTAGCGCGTCTATGAGTTTCTACGAAAATAGACTCACAGAAAACCTCATCTTTAGTCAGTGGCTTATTGTCAGGCACTGACTCAACTTCCCAAAATTTTTGAATTTGTTGATCAAGTTGATAGGTATTAACATTCATACACACTTGTGGTGTATTGATGTTATGGGAAATTTTACCATTAAGTAGGTAACCAAAAATACTGTTAATTGCCACAGGGGTGCCCTGTGGGCCTTTAATGTTGTCGTGAAGCAGAATGCTGTCACTATAGTCTGAACCTAAGAGAAGTTCCACGGGACGCGAAGAACGCAGTTCTGGATCCGCTAAAGGAAGATCTTTAAGGTGAGTAATATGTTCGAAGGAGCTCGGAACACTGGGTAAATAACTCGTTATTTTAGGTAAAATAAGAGCCTCGATATAAAGTTTAGGTTGTGGTTTATTATGGGGAGTAATCTCGCATAACACGTAACCACGCGGCTGCTCATTCTTATCACCGATACCAGTAATGGTAGCAGACGCCAGTGAGTGATAACGCGGCAGGCCGAGGCGTTGAACGCATGACTCACTGATGATAGTCGCCTGCGATCCCTGATCCACGAGGGCGCGCACCGGACGCGGAACGTAAGGACCACAGTTCGATGGACGTATGTTAACTAGCGCCGTGGTAAGAAGAACCGTACAGTTATTATTGCTTAGTTGGCCAGGACCACCAAGTGTTGGTGGGGGCTGAGAAGTTTCCGCTGCCGAGCGCAACTCGGGGGAAGAGAACGAGCATTCTGTAGTTAATGCTACGTTGTTTACTGACACTTCTTCGTGAAGTGACGAGTGGTGCCGTTGATTGCAAACACGACAGTTATGACGTGATTTACAATCTTTAGTTTCATGACCAAGAAATAAACAATTATTACAAATTTTGTTTTCATTAATAAAATGTTTACGTTCAGTTAAAGTCAGTTTCATAAATTTATCGCATTTATTCAATGGATGTGAATTGTCTTTACAATAAGAGCATTTCATTATTTTAGTTTGATTAAATTGATTACCATCTGATTTCGCGGTATGAAAACTCATAGTGCGGTTAGTTCGTGCGCTATTGTTAAAAGAACTCGCCTCGCGGGAGGCATCAGAGTGCGAGCGGGACAGAAAGTGTCGCGACGCTTGCAAATGACGCGCGGGCGCCGCCGGGAAGGCTGCGTTGGCCGAGCCGCCAACTGCGCCAGCAGGTTGGGGCGGGCGCGGCGCTGGCCGTGCGGACGATATGATTGTTGATGCTGCTAACTCTTTTTCGAGAAAATCTAGTAGGTCACAAACATCAGGAATTTCGCACGGAGAATCTAAAGACATTTCAAAACGTCGACGAACAGACGAATTTAATTTGCGTAGCAAAATATTTAAAAGAATAAAACTCCATTTTTTTACTTCAAAGTCTAATGCTTTGAGAGCAGGTAAACACTCGTGATAAGTATTTATAATATTACGTAAACTTTGTTCGACATTCTTATCAGTCATCGGTTCGAGATCGAGTATTTTGTCTAAGTGTTTTGTTGCAATAATTCGCCTGTTTTCGTATCTAAAAATTAATAATTCCAAAGCATGTTTGTAATTACTGTCAGTAACAGGAATTGATTTTAAAAGATTATAAGGTTCACCCCTTAACGAAGATAATAAATAACGAAAACGTTCAACGTTAGTTAAGGTTTCGTTATCATGCACAACGGATGTAAATAAATCATAAAAAGCATTCCATTCAGTTAAATTACCTTCGAATGTTTGTAATGAAATCTTAGGTAAACGAATGTGTGATTGAGTCCCGCTATTATTACAACCATGATTATGCGAGCACGGTAAAATACTAGTAGGGTTTTGTATACTTTGTTTACGCTGAACCTCCTTCAACGTATCCAAACGAACTTGTACTTCATAATATAAAGTATCGAATTCGTTGCGAATTAACAGCTGAGAATCTTTATTAAAGCTCCCATCTTTAGCTTGAAGTTTTTCTATTTTACCTTGAACTTGGAAGAAGGTTTTTTTTACATTATTTAATTCTTTTGTACGGACACGGAACTCCGCCTCCTTATCAATGCAATCTATCATTCGCTTAATACTATTTAGGGCAAGATCACGTTCAAAAACTAATTGATCAAGTTCAGAAGACATAGTTAATAATTAAAATTGTTTTTACATGTAGATAGTTAAACTGGTAAAAAAGATAAGTAATGGTAGTATAGTGTCGTGTGAATAAAATAGTAAATAAATATAACTATTTTATTTTATTGATAGTAGTATGTAGGTAGGTAAAATTAACTTCACGTTATTATGTAGGTTAATCAGTAGAATATAAAATTTAAAATAAGTAGGTAGAATAGTTTTACGTTATAGAAATTTTAATGAAAAATATGGGTTTAGTAAAAAAAAAAACCGCTAATTTTGGACTAAGTACGAAAATACTATTGTCGCTACGCTTGGATTCTGTACGAAAATACAAAAATCGCTAAAGAGATTAAAAACGATAAAACATTTGTATGATTTCTATCGATTATAGCTAGCCCGTGAGAATCACTGACCGGAACGGAATGCAAATGCAACGCGATGTACAAAATGTGACGGTGGAAAATAAAACTAAATGTTAATTAAAATCGTCGAAAAACGATTATTGCCTAAATAATTTTACGTAATTAGACGCAGTATTAAGTAAAAATGATGTTAGAACTAGGTATTATCGTAAAATAATACGCAAAGTTGCGAAAATAAGTGCAAGAATGTACGGTACTGGCGGTAGAACCCGCGCTGAGTACTACAAAGAATTATCGAAATCAAGTTAAAACTATCGAAAAATAGTTAATCTAACCAGCACAAAGCAAGATATTAGGAAAATTCGGTTCGAATGACCAAAAAGATGTCTAAGAAATGGATCAATCACTCACCTGCGTACCCTCGGCGAAGTCCTCGAAGACCAGGGCCCTGGTGTGCTGATGATGGATTTTGAATGTTTCGGTCGCTGTGTTCGTAATTATCGTGAGCTCGTGCAGTTTTTAAATCGATTTCGGGTATTTATTTGATTTTTTAGTGTATATTTTGCAAGCGCAAAGCGTCGCGCACCGTCCGCGGTAGTAGTTATATTTTATATATATATATATTTTTTTTTTTTTTTTTAAGGAGGGGTAATCTTCCAGATTCGAAAAGGCTGCGTTCCATTACACGCAGAATGCATTAGGATATTGTGAACTGATCCATTCTCAAAAATAATAAAAAGAAAGAATTTGAAGTAGATAATATTGCTTTGTGCTAATTATATCAACTAAAACCTAATTATATTGAAAATACGGAACATAAATGTTTAGAGCAATCTTTGCAGGCTTCTTCTATTGAAAGAATTATCTACAATCGTGTTTCTGAGATTGTACGACTAAAGAAAATTCGATCAAAAATGTCATACCCAAAAGTCGATATTACAACCTATAAGTAGACCGACTTTTTACCGTATGGGGCACCTAGTAGTTTTTGCGGGATGCGCGTGCAGACATACAGACAAACAAACAAAATCTTGAAATAAATTGTTTTGGCTTCTGCACCACCTCTCTTATAAATTTTTAATATCTTCTATGTACCTAGACATGACCAGTACATTTATAGAGTTAGATATACATCACACTAATATTATAAATGTGAAAATATATTTGGTTGTTGCTTAAAGTACTCAACGAATTTGGAAATATAATAAAATAGATTTAACTAAAATAGCTTTGAGGAATATAGACAGGTGCGCGAGATATTTTATTACCCCACTTATGAAACTGACTGTACTGTAACTGAATTCAAACTTGCCAAAATAATAACGTGTGTCTCCTACACTACTAGCGGTTTAATAAACTTCTCGTCGAATGATGAGATTAATTAAAGTAATGAAGAATGGAAACTTTTTTCGAAACCATTATCTGGTTAGGTTGTTACCTAGCTTGAAACCCGATTCTGCCAGTTACGAGTACTTCAGTCTTTCAGACACACTTTGTAAAATTACTACATATAATTTAGTACTTGTAATAAAGGGTAGTGTAGTATCGCCCGCCTCCCTGCCAGGTGGACTGATGACCTGAGGAAGGTCGCTGGTGGTGGCTGGATGAGGAAGGCGGGTGATCGCGCTTTGGCGTGCCTGAGGGGAGGCCTACGTCCGGCAGTGGACTGCAATAGGCTGATTTGATTGATTGAATAAAGGGTACCTATTTTATTTAGATATAATAAAAATTGGATGGTGGATGCAAGAAGCGCTGGACCGTCCACGTTGGAAACCTATGGGGGAGGTTTGTGTTTAGCAGTGAATGTCTTCCAGGCGGCTGAGATGATGATGATGATGATGAATAAAATTTATCACTTTCTAGATGTTTATTTCAGACTAGACTAGCTACCCGCCCACGACTACGCTCGCGTTGCGCAAGATTTTACCCGAGGGAATACGTCTTTCCCCACTAAAAACAAGTATTCCATGCTATGTGTTAATCCAAAGTACAAACTATCTCTATTCCAAACTTCATCCAAATCCGTTCAGTAGTTTGTAGACGTGAATGCGGAGCGGAACCAACATCCAAACATACTTTCACATAGTGTTATTATCGGAAATGACTATTGAAGTCTACTATACTTACTGTTTTATAGGTATATAACCTTTACAAATAAACACTTTAATATCCAAAAGGATACTAACTTATACATAGGTTCTTATACTAAGAGTACCAATGATATTTTCATAATATAATTTAATTTAAATAGAACTAAAGTAGCGCAGTAAATGTTTACTTACTTGTGTCTAAAATGCAAGCCTGTATACATGAAAACTGTAATAATAAACCAAGCGAATAATTTCTCTTCTCGCTCGTGCATAGGGAAATTTGCTACATTAAGTAATAAAATATTCATCGAGCTGTGTACACTCAACTTCCGACCATCAATAAAGGCACATAAAAGCATGCTGCTACTAGGATTGCCAGAAGGACGTCGTTCTTGAAAACACACTTAATCAAAGGACAATGGTGTCGATTCATAATATAATATTATATAATATTGTATAATATTATGGATTAACAGTAGACAAATGTGTAATTGTTTCATTGTATAGGTAGGTATAAAAATTGTAATTGAAAGAGCGTTGTCTCGCCATCAAACGCTATAGTTAGGCGAGTAGAAAATAAGCTTTTTACTGTATGTACTTACCTGAATAAAAATAAAAAAATTCAGCATACGCCCAACTAAACTAAACTGAAATTAATCCTGTCACTTTCTATCATTTTTAATTGAAAAGGGACCGAAGATCATCGGTTTTGTTTTTGCCTTTTCACGACTAACTGTCAAATTTAGTCTTATATTAGTGGCATTTTATTCGTCATGGTGTTTAGGTTAGGTAGGCACTAAAACAAGTTTGTCAGTTAAGCGAGAAGAAATTGCAGATGCGAATAGTGGCTTCCATGTTATATTGAAATCAGCGAAATTTTTATTGGTTTGAAAAATTAACAGGATAAATTCTGGAATAATTTGTCAATGCTGCGGTGTGGCAGGCAACCCTGGATTTTATTGCTGGGGCGCCACTGAACTTTGGTGACGGGCTTCAGAACTATATTATTTATTACTTCCATAGGTACAGCATGGAACTTCTCTATAATTTTCTGTGTTAATAACCTTGGTTAATAATGACAGTACGCTTCTTTATCCCTCGTAGAAGTTGTATCGATCTGAAAATGACAAGCAAAGCTATCTATTTATCATCAAAGGAAATAAAAATAAATTATACATTTGGACGTTAGTAGGTAAGTTAACTTGCTTTAGAACCGACAACATAATATAACTTGGAGTAACAATGTAACATCATTTGGAACCAACTCCAGTTAAGTGCTAAATATTTGTGATTAAATCTATTATTGTAATATATATTTTTTATTGCACACTTACATTTACAGGATAATTATTAAAATTAGTTACAAAGGCGAGCTTATCTCTATAAGAGATCTCTTCCAGCCAACCTACAAGGTGGTGGAAAAGATGTAAAACAGAGCGGGCACAAGGATGTGCACTAAATAAATTAGCCTAAAATAAAAATTTAAAATAACTTGTTATATTGTCTTACAAGCTAAACTAAAACTATACACTAATAATAATTGCTGTCTGAACAAACTGCTAGATAATTATCAAATTTCGTTATGCACCGGTAGTCCCTTATTCTTTTTACGTTGAATATGGTTCAGTCTACACGGCTTAGTTCCAACTCTGCAAGATGGGACATGCTCAGACTTCGACATAAGCACAGATCAACATTTTGATAAATTATTATGTACCCTCGCGTGATTTGTTATCCCATGTCAAAATTGTTTGATATTTTGCAACTGAATCGTACCGACTAATCGTGGCGGCCGCGTTATTTCTCGCAGTGAAAAAGTGAATTATTCGTTATTAAAATGAGGAAGAAAAAAAGAGTTATGATGAAAAAGTACTCTGAAAATGTCTGTCGGACTTAGAGAACAATAAGTACCAAACATAATTTAGATTCTTTTTAAATATTTCATGGACGCCCTATTTTCACGATATGGCCAATCGTGGACGACAAAATCGTGAAATGCACACGATTTAATGATCTGGTCAAATTTAGTAGGCCACATCATGAAATGCGACCATTTCATGAAATGATCGAAAATTTCATGATGTGATCAATTCTACGATATGGCCACGACATATATACTGGCTGCTTAAATTTTGACCCACAGAATAAATGGCAAAGCAGTTAGGTCAGGTTTGAACGCAGTTTGCAGGCTAAGTGTTATGGGTTAATGGATTGTATAATCAATCACCCTCGACTTTATTATTCCGCATGCATGGCCCTGCTAATTGCAAACGATGATCAATATATGGACAGCAATTAATTTGCTAGTATAGATGTATGGATAGATGTTTGTTACTCTTTCACGCAGAATTTCTTTATAGAACGGATTGGGATGAAATTTGGAATAGAGATAGTTTGTACCCTGGAATAACACATAGGATACTTATTACGGGAAAAAGTTTTATTCCCACGGAAAAATCTTACACAACGCGAGCGTAGCCGCAGGCGGACCGCTTGTATTACTATACAGCATGAAATTTACATCGTTTTGTTCCCGCCGTGTAGTGATAGTACCCGTCAAATTAAACAATTTTTCACGAAAAAAAAATTCCTGCGACAAAAAAATTTTTGGTCTCTCCATACTAAATGGGTCGGTCGGGAGTCTCACTTTGTATGGAGAGGCCAAAAAAGTTTTTTGTCGCAGGAAATTTTTTTTTTCGTGAAAAGTTCTTCTACTATCACTACACGGCGGGAACAAAACGATATAAATTTCACGGTGTAGATAGATATAAGTTAGATAAGAGATAGGTAAAGCCACGGACCGACTTGGTCCGCGGGTAAAGCACACCGTTTCGTTCCCAAAATTGTATCGTCAGGAGTATTCTAAACTCTCCAACACAAGGGTCCTCAGTCCCCCCAGGAATACTTGAGTCTTGAGTCTTGAGTCATTATGTTAGCCGGGTTGATCCTGTAGCCCGTTATATACGTTAAGCACCTACTTTACGAATAAATGTAGGTAAGGCCAATTTTAAGCGATGTTTTCATTAAATTTAAGTATTCCAAGATAATATTTTCATCAAGTTACAATATTTTACAGCAACAAACTGAACTAACTCGTAGTTTCACTATCATTACTTGATGAAAACGTCGCTGGTGGTGAAATGGTGCTTTTTGAAAATGGTTTTGTTACGTACGATTATTATGGGTAACACCTACTTACCAACATGTTTTGTAATTTCGAAATATTTATAATAAGGAAAAAGAAAAATATTGTGTTTCAGAATTTGACTCTACGAGTACCAACCAATGCGCACTGTCTGTCTGATCCCGGTCGACTTAAGCCTTCCTTATTATTTCAATAGCATGATGAATTCCATACTATTGTGACTCACTTTGTGTTTACTTGGATTCTAGAAATTTATTTATTTATTCTCTCTCTGTGCAGTGAATTCATTGATTTATGTGTTTTTTTTTTAATGAGACAACTCGGAGGACTCTTTCCTCCGAGAGAAGTAAAGACTAAAATGAAGTCAAACGCAGTTCGTTTCATTTATTAAATGTATTTAATATAATAAATTTATTAATTAAGCCACTAAAGGTCACTGACATGGCATTGGCCTTGGCATAGGGCCTTGGGTTGTTATGCAGTGACACTACCTAAACATGTAATCTAAAAATCATTCAAGGATCTCCTTCAACCTTAAAGGTTTCTCAAAATATCTCACAGAACCTGATGGAACTTTTTAATAAATGAAAAGAACCGCGTTTGACCTCATTTTAGTCTTTAGGTACTTTTAGGGCTACTGCCTCATAAAAAAAACACAGTCCAAATTCACTGCACAGAAAGAGATAAAACATTGTAATTCGTAGCCGCTTCTCATTTTACTTGAAACCCAGCGGATCTCAATGCATTTGAAAGAGAGTAGACAATGGAACAAAGTATAAATGAATTATTATTAAACTTGAGAGAAACAGAAATTTTAAAGGCTCAAGCCCTGACGGACACTAATTACGCTGAACCAGCAAGATTTTTATCTTTTACGGGCTGCTCGTGATTATACATTTACTATTCTTTAATTTTCAGTTATTTTAATTTCGCATACTTTTAGTATGTATGTACAGTATTTTAACTTTTCATGAAAATTAAACTCGAAACTCTAATATAGCAAAACCTGGGCGATATGGGACGACGCGACGTAAACAAACTTTGAGGCTAGAGTGTAGCGATAAAATTAAAAAACATTTACGCTACATATTTTGTTTTGTTTGCAATTAAAATAAAAAGGTGTACTGTAAAATCTTTTGACCATACCTAGAAAACTTTTGACTATGTGTTCGTTGTTCACTTTTTTATGGATTGCGATTTGTAAGCAATTATTTGTTACTAAAGTTTGTGGCAGCCGTGTGGTGACGGCAGAGTGGAATACATTTGTCACCTACCCCTACTCTTCCCGTGGGTGTCGTAAGAGGCGACTTAGGGACTACACATTGAACAGGGAACGGGCAGCAGCGCTCTCTGATACAGAAACCTTTTAATCTGCGATCTCCAACCCGCCTGCCAAGCGTTGAGATTATGGCAAAACCCTCCAATTAAGTGGAGAAGGCTCATAGTCCAGCAGTGGACTATAACGGGCCGTTGATGAAAGTGTGTGGAATTTTAAACGTCAGATCAGCTCCCCACTGAAGTAGACCGATCAGGCCTTGTTTTTTATTTAATTTTTTTGTGACGGACTAATCGCTATTCATACCAGGGGGCCGTTTCACGAAGCTACAAGTTACAAATTACAAGTAAAATTTGATGTACATTGCGTAGACAATGAGATAAAACGATAAGGGCTTCCAGTTTTGACCAATCGGCTACGCAATGAATATCAAATTGTAACTTGATACTAGTAAGTAAATTGTTGCTTCGTGAAACAATTCACTAGGTAATATAGATCATCACCATGCAAAATAATTCATACTAAACTCGTTACCCCTGCAGAGAAGCCGAAGCAATACTAACAAGTATCGGTTTTTAAAATCTACCTACACTCGGGAATCGCTCATGGGTTCGAGAACTCGTCTAAAAGGATATTTTGCTTATCGACGACAATTGGACGTAGTTACACGAAAAGGATCCAATCCACAACATTGTCAAAAATGACTTAAGTACACAAAACTGACCGCAAATAATACCAATCGTCCCATAAATATACTATTAACAATAAAAATGTTTTAATGTTTCTCACAAAACGTAACACGTAAAATTATCTTGAAACAAATACCTATGAAGATATCATTTTGAACTTCAAACTTCAATATCTGAAAAGTAACTTTGTGTGGATTGGATCCTTTTCGTGTAACTACGTCCAATTCGAAACAGGCAGCTGCGCTTTCTATTACACACAAAACTTGAAGGCCTAACTCCGTATTGTCATAGAGTATTTTTTCAAACTTTTATTCCAAAGATTTCTGACGTCGTCGCCTCGCGCTAGCGATCGTCTTTTGTTCCTCAGGTCTAATCTTGCGAGTATCTGGGAAAATAATATAGCCCTACTACCCACCATAAAGAAACTGTTCTGAATGTTTAATATTTATTTTTGAAATGGCTTCAGGATCTGAATATTGGTATTTTGCCCTGTGTTTGGATGAAGACAATTCTACCAATTTCAAAACAGAAAATATAACGGAAACAAGGAACCAAAATAAAAAGGAATGCTTTTTTTTGTACATTTAATTTTACATGCGGTTCTTAAAGTAAATGAAAAAGATTAGTTTATTTCTATAAGAGATTTCTTCCAGTCAAACAACGAAGTGGTGGAAAAGGTAATTACGATGCACATTACAAACAACTAAAACTAAGGGCAGTAATAACGGACAATTGTGGATATTATGGGCGCATTCCGAATCAGACTTTCAGCGCTGTCAGCGATCAGAAAAGCTTATGAGCTTTGACAGCAGCTGACAGTAATTCGGAACGCGATTACGGGTGCTTTAATCGAATTCGGCGCGTCTCGGAACGCAGGGTATTATGGACTGCTTCCTAAACAAATAAGAGCGCGTCAGAGTTGAAGTACATGTAATAGTTAGCTTAACTTATGAAAATAGAAACTCAACTTTTCGAGGATCGACGGTATCAAACCTTCGGAAGTATGCTTGAGAAGCATCAGTTTCCTTTGATCTCCAATGTAATCGATAGGAAAGTTGCTAGTCGCGCGGCAGCTGGGGTCACCAAGTAACAAACTTTGACTAAGTCTCTTCAACTTGCTCCCGGGACATGATCCGCTTTTACCATAAGAGTAGATGTTTTACCTAAAGGGCGTCACAAACGGCTAAGATACGATAAGCACGAGACAGCTAGCTCTCTCGTCGCCATTCACATTTTATTCAAAGTGGGGGTCAAACAAAATGGCGAATCAACCAGTGACCGGCCATTCTGCTTGACCCCGCTTTGCACACACGGAGTGAGTACTGATTGAGAGAGTGAGTGTAAAAATGATTACAACCTTTTATTAAACTTGCTGCGTTCTTCGTAGTGTGACGTTACTTCCGGTTCAATTCAAATCTTGCAAGACAACGTGGCTCATTGTTATACATGGGGATGATATGACAAGTGGAATAGTACTCTTACCTACGTACTGTCACGTTCATAAGTGGAGTCACATATAAAATATATGTAACTGTTCCTGAATTTACTATATTTTACGATTCGCCAAGAAAAAAACAGAATTGGTTGGAAAACAAAATTGCAGTGATTTTTTAAGTTTCAATATGTCTGTCTCGTTCTAAAACGGTGATCTGTATAGAGATTGTATGGCGGCGCTACTTGCCTGTGGCGTCACTAGCCATTATTTGCCTTTTTATCTATAAATATGAAACCTTTATAACTCAGTCAATTTTAAAGATAGGGCAAAAAATATTTTACTGTTCGATAGTAGGAAGTTTGGATTAATAAAATTTAAAAAAGTTGTCAAGAAAATACCTACTGGACAGTATATTTACTAAGAATATATATATGTGAACTTTTTTAATAATACGTAAAAAGCTAAAGTGCACGTGTTCGTACCACTTATGGGTTTGACCGTACTCCATGGACAAAATAATTGAGTGTCCCATTTAGGGAGTCCCTCGGTCCCTCTTGCCACCTGCCGGCCTGGACCCCTCCCCCCCCCCTCCTACCCACATACGTCGAACTATCAATAATTCAGCACAATCTGCCGGCTCAGACGTATTATTTTATTAAAATACAAATTCGAGGCAGGAGTCGTGACGCGGAACACGTGACTCCCTACGGTGATCCGTGACGGGTCGGACTTATTTTTATTGAAGTACAACCCTTATTTCTCTGTGAGTACAACCTACTTACTTACCTAACCTTAATAACTTTGCATAAATTAAAGCCCATTTATGTTTGCACAGGACAGCGGCGAGTTACCCGTCAACTAATGTACAAATACAGTGGCGAGTTAACTTAATCTTACCAATTAAACTCAGCAAGTAGTAAGTAGTAAGTTAAGACCGGGCTTTTATTTTTATTCTTACTTACTACTAATTGTCTCTTAAAACTTATTGTAAATATAGCTTTCAAATTTATCCAAATTATTATTATAACTTTTTGATGTTTGATGAGTGGCACATACTTTTTACGCCAAGAAAAACTCTATTTTCACAGGAGAGAAAATAAACGAATCCGTGTAATAAATTTAAACACCCTCTTTGGCTTCTACATAAGTTTTGTTAGTTTGAGAACAATACTATCATAACTACACAGCTACAGTTAAATATCATCATCAACAGCCCATATACGTCCCCACCGAAGGGCTCAAGCCTACCTTGAATTAGGGCGATTAGGCCTTAGTCGACCACGCTGGCCACAGTGTGGGTTGGTCGACTTCACACACTACCTTTGAAATTCTTCGCAGGAGTGTGTAGTTTCATCATGATGTTTTCCTTCACCGTAAGAGCGTGTCGAATAAACGTACATATGAATTCGAAATTCGAAAACACATTGGTACGTGATGGGGATCGAACCTGCGTCTCCCGGTCGGGAGGCAGCGGCCCCAGCCACCAAACTACCGACGCTCTAAATGTCATAGGTTAAGCTAATTAAAACTGTCAACTACGATTACTTAATTTTAAACCGTGTCTGAAGCAATAATTTGTAAATACAACAGCTTCACAATCCTCGCCACAGGACCATAAATAACCTTTTGTTGGACGATGTGAATGTCAGCAGGACCTTCGTGGAGACACGGAACAAATGTTCCAATCCAATGTTTTTGCGATCAATTTGCCTTGGCCCTCCAAACGCTGACCTCAATCACGGAATTGGTAAATTGTTCAGAAAATATTTTATTTTATTTATTTATAAGGTGAACAAAAACAGTTCAGTACAACACATGATAATTATATAACAGTGACACATTATAGTAAGTACTAACCAGCAACATGTTCCACAGATAATAAAAAGTAGGTTTGCTATCACCCTGATCACTCGATATTCACTTGTTACCTGGTGAAAATATTTTCATTTAGAACGCACAAGGCAATGTCGGAAACATTCTCGTATGAATTCACCGTGCAACAAAGCGAGTATTTTTACCGTTTTTTTTTTCTAATTGTTTTCATGTAGATAGAGGACAAAACGTTTTCAAGATAACAGGAATATTGCGCCAATTACACACAATACGTTGACATTAATAGCATGATGATTGCAGCAATTATCTTTTAATTTGCGAAAGAGTATACCTACAAAGGTTTATATATTATTTCCTGAAGGGGTTACGAAAACCACTTTTTTAGAACGTATGATAAAAACACCTGCAAAGATTTTATCACAGAAATTTTTGTGCTTTTTTACTGTTTCTTGGATTTTAGTATATCACCATTATACTAGAGCATTTTGAATATTTGCCTCTTTTTAGGCAGTGCAGCACAAACATCAAAGACAGGTAAAAAATACTGTCATAAAACAGTAATCAAGATTTAGAAATTAAAGAACTAGTAAGTACCTCCATTGCTGTTGTTTCAGTGAGGCAACTACGATGACCTATCACGCAGTATGGAGGTGAAGAAAGAGAAGGGGGGCAGCTTGTCTCCGGTGAGGTCGGTTCTGAAGCGCGACAGCGGTGACGAGGGCAAGGGTTCGCGGCACAGCAGCAGGTCAGAGAAGGAACTCCGACTGCCGCCCGAGAAGTCACCGAGCGATGACTCCGTGAGGCGAGAACGCCGCTTCTCCAAGACTAGTGACAGCTCCAAGGAAACCTTTGAAAGGTCAGCTTGTATTTTCCTTACGGGATTCAAAACAAACCGCGCACCTGAATGTAGGAAGGGTTTTTGTCTATGCTTTTTGCAGCAATCGAAAACAAAAAAAGGCCGCTTGGCGATGCGCGTCCAATTTCTTTGGTGTTTAACGTATCGTTGTCAGTAAAAATTAATCATACTTTATTGAATGTATTAGCTGTAGACTATTTTAGAGTTACCTATAAGAACGCTAATGAAACATTTAATAATAAAAATAGCTTAGATAAGTGGGTTTCAAAAACTGATAAATTCGAACAGCACGCGATACGACACTGAAACTCGATGATTGATAAATAACTCAACTGCAAAAGTAAATAACCGGCCAAGCACGTGTCGGACCACGCAAAGTGTAGGGTTCCGTAGTTGCCTAATATGCAGAAGTTTTACATCGACACCCCCCGCGCGTAAGCCCCGCAGGGCAATAAGCACCGCGGCGCGGCGCGCTTTATTCGAAATTCAAAATAGTTTTATTCGAATGTTTCGAATGTTCCATTTGCAACTCGCGATTGTTACACATTTAAAACTGACTGCTAAATAAGGTACATAGGTTATAAAATTATTTTAGTAAATGATGTTATGATTTTATTTTTTCGCAATCTTTTTACTGTTCTAATACCTACTTAAATTTACTACCTACATAGACGGACTCCATCAAGTCATTTTCTATGATACTTGTACTGAATTTCTTACTTAGCACAAGTACATTTTAAAGTTGGTATTTTATTTGTTAACCTGTCAAGCCTACTTATTTCACATTTTTTTTACTTTTCTCGTACTTAAATTTACTACATAGACAGTTTAAACTTCATTGTATTTTTTTATGATATTTGTACCGAATTTCTTAGTAGTACAAGTACATTTCATAAGTTGATATATTATTCGTTAACCTGTAAAGCCTACATGATGTTGATAGTTTTCCTTTTAAATTCATCATATACATTACTACCGTGAATTTTTTCACATTTCCAAATACAACGGTTTCGCTGGTAGGAGGGGGGACTTGACTCTAACAAAAATAAGCACTTAAAATATTTCTGAAACGTAAACTAGCATCGAAAAATGGTTTTAGCAAACCCCCATTATTTTTTTAAACCCTATCCAACGCTACCTCACACCATAAGGTAATCGTGAATTTAAAAAATAACCCCCACTTCACGTGTACCAGAGGAACACTGAAAAAAATTTTTTTTTAAGATTTTATTCTTTAGTTTGACGGCATAATTAATATGTATGTCCATGCCAAATTACAGCCTTCTAACATTCATCAAAATATTTTTCTATGATATTTGTAGTACCAAATTTCTTACTTGTACTAGTACTTTTTATAAGTTGGTCTATTATTCAATAACCTGTAAGACCTACTTAATGTTGATAGTTTTCCTTTTAAATTCATCATATACACTACTACCATGATTTTTTTCACGTTTTCATATACAACGGTTTCGCTGGTAGAGGGGGGGGGGGGAAACTTGACTCTAACAAAAATAAGCACTTTAAAACGGAATATTTCTAAAACTTACACTAGCATCGAAAAATGATCTTAGCAAACCCCCATTGTTTTTAAAAGACCTATCCAACGATACCTCACACAATAACGTAATCGTGAAAAAAAAAAACCCTCTTGACGTGTACCAGAGGAACCCTTTTTTTTTTTATTCATATGTATATCCATGCCAAATTACAGCCTTCTGTAAGGGTTCCTTTTTTACTACGGAACCCTAAAAATGCGCGAATACTAATCTCGTGGAAACTGGACTTCTACATACGTGCGTACGACATTTATTATCATTTTGTGATTATTAATAAATTAGAAATGCTCTAATACATTTAGGAAGAGAGATAGAATTGAAGTATAGTATTATTTGAGGTGCACCTGCGCCGGTTTGATAGTACATTTTAAGTGGGGGCGTATATGAGATGTGCTGTTGATGACTGACTGACATTATAGGTAGTTTAACTGTAATTGCACTAAATGTCAAGCCATTATGCACATATTATGTCAGTTATGTGTATTGTAGCGCAGCATATTGCCTGAACGTTTAATTAAAACCTTGTAGCAAGGTACAAAGGGAATGGAGCTACACGCATGAATATTAAATAACTCCTATTACGTTGATCACTGCTAAAGCTTAGTGGATATGGATTCAGGTTTGTAATGTTATCAGCGAGTAGTTACTAAAACAAAATATTTCTTCCTAAATAATATAAATATTTTTTTAATTTTCTCGGGTAATTAATTTCAATTTTCGATTGTGATTCTTTTTATTTGAAAGCTAGTCTGATCGGCTTGGACGTTGCTTGGTTCTTTGATGAAAATTGCTGTTGTTTTGTTTGAATATCAGGATTTTTTACTCTCTCCCTCAATTTTGTTATTGTCATCACCATCATGGACAATTAAACTGTGTTTTGATTTACGATTATTAGAAGCATAATATTTGTAATGTTTTTACGAATAATGTTTTGGCGTATGATGAAAAGATCACGAAAAAATTGTAGATTTTGTAACAAGGGCGCAAAGGAATATTTTTACGGCGAGGGCGCTAGTTTGAATCTAGAGCGGTGTGATGGATTCTAAAGTAGAATCCTGAGTGCAGTGAGGAAAAAATATTTGCGACCGAGTTATACATTCTGCTTTTCATCCCTGAGAAAAAATATTATAGAACTCTTTTAGTTTCAACTCATGAATACCTTTATTAATTGCACCTGCTTTAACATATTCAAGTGTTAAAATAGAAACAATATGAAAAACTTTTAAATAGACGATCCGCCTTAGAGGTTAAGACGGAATGTAGTTCAAGAATTTTTAATTTGTTATCTTTTTTTTATTTGGCTAAATGGCACGCGTCTTACTGGCCGCCGCCGCCGGTAACCTTTTTCATACAAAATTTTGCATTCGATATCTGTAGTCGCAGAATTATGAGCAAATACTCATGTTCTAATTTCAAAACACTTACCCGCCGGTGGGTTTCTAAGACCTACTATGGGCGTACTTATGTGCGAACCAATCGTCACTTTTTGAATAGATGGGATGAAAATGTGTTTGGTCGGTCTATGTGCCTATGTGTCATCCGAGCCCTCACGGGTCATTGTAAGCTTAATAAGCATCTGAACAGGATAGGTCTATCTGAGAACCCTTACTGTAGATTCTGCACAGATGACGAGGAGACTCCACTTCACATCCTATGTGAGTGCGATGCCCTTGTCAATAAGAGAATCCGGGTACTGGGAGGACCCAAAATTGCCACCCAGGAAGCCCAGGTATCGACCGTCAGCTTCTTCAAGACTGTTGGTCAAGAGGAGGCTATTTAACACCGAAGGGCTGACTACAATAGATCCATCTCGGGTCGCAGTGGTCATTGGGACATAATTTGCCCGATCTCTTCTACCTAAATCATAAATCATGCCCATGTCTCGTCTATCTATGTCTTTTCGACGTCCATATTCTTTTTTTTTCAACTTCTTGTTACACAGCAAAGTAGGTACTACCTACGTAATACTATAAGGTCAACGTCTGTGTGTAGTTTTTGCAAGAAAGCTATAGGTAGTGACTTGAATACTCGTATTATGTAACTCTTTGTATCGTATTGGGAATAAAATAACTATGGTACAGCAAACTGAAAAGTTCTATCAACCAACATACCTTGTAAACAATATTTTTTAGGCAAATCTTGTCCGGAGTTAGAAAAGACTAAAAAACTATTTGCCGTGTGGTGACGGCAGAGTAGAATACATTTGTCACCAACCCCTACTCTTCCCGTGGGTGTCGTAAGAGGCGACTTAGAGACTACACATTGAACAGGGAACGGGCAGCAGCGCTCCCTGATACAGTAACCTTTTAATCTGCGATCTCCAACCCGCCTGCCAAGCGTGGAGATTATGGCAGAACCCTCCACTTAAGTGGAGGAGGCTCATAGTCCAGCAGTGGACGGTAACGGGCCGTTGATGTAGATATATTTATGCGAATATTGAAATTGACTTTGTTTTAGTTTTTTACGATATCTTACGAAACATTAAAATTTGATTTCGCGTCCGTAATAAACGTACAACCTGATCATTTACGTTACAAAAGCACTGAAATAACGGTCGAAGAAAATACAACATCGACATAAAAAAGCTCTAGACCCTTTTAATAATCTCAATAGGATCCGTCTGATTCGAACGAAAACGTTTTCATCCATCAATAGTACTTATTCCATCCGTTCGGTTTCATGTCAATGGGAATATTTTTGCGTATCTTCTACTGATGTATAGATATACAGGGTGAAAATTACTTACAGGTCAATAAAATAAAATGCATTTAGCTTCATGCTTAAATAATAGGGAACATGCACAATTTTTTAAAATTCATTAATCGAAATATTTCAAGTTCCAGATAAACACACAAAAAATAATTTTCCAAATATCCTGCTCAGAAACAAAGTTATAAGGCTTCAAAGTTGATGGTTAGACAGAGAGGTCCGACGACACATGTGACGTCATATGTGTCGCGGGCTATACATCCGCCATAGATTTTGATTTCGTAGAGAAGGGCAGATATGTTTGTTCAATAATGTCGTAACTAGTTTGTTTTTCTATCAATTTCGATTCTGTTTTGACCGTCAGTATTCTATTTTTGTATACTTTCAGATGAACTATGAAAAAATCTAATATTTTTTTTATGCATGTTCTCTATTGACATATGAAAAAAAAAACATAAAGGTTTAGGTAACTAAGGAAATTGAGTTCTTATTAGCTCCTCCTACTGCGCAAACGTGCAACGCAGGTGCGCTTTAGTGGCCGCCCGCTGTAAAATTTGCATCGACCGAGCAACATTTTATTTATAATATATTGTTGTCTTGTGCAAAAAACACGGCGCTGTTTATGGAAATCGTATGATTATATTGAACTTATGTACTCGTTACATTAGCGGTCCGCCCGCGGTTACGATCGCGTTGTGTAAGATTTTCCCGTGGGAATGAGAAGAATAAGAAGTATCCTTTGTGTTAATAATCCAGATTACAAACTATTCATCCAAATCCTTTGATTACTTTAAGCGTGAAGGCGGAACAAACATCCAAATACATTTTCACATTATTGTAATATTAGAGTGATAAACAATATCACAAAACAAAATATTTTCGGAAAGTAATTCTAGTAGAATATGATTCATAATCATGGTCTGAATATACCCTATCATTTTGTGGGGACCTGTTGAAATGAAATGGATAAATGAAATGAAATTAAATTTAATGAATAGTTTATTAACTTTTGGATGTTACATCTCTTAGTTTCGTCATTACATTTTATTGGGTGAGTTCACTACACGATGTGCGGACTCTGTGGAGAAGAACTCACCAAAGAAACTCCACATGCGTCGCATCTTTTGCGTTTCATTTTTTGTCAAATAATAATAGTCATTTACAAAATTCATGCATGTTGAAATAGCCTGTCATTCAAGAAATCTATATCCATGGATATCTGTCCTCCAAGTAGTCAGATATTCTATAATAAGCTTTTTTATACAGTTTTTGCTTAACAATAAAGGTATTTTTTTAAATCGGTAGGGACCTTATTGTAAATGCGTAATTCTGCACAGTCAGCTAACATGAGCAGCCAACTTATCCTTATTTCTAGTATTAAAATTGTGTTTATCACCGTTCTTTTTAAAATAAAATTATTGATATTTCTTATTACATACTCGTACACAAGATTGTCGTAGATTGTCAAGATTGAGACACAAATTAATGTCAGAATATTGATTTCTTTAAACTTTTCCCTCAGCGACACTCTAGGTCCTAATTTAAAAATTGCACGAACAGCCCGTTTCTGCAGCGTAAAAATACCATTTGCATTCGCAGCGTGACCTGACAATAAAATACCATAGTTCATTAGACTATTACTTACACCCTGTATGTATTTATGTAGGAATGTTAATTGTTGAAAATTGTATGTGGCTATAGGGTAAATCGAGTAAATAGATATCCATCTATTATAGGTTATCCAACCTTGTGTATATCGACTCGTGGAGGATTCTAATTATATTCTGGTGATCATTACTTGGTATCGATTCGTCTACCAACGGCGTACAAACAAAGTACAATCGAATTATTCTGTTTGATAGGTTTGAGCAATTCACCTTAATAGTAAATAAGACTCAGATGTTTACTTGTGAAGTAAGTAATAATAAACAATAATAATGTTTACTATTTTGAATAATACTTACGTCTAACCAAACATAAACTATTATTTTCAAGTATTTGTTAATTTTTAACTTTCTTAATTTTTTTAGTATATTCTTTTATAGTGTATTTTCTAGCAATGAGATATTCCCGAATTAACTTACCTATAGTTTGTCTGACGGCTAAATAACTCTAATACCAGTATATGTTAACCTTACAACCTTAATACGAGTATGATGACGAGTGACATCAAACGCTCTTTGTGGTAATAAAAATCTCATTTATAGTAGCAAAAATATTCTGTTCGATTCTATGCAAATAACGAAGATTTATATTCTTGTCACACAAGTCAGCTGGCTCAACGTTTGGAGAGATGGATTCAACATCTCGGAAACCGATAGCAGAGATATTGGAATTCAGAAAAACAATGATAAACTAGAAATAAAGACAAGTTGGATGCTTATGTCAGCCGATTACATAAAATTTTAAATTATTTTAAAAGGAATTGTATTGCTATTACAATAAGTTCTACTAATATTAAAAACTTACCTTTAGACAAGTTTAAAATAATTATAAAACAGAAATTGTACCTATATAAAGAGGTTACTATAGGATATCTGATTACGAATAGATCGCTTGAGTAGTAGGCTTTTTCATTATTTTAATTAGCATATTTGTAATTGTCAATATTTTATTTATTTAAGAAAGGAAACGTAAAAGATGCGACGACTGTGGAGTTTCTTTGGTGAGCTCTTCTCCACAGATTCCGCATTGTGTTAGTGAACTCACCCAAAAAAGTGTAATGACGAATCTACGCGATGTATGTAACAACATCCTATGGAAATATATATTTTTTTTTGGAGCGCGACTTAAATTCCCGTAGCGCTATTTCTACGGCCACTCGTTAACTAGGATGACTTATGGCTCAACTTCCGACTAACTACTGTTTGAAAACAATGCATATTCCTATCTTAGCCGTTCCGAATCTTACAGAGAACTTCGGTGATAAATAACGCTGTGAATTATTACTACACAACAACTTCACTAAATTTCTATCCTATGCAAGTTGCATTGATCTGTTGAGTACGCCGTTTAAATTAATAAAATTTATTGATTAATCAATTTACTTTTATTTTCTTTTAATGTTTTAAAAAATAAAATACTTTTATTTCAGGCCCAATAAGACCCACAGTTCAATATAATACAGAACAAATACAAATTTACAAATTATAAATTTAATCTATTATTAAAAATAAAATAGAAATTTAAAAATTTCATAATATTTAAAATTAATTAACTAATTCTATTAATAGTTTAAGTCATTAAATGTCACAATAATTATTAGCAATATCAGTCAGTCTTTGAGTACAAATTGCCTACATGTCATATATGTGGTGCGGAATACAGCCGATACAATTTCATTGTCACACTTGAACAATTGAACAATTCCTTGTTCCTAGTTTGAAAACTATTCAATCATCGGCTGTCTTATTTGGTTTGAAGGAAAACAAAAGTGACAGAAGGAGATTTTTTTTTATGCGAGAAATCAACTTTTTTGATGATTAAACCTCTACTCACTTACACATTTTAACTTAATTTTCACAGACAAGACTCAAAGTCCGCCTCGCTGACGAGTCCAAAGGTGTCACGGAAGTACTTCACGAACTGGCGACAAGCATGCGACAAGACGAAGGATAAGACTAAAGAGCTGCTGAAGCGGTGGCGGACCTTGCCCGAGTCTGAAGCGGGAGAAGACCAGATGCAGGTCCCAGGACAAAGCGAGGAGGAGAAACACCACGGCTGGAGCGTGCACGTCTGGAGTGAGTATCTTCTCAAATTTCTGAAATATGTATCTGAAGTCTTCTTTTTGTCGTGTGGGTTACAAGGTCAACAGCGCCGAAGCCCTCTGATGTGACTCATCTTCTTCTTCATCGTGTGGGTTGTAAGGTCGACAAATAACCTCACAAACCGTTGTGTCAGTGGTGTAGAGCTGCCACCAAAAACCGCTGACTTGGCTCGTTTAACGACTGTTTCCGAAGCACGAAATGATCTTTCTTGTAGGACAATCAGGTGATTCCTCAGAGGAATAAAAGACGATCGCTTTGACGCGCGTCAGAAATCTTTATATAGGTGATCTTATATAGGTGATCTTATATTATATAGGTAGTCAGCATTGGAGATAGTATGTCTAAGAGTTTTTTTTTTTTACAAAGACACTAGGTTTAGTACTCAAAACGTCTGCATGAAACAAGAGCTGCCATCTCAGAGGAAATAAAAGACGATAGCTCGCTCCCCGAGGCGACGCGCGTCTTAAATCTTTGGCTGCCATGACCATGAACGTCATTAAATGAAATTAAGGCACAGTAATGGCAGCCAGGCAGCCACCGCCATTCTAAGAAGGGAGGTTGAATATTTTACCATCAGAATACTTTCCGACAGCATGGCTGTGCTCCAAGCACTTCGAGGCAACATCTGCAGCTCAGTGCTTATCTTCGAGTGTCACTTAGCCTTAGAGCGAGTATGTGCAAAGAATAAGGTCATCCTTCAATGGATAAAAGGACACAGCGGATCACTGGGTAATGATGCGGCTGATGAACTGGCTAGAAGGGGATCGGAGGCTCCGGTGTTGGGCCCTGAGCCTCTCCTGCCGATACCGTTCAGCCAACTGAGAACATGGCTGCGCAACATCACCCGGGACGAACACAACGCCCAATGGGCTAGTCTAACAAGCTGCAGACAGTCGAAGGCGGTGATCCCAACACTATCGCCGAGACTAACACACAGACTTCTCAGCCTAAACCGTAAAAACCTCCGAATAGTTGTAGGCAGTTTAACAGGTCACATACCTCTCAATAAACACCTATTCACCATCGGCGCGACGGACAGCCCTCTATGCAGAGGATGTCTGGAAGCAGAAGAAACGGTCACCCACGTAGTCCTGGAATGCGTAGGGTTGACTGACCAACGGGCAAAAATCCTCCAGAATGTGGGGTCGCTCCGCGAAACCTGTGACAGTCCCAGGAGGCTTCTGAGCTTCTGGAAGGAGCTGGGCTGGTTGGAGTAACCAAAAACCGAACGTAAAACGGACCAATTCAGAGTCTAATTGCGGAAACGGGAGCCCACCAACTAACTAACTAAGGCACAGTAATCAATATTAATTCCATTGGAATTTAAAATTATACCTGAACATAAAATTAAACTCTTCAAGTATCTGGAACTGAATTTCTCAAGTCCACACCCGCATTACCACTCTGGTAGAAATAGCGATCAGTCCGTTCAAAAGAAAACAAACTTAATTTGAATAATGCGCTAGTTTCAAATAAGAATGAAACATTGCTTCGGTAAATCTTATTTAAATTACCGTGGCCTGTTGTAGATTGTGGATAACTTACCTACATTATAGGATTTTCTATGCAGTTTTCAATCTCCCTCAGCGAGTTTAGATTGCATATAAGCATCTCAGTCAAACTGAATTATGTGCCCAACTCAATAAAATTGAAAAATATCGGTGGATGGTGTCAAAGTCAAAATTATTTATTTCCATAGGATGTTATTACACCACTTAGATCCGTCATTAATCTGTCAGAATCTGTGGAGAAGAGCTCTGGTGAATGAAATATATTTATGTCGTAGGATGATTTGATAATTCGAAATTTCACGATAACCTTAGGGATATTGCGAAAACACGGATATATAATTTAGACAATGGTGAAAACATTTCTCAATCTTATTAGAAAAAGGTAGGGTTTTTGCAAAAAAAATTAGTCACTTTTGTAATATTGAGAAACGACAGATAAGCTATTATCAAATAAGAACGCTGATTGGCTGGTCGGAGCGCCCAAAACGAGACTTCCTCTGATTGGTTGACGTTGACAACAAGGTAAAACTAGAAACCAATCAGAATAAGATTTAGTCAGTAACCAAAAATTAAGCCAATCAGAGTTAAGGATATTCAATGTTACTAGAGCGAATCGTATTTTTGAAGTGTCTGTAGAAATAGAACACACTGTAGTCCTCAACCCCAAGGGGCTCGAGCTAGGATCAGGGCCTTAGTCGAATACGATGGACCAGTGCGGTTTGGTCGACATCACACACAACCTTTGAGTTTCCTCACGATGTTTTCCTTCACCGTTAGTGCGTCGAAAAAAGAAGGTACATATTAATTCGAAATTTGAAAACAGATTGGTACGTGGTGGGGATCAAACCCCCGTCTCCCAGGCCACTGACGACGCTCTTAACACACTGTAATAAATGTACAAAAAACCAAAAACAGATTGTAATTCGTCACAAAACATGCAAATAAGGTGTTTGTAAAGGCTGTCAGCGGCATTCGTTCTCTCGACCCTTGATACTCCATTGTGAGACCGACGACCGCGCCATAAACATCTGCCGTAAACAAACGCCGTCTAATAAATAAAACAACACCCTTTGTGGGGTGATAATGATAACAAGCACCCTGAATATAATACCGTTAACGATACTCCCCAAAATTGCCAAAAGCAGTTCTCGCGCCGAAATTGATTTGCATATATGAAATGAGCCTATTAGCATATTTCCACGCCCGGAATGGCTATAGTGTGAAAATGCATAATGATTTGTAGCATAAGCGAATCTGAAACAACAGTATTTCGCCCACGACTACGCTCGCGTGGTTTGCAAATTTCCTGTAGGAATTAATTATTTTCCGGTGTTAAAAAGTGGCCTATGCCTTATATTTATGATGTCCCACGTTTTTATAAAACAAAATTTAAAAAAAATGGCTGTCATATGATTTTTAAAGGCTGATTCAAATCTGTTCAGCCTGCGAGTAATCACTCAACATATTTGTTACCATAACAAGAAGGACTTGTAGACTTACAAGTAATATCATATAATTACTACATAATTTCCCTACTCCAAAAATCTTACAATTTTGTATTGGATGTCACCGGGGCTATGTTTATTACAGACCGCTGCGCTATCCAAAAATGGCTCAAATAACCCAGCCACCTCCAGCACTTGAACCTTCGTTCTTAATGACACTGTTCCCAAGGTATACAACAAGATTTGTTTGTATAGGCGCCACTTTGAGTTGCAATATTACCCTGAGCTAATTTTCTTTTCGAGGATCTTGGCTAAAGCAATACGTGAACTGAGGTATTGTAAAGGAGGTTGTCTGCCTGCTCTTCGCTGTTTATCTTTTCATATTTGTGACCAATTATGGCCAGTAATATGCTGTGTATGATTTTTTTTTTGCTGTTACAGTCGATTTGTAAGCAGTACAGTGTAATAGAGTATAGAGATGGGCTCTAAAACAAAACCGGTTACGTTACAGACCATTGTTTATAGAAATGTAATAGACGTCTTTGTCCTTCCAGATAAAAGGGAATATTACATAAATGCACCCTTGCCTTACCGATGATGGTGCGACTATAGGCGTAGTACTATTATATCTTCTGTGCTATAGGCAAGTGATGCAGTTTATGAATGAAAGAATAAGTAGGCACTTATCCCAGCAGGATTTCCATTGTTGGTTATGTCGTGGAAAAGAAAACAAAGACGCACGCAAACACTATAGTCGGTTCCATCCACTCTTGTACCATTTAACTGATCCTTTCTCATTTACCGATGATTGACATGCGTCACGAATGCGTTTGTACAAACTACAGAGCGATTCTAAATCATATAGAGCAACTGATAACTGTGTGTGATCTGCACACTTAAACTTTAGTTCAGCAGTCGACACGTTTTTTTACCTCCGGGTTATCACACTATTATAAGTGTATTTGGATATTTAGACGTTTGTTCCGCTTTCACGCCTAAAGTACAGAACTGATTTTGATGAAATATTGAATGGATGTTTGTACCCTTGATTAACACAGAATACTTTTTACGGGGAAAAAGTCTTATACCTACTGAAAAATCTTACACAACGCGAGCGTAGCCGCGGGCGGACAGCTAGTGTAATATAAATAAATAAAGAAATTATCCCGCCACAAAAAATAATTACAGACCTGTCACTGTTCCAAAATAGATAAACTACAAATCGATACAAATATACAAATTCTTCAGAAACTGGATATTTGGTAAGAGAAAGATCGTGAAGCAAAATAAAGTAAAATTGATGTTCTAAAAGAGCGACATTTCCTTTGCCGTGCCGTTTCCCCAGAGCTCTGTCATCTCTATTCTTATGGCTGCGACAATGTTGACACCCTCATATTGTTTTTGCCACGCCCTGCAACATTTCAACCAAATAACATATGGCTTTATTATTAAAAATAAATCATTCTACAGTTTGATCTCATATCCGCTCATACCATATCTGAGCGAAAAAATAGAACAAGCAAGAAGCAAAATCTCCTATTAAAAACGTTTACGGGGCTCCATGAAGGTAGCGAAGCGTCTACTTAAAGACTTCTAAATTTAATACCCTTACCAAGTTTGCCGGTGCGCTGCCATACGAGAACTGAAGCAAACTTTAACAATTATTCAGACCTAATTCTACTGGCAGTTAAGAATTTATCATTGCCTTATGAACACTTTATTATGACTAATCCCTACATTCGCTCTGTCCTGTATCAAAACGGAAAATTATACGGATAATTATTAGAACTTTGTTTAACATGATTGATTCGCGATATTATTAAGACTTTTAACATATAATTTTAAGGGTTTAGGACTAATGGCTCTGTGAGCTGTAGACCTCGTGAGTACTCTTTTTTTTTTGAATGGCTGATTTGTGATTTTTTAAACCGACTTCAAATTAGCGGTGGACGTTGTAAGCTGGCAACCCCCATAACTCCGTCATTTTTTAAAATTTCCAAAAACTGACTCGACTAAAAATTTGATTAATTTATCGAACCTGCTCACAAAATATCACGAGAATCAAACAACGTGGAACAAACAGACAGATAGACAGACAGATAGACATACAAAAGCAATTTTGGCGAAACTGAAACAGAGACGCTTCGCTCGCTCGGTCAATTATAGAACACAACGTATCTAATAAGCAGCATCAAATTAGAAAATGCCAATTTTCAATGCCTTATTTAGATTGAAAATGTAGTAAAAAATAAATAGCCAATACCTACTATGTGCTAATTCCATGGTAAATATAGTAAGTGATATATATAGTACTCATAAATTAGTGTCTTAACAAACTTATCGATCTGGGATTGGATTTTTTTGTACTGCACGTGTAGTGAAACCTAAATAACCTTAGAGGGCTCGGTCGACAATAAAACTAAAACACGGCGAGACGTGACCCCTCCAACGAATCGATCATCATTAAGTAGCGGGCCGCATCAAAAGCACTGGTTGTGGCGGATTCGACTCAGCAAACTACCCGCATTTCGCTTGCACGTGGTGTATGATAAATATGATTATAGCGATGGATAAGATTTCTGCCCATTTTATCTTAAGTTCTAGAAAGTCTTGCTCACAAGCAGCTTTACTCCTTTTTGACTGCATAACTTCATGGGGAGGTGTAGCAAAGACAACACTAAAAAAATTTAAAAACCCCCGAAGCTAAAAAAGCAAAAATTTAAAAAGTCAAAAATAATACTTATTGTTGAGCCACCAAATTCGATAAAGTGACACCTATATATTTTAATTTTATTATAGAAATTGATGGATGGCACGATTTGGTTTGCTCTTTGAAATGACGCTATAATGTCGCGTCGCCAGGATTTTATCTGTGTAGATAAAAAATGCCGTACTACATTTGCACTCCACTATTTTGTCTTTCTAGGGTCTTTTCTATACAAAAAATGTAATACGATCAATAACATCTATCAAGCTACTAAATATATTTGTAAAAACACCGTTTCAAATTGGTTACAACATAAAACTTATGACGAAGTTGAAAATCTCCTAGCTATTTGCTCGTAACTTACCTTTGAATAGTATCGGTATGTGATATAAATAAATACGGATTTTCACTTCGCTTCGTTTTCGGTTCGTGGCTTAGGCCCCCAGTGGTCGACGCCCCCGTGTTCCTCTTTTTCGTACCAAAGTAAAGCTGTTTGCTCGATATAAAAATTCAGGCACGCTACCTAAGTTTCTAGGCACGCACACACCCACTCAGACACACACTCACACTTGCATACACTCTCATATACGTGTGTATATGAGAGTGTACACACGTATATGAGAGTGTATGCAAGTCCTAATTCGATTTGTAAAAATCCTAATTACTTTGACTTTGGATAACTTGCCTCTTGTATGCAACATACAACTTTTCACCTCTACCAATAAGCGAATAGTCATGAAACTGAACAACTTTCCATAAAAATAACAGACGGCAATAAAATTCGCTCTACGCTTAGCTGATCGATTTCGTTTCAGACCCAGTATGGGAGATGCAATTTTTAGCTTCATCTGCCAACTTTAGTTCCTTGGGGAAAGTTTTTCAGTTTTATGGACTGAACACTATCCTAAAATGTTTCGAGTGATTTAAACACGGTGAATGGGATCAACTGTCGGGCGGATTGAGCGATTGAGCGGCTGTGAACGCGAGGGTGGAAAGGCCTAGCAAACCCGCGGGGTCAAACCAAATAAACAGAGGTGCAGGCCACAGTGACGTGATTTGTTGACGCTGCCAGGACACACTTTGCAGTCGCACCCATTATTAGTATTGATTTTTTACTTCAGTTACATTGTCAACTAAAGCCCATTGCGGCTAAGAGCTAACGGTTTTCAAATTGTTACTGTATAGGTAATGCATCGTACTAAACTGTTCGTTATAAAAATAACTGAGTCTGCGGCTATTTTTAGTACAGATCAATTGTTTTATATATTTTCTTTCTTTCTTTCTTTTATCTCACGGTGGCGGCGTGACGTCATACTTTACTATTTGCCCGAAACTGTGTTGACAATACTTAAAAACTATCCAACTCAAGATAGGCTCGAGACCCTCGGTGGGGTTGATAGCAGCGGGACCGTACCAAAGAGACAAACTAAAATCTTATTAACACATTTTCTATATACAGTTTGTGGTCATCGCCCGTTCCATCGGCTCAATCCCGTTTTGTAACGCTTCCGTTTCGTAACGTAACATTACACTGATTATGTTTGAACTATCAACAGCAAAGAATAGCAACCATAGTAACAGTCATATCAGCCGAAAAAGCCCAAACTGCTGGGCCTGGACAAGGATCTCCAACCACCGACAGCGATCATCATTATTAGCTTACCAGTCGAGAATCATTTTAGACATTTTGTGCATGTAGATGAATCGACCACGCTCACCGTGAGTTGTCCCACTTTGCGACCGCAGCTTCTGGGAGCAAAGTGGGCTATCCAACCGCAAACCACAACTTGAACTAAGTAAATCGCTTTGTGTTTAAAATACAGCTCTCCAAACTGTTACCTAATACTCCACTGCAGATATAACTTTACTTTTACTACAGACAGAACCCAGTACAAAAAATACTTTCTTTTGTAGAATACTTCTTTCTACGAGAGATTTGCTTATAAATAGTATTTATTTAGTGCTACAAGATATTTATTTAGTGCTATGAGCAAATTTAGTTTTGGTTTTTGGTGTAAAATGTTACCTGCCTTCACTGCAATTGTCCTAAAAATGGCGAAAATGATTTATACATTGAATATAATTTCGCCATATAATTTTCGTCTTCATGCAACACAAAACATTGATTTTGCGCGTGTTCTTCACTTATAACCTAGTACTCGACCTTTAAAGTATATCCGTAAGATAGCTGTCTGGTAGGTAGTAAGAAGGTGAACATCTTTTATAAGTAGGTCAAGTATTTTACATACAGTATCTGCATTAGCAAAAGTGAAGAAAGGTATACCTTAGTCCGTACGAGTATATACCGAATTTTAACTTAGAAATATTGCCAAACATGGTATTAACTAATTTGTGCTGTTTGGGAGCCAACTAAAGCTCTGCTCTCCTCTATAAGGATAGGAGCATGATTTTATTTACGTTGTTTTATTTACATTTAGGTAAATAAAAACCAATAAATGTTTGAAATAAAACCACAACATCTGCCCTCGAACCCAGCCTGCAGATTTACCTAATCGTAAAAATAAATGGGATGTCGTGACCGGGAACAGGAAAGGATATTTTTAAAGAGAAAGAGCGCACGAGCATCCCTAGGTTTGAACATTGAATTTCGTAAACAATAAATATACACAATATAGCGTATAATTGAACACTGGAACGTGTATAGTACGAAGCAAGTCTTCCAGATAAACATGCTTCAAATTTAAAATAAAAAGAGCTCGAAAAATGAAAAATAATATTGAGACATACATGTTAGTGAAATAACGCAAAACCTCTCAGGTGGTGACTCTGCTCATGAAACTGAACAACTTTTGTCCTGGGGTCTTTACAATTACAATTCGAAATTCATTGCGTAGCCAGTCAGACTAAATTTTAAACCATTATCTTCTTGGATTCCGTGTTCTTGGTAAATCGGCTACGCAATGTACTTCGAATTGTAATTGTGAATTGTAATTTGTAGGCCCCTGGAACTTTTCCGAAACCGCTTTCTTACTTTTCATCTCATCAGCTATCCGAGTCAATTTTTACGTTTTGTATCTTTGAGCTGCGGACCTAGTTTAAGATTAAACTCACGACTAAACTAAGAAAACTAAACACAAATATTAATTATAATATTTATTTATTTAACGATTTATTGTACACAATAATAACAAAAATAGAAATACATTTGAAAAAAACGACACAACAGGCCTGCTTATTTCTAGAGAAATATCTTCCAGCAGACCTACGGAAGAGAAAAGAGATAGTAAGACGCAGATAAAACGTGCACAACTTTATAAAACACAAAAGAACAGGACAATCACAAGAATTACTTATATAATATTATGTACATATACATAAATAAACTAACACAATATGATACTAAAATATATACCCAAAAATATAAAATATAATATATTTTTTTTAAATACAATAAATTATAATACTTAAATAAATATAATGGATCAATCTGACAGCGAAAGATAATGCTCTTTAACTCGCTTTTTAAATAAAGAGATAGTGCTACAATCACGGACAGTATATGGTAGAGAGTTCCACAGCCTTGCAGCATGGACGACGAACGAATGGGAGTAAAAACTAGTATTATGAGAAGATAGGGATAAAAGAGTACGAATATAATATATAAAGAACTTGTACGAACTTGTAAAACACGCTTTCCACTAAATTCACGAGTAAGATTACTCGTAGGATGCTAACTAATAGGTTTACTTACCGGCCATTGTTAATGCAGTACTAATTTACCGCCCAAGTGCGAAATCATAGGAAATGTAATCCGAATAAGACTCCTCCACTATAACTTGCTCTGAGGTTTCAGGAGGAAATTCGAGTCTGAAATATAGATTTTACCATATTATTATATTATATTCATCTAAAAATAAAAAATAAACAGCTGCCCTGCCCATGTCCTGCCACTTTATTATAGCCAGTGTCACTTGGGCTGATGTAAGGATTCTAACGATACCTACATCCAAATCTGTTCAGGCATTTATAAATTATGGTGGAATAATGAAACTCACATACATACATACATACATAAACCCTGAACACATTACACTCCTACCTACACCTTGGGTTTATAGTTTCTGAAAGCTGAGCTATATTTATGCCACAGGGTCCAAGCTAGGCTTCCAAGCTTGCTTCATTCGACGCGCATCAAAACTCTTTGGAACATGCTATTTTCGTGTCTATGATATCAAAAAATTACACATATAAACTATATAAACTATAAATCCGCCCGTGGCTTCGTTTGACAAAATAGCATTCGCGCTATTGGTGAAAATATCATGAAAATATATGTAAACAAAAAAAAGCACATGAATATCACCCAAGGCTATGATCGAAGCAATGTTGAATGTTTCTATACTCCATTCGATTAATTTAATCCACTCAAAGCTAAAGCAGACAAGCAGACTATTTATTCAACTCCCATCAATATCTTGTCGTCCGCACTGTAATCTGATATTATACGAGCAGTTTGCTTTTGATATCGAAGCACAGGTTATCATAATTAGTAACTTATGTTTTTTTTCACATACGTTGGTCCCGGCTACTATCTAGTTGTTACATGAGCCAAGCCTTTATGAGGTCGGTTGTCGACCTTACAACCCACACGATGATGATGAAGATGATGATGAGTAACTTATGAAGGTCAAGGTCTGCTGTAAGACATTTCGTTAGAAATAAGCAGTGCCTGTTGTGTCGTTTTTCTATGTGATCATTTTCTGTTAACTTTATTGTGTACAATAAATAAAATAAAATAAATAAAATTATGATTCATGTCATATGTTAAATGGAGCTTGACGTACAGACACGTATGTATAGGTAGGTGTATATGTATAAGGTACAGACAGGCACTCTATTTTTATTACCTTTATATTAGTGAAGATTGTAAATCAAGTGGGTTCAGAAAATGGAAAGTGACATTTTACTCAAAAATCATGTTGGCTCTGAATAGATACCAACTATTTTCTCGATATATTCAACGCCCAGTTGAGATAAATTACGTGAGCTTACTAAATCCAACATGAATAAGGGCACGAAGGGTAAAAATAAGCAATACCACGATGAGGCTGTGGCCAAGAAAAAAGAAGACTCCGCTATTAAGGATAATGAGAAAAGAAAGACGAGGCAGGGCAACGTGAAGGAGGAAGGTTTTTACAAATTCGATTCTATGATGACAAGAAACTTGACTTTGCAAGGTGATGTGGGCTCGACGAAAGTTGCTAAAGTAACCAAAAAGCGAGCCCCAGCAGTGCAGGGAGCCAGCAAGCGACCCCGAAAGTGATCTTCATTTGTCAAATCGACAGAAACCGCCTTCAGTAAATCTCCACACGTTAATTTCAATAAATGCTTACGATTTGTAAAAAGTTGTACTATGGACGTTTAATTTAAACCGCCATATTTATTCATAGTTTTACCGCTACAGTGCAACGCAACCTTTGATTCTTCTTCTTCTTCTTCTTAGCGAGTCGATGGCAAGTCGAAACTTATATTGTCGTAGCCCATAATGTGGCCACTTGGACGGCGGATTGTGTGGCGTCCATTAAATATTTCTGCGTGCAGGTGACAGGGCACGCAGGACATGATGTCAGGTGGGCGATCGTCTGTACCCTAGTCTGTACCTCCCCGCACACGCAGCTCAAATCATTGTCATTGGAGAATCCCCACCTAGACATGCTATCTCTACTCCGGCCAACCTGAGTCGAAGTCTATTTAAAGACTTCCAGATCGGCCACGATAACTGATGATAACCTTTGATAAGCTGCGTGTATATTTTACCAAAAAAAGCTTTGGTGCTTTTGAATTCCTAGGAAGGACTTTATTTGATGTTATTGGAAACGGGTGAATACGAAAAATTTACTAAAAGAATATGGATTGCGAACAGCATCAATATTTTCATTTGCAGCTTTGATTTGGCTCGACTCTTTTTAACCTTATTTGAAGCAAGTGCAGAGAGGCACGTTCGAGTACTACTAGCCTTAGATTCGTTTGTCTTCCGCTTATGAAATATTAATGGAGGCACCTCCTGTTCTCCTCTCGCAAACGGAATATTTATGTAAAAGCTTTTATTGTTGTCTCACTTTAAATATGAACATCTTAACTTTATGTATAAGTGCTGTAATATTCTCTGATATATGAACTCATAAATATAGTTTTACTCTAAAATACGAAGTTTCCTGTTAGAGATATAATGTAATCATGTGCTAAAAAAGAAGCCCTGAAATAGTTAATAAAGTGCACCTGAGTTAAAACGAATGTCGGCCACTCGGCGAGTTCCCTAGTTTGTTTCAAAAAACGGAGTTTGAATTATGAAGATTCATGCATCTACCGCGTCAGCGCCACGTGCACGCGAACACCTTCCCCAATCCCCCGCCCCCGCCCCCGCCCTCCCTCCAGGCAACTTTATTGAAAACCCTGTCCGAATGGCTGAATTTACGAGGATCTACGTTTTATGTGTGCGAAACAACACAACCGTTGGAAATATAACTTTCACCCAAAATAACCTATGAAAACGCCTCCGGGCGCAATTCGCATTTGCCTGAATTCAAAACTCGTGACTGTTTCAAATTAATTTGTAAGGTCCGCCGATGCATCAGATATGAAATAAAGAGCGCTGGAGTAAGCTCTCAGACCAGACCACTAGCTTATTAATCATCACCAGCTCATATACGTCCCCACCGAGGGTCTCGAGCCTACCCTAAATTAGGGCGATTAGGCCTTAGGCGACCACGCTGGCCCAGTGCGGGTTGGTCGATTTCATACACAACCTTTGAATTTCTTCGCAGGAGTGAGCAGGTTTCATCACGATGTTTTTCTTCACCGTAAGAGCGTCGAAATATCAGGTTTTTTTTTTAAATTATTTTATGAAATTCCTATTGCCCATTGCCCACGTTAACATGAACAGCGTGAACAAACGGAGCAAACGTACAAAAATGTATTCAAAATTCGAAAACTGATTGGTACGTGTGTGGTAGGGATCGAACCCTCGTCTCGGACCACCGACGACGTCCATAATCCATTAATATTTTAAGAAAACTTTAAAACTGATAAATTGCTTTCATTTTATAAACGATACATTTAAAATTGATGATTAAGCTTTCTAGGCAATCTATTCTAAGAAGAAGCAAACAAAAAATAAATTCTTAATAAAAAGAAGACCGAACATTTTAAAACTTTTCGCTTCCGGGTGAAAAATAAGCAAGAAGTAAAAGACAAGTATAACCATGTCGACTTCAATTGTTTAGGGTTTACCATAGTTTTTTTATTGGGTGGTCCCTAAACTCCAAGGATACAAAGGTTATTAATACTTTAGAGTCCTAAAATAGATTTATTATTTTCCGTGGTATTTTGGTATTTCCCCGGCTTTCCCTATAGGTGATTAGAACGTGCCCTGTTGGAAGTAAAACCATAATAAAAATTGTATACGCACGGACACGCAAACTGTCCATAACCATAAATAGTTCGAACCACGATAACCTAAGTGGCTTCAGCGTACCTTAATTACAGAATATTTCTGAATAAAATTGTCACTTTTAAAGATTTATGACGGTTATTTGACATACTTACATATTTTAAAAACAGATAAAAATGTAATGCAAGTATAAAAAGGATCGGGTAAATCTAAAACATATTATTGAATTGGTTATCAAGGTGACTTTTGTCACCATCGACGACTAGTTACCATCTTAACAGTAATATTTGTCATGGTACTAGTGGGACGAATCGGTGCCAATTGTACCATCAATGGTACTGACTAATGGTACCACTGGTCCGGCGGGTCGATGACTAGTTACCAACACATTTGAAAAGAAAAGTAATAAAAACAAGTCGTTTCTTCAAAAAGAAAGTCAATGAACCGTTTCTAAAAGAGGAAGGCTGCGTCCAGGCTTCTTTTCTCACTGAGGCACTATCATGTTCCAAAATAGTAGGACCACGAGTCTGGAGGGAGTTTCTTATAGACACCTGTGTTCACTTATTATTCAACAGATTCAAATAAAGTTAGCCACGGACAGATTTAGATCTGGCACAGACACCCTGAACTAGTTTTGGAGTTGTACTGCACTTCACAGTAATATCTAGGCCTCGCGACGAGCCCATTAGAGCCACCCACGCCACGTCTGTTCCGACTGTCCACGTTATTTTGTCCGCGAGAAATCACATATACTACGTGGTGTGAATTTGCATCGCTGTCTACTGAGTGAAGTGTCTCGCATTATTATGTCTTGGGTTCAAATCCAAGATATAATAATGCGTTGTAAATTCGTTGGATGCTTAAACGACAATTAAAAAAAACAATCGATACTAGTATTGAACGTTGCACGCCTTCTTTGAAGAATTATGTGTGAAGTGATGTGTACTCATCCATGATCCATATACACTGGGCCCGTACGAACTCCTATGTGACCTAATTAGTTGGCCATAGCGATGGCGTAGACAGGAGAACAGCTTCAAGTTTTGACACTTGATATATAAATTTCTTGTAAAGGAGAAACTAACTAACTGACAGATCAACGCAGAGCCTAAACTACTGAGTGCGTCACTCATGCCCGGGCTACACGAGGCTAGTTTTTCAAGCTAGGCTAGCAAGCTAGTGTCAGTAAGCTAGCAAGCTAGTACTTCTAGCTTCGTGTAGACAAAACTAGCCTAACTTCTAAGGACAGGACAGTTTAATAGAGAATTAGCTTGTTATCCTAGCTTCAAACACTAGCCCCGTGTAACCCGGGCATTAATTTCGAAACACTGCAGAAATGCGCTGGGTCTAGAAGTAAGAATTTTAATTAATAGTATTAGCCCTATTCTGTTTTTCTTGTGTGCACCGTCCCACAGTTCTTATACAACTTTCTTGTAACCTAAGGTTGCCTGAAAGAAATTGCTACCTTAGCAATAAGGCCGCCTATCTGTATGCCCCTTCATCTATCTTTTGTACTTTTAAGCTAAATCCTTGTGTGCAATAAAGTATATTCAATTCTATTCTAAGAAAGAACAACTCTTAGAACGTATACGAGTGCTAAAAAAGGATTTTGGGAAAACAGTTCCGGGAAATGGGAGTTTAAACGCAATATGAAATGAAACTCCGACATTTTAAACAAAAACCACACGGAGGAAGTCGCGGGCGCAGAGCGAGTTAATGCCCTTTATCATTTCAATGTATTTTTTTATATATTTATAGTGCCCGTAACTTAAATCTGCTCTCATTTTAAAGTCCATTAGATACATTATAACGAGTAACGTTCTTTATGTAAAAGTTAAAAAAATATTACTTGACTCATTTATTTTCGCTCAAAGCTTCATAAGTTTGTTTTCATATACCACCTTTTTAAAAATCGTAAACTACATTCGTCGTATTCATTGATAAGCAAAGCACGCAACGTCGCATTGAAACAAAGTTATTATTAAAAACAACGGGCAGAGCTCTGTTTCCTTATTCTATGACCCACTTTAATAATAATAAATAATTAAATAACAGCTTTTAATGGCAATCTCATAACGGACACATCTTTTTTGGCTAGCAAAGCTGCCCTTAGCCTGATTATTAAGGAAATTAGGAAAATACCTACCTGACAATTTTTAACAGCATTGTCTAAAATAACAGCCTGACCTTCACGGGCTACATAAAACATTATTTATATACGTTTTTGTATGGTTCAAAATCTCCGACATAAGGAAGGACTGTTTCGCATTGCGACACTGTGATCCGGTCGTCCTACCCGCCTGTTTAATAAGTAATCGCCACGCCCCTTCCGGGTTCCAGGGCGAAGATCGCCCCAAATGTAATTTTCTCCAACGAGAAAACCCGTCATGAGAAAACCAACCGGCAATCCGTTGCGGAGCTCTGGTGGTGAATACTACGTACTACTGATTAGGGTTTCGAAGTCACAAGACCAAAACGAAACAGTTAATTCGTGGACCATGTTCGTTTAGTTATTTGTCCGCCGCTTTCTTTGTACCTAATAATTTACTGAACAGACAAACTTAGTAACCACAAAATAAATTAAGCGCTTTATTAACTTTTCGTCCAATACGACCGATCCAATCACAGTCCGAAACTTTGTTAAAAGAATATTTTTTTGTCGTACAACAGCCACACAGAAGAAAAATTGCTTGGATTCGTAAAGTTGTACGAAAGGTCAATAGAGTGAGTTACAGTTTAGAGTAACCAACTTTTAACTGATAGAACTGTACGAAACATATTTCACATGACAGATTAGTACGTTCCTGTCCTGTCAATAGCCTAAGCTAATCATGCTTTGTATAATTTTCGTCTATGCTTTGTATTTCTATAGCTCTAATAGCTTAAAAGTATAATTTAGGATTATAAGACCAACTCACAACAAGACTAAATAATATACGAGCTGAGTTTTAAACACAAATAACTGTCGAAAAGCCACCTGCTTCAAAATTGCTACTTGTATGTCAAATACTGGTTGGAGCAGCTACAAGCAGTATTACGTCAGCCACGGTAAATAAAATTATGTATCCCCTAAATAGAACCTGCAGTTGCCACAAATTAGCTACAGGCTTTACATTTGGACGAAGACTTTTTAATTTGATCTCTCTCAGATCTGGTACCTTCCTTGGAGATGACATACTTCTCTGTAAGACCATGGTTTTCGAGAGTAAAGTGCACTAAATTGATAACTTCTATTATATCTCGAATGCGATTAGGCCATGTATGTACTCCTTCCCATTTGGCGCGCCTTCATATTGTAAATACTGACATTTGTGAATGTGGATTGGATGTAGGTGATTTGGATCACATATTTTTCGCCTGTCCTCGCTATGACCGTTCTTCTTTTTTCCTGTCCCTCCAGTCTCTCAAAGTCCCTTTTCCTACACGTATGTCCTGTCTCATTATGAATCCTTTTGTTTATTGTAATCCTTCTACCTTCATTTATTTTACTATCTTCATTTATTTTATGCAATAATATTAAAATATAACCATTTATATATTCCCTTTATAGATATTTATCTACTTATTTATTTACTTGATCTTACCTCTACCCTGTCCTGTCTTTTCCTAATTATTCCGTTGATATTATTTAAGCGCGTTTAGTTTCCCAAACTTGACACTGGCACAAAGTTAATCTAGTGCCATAACAAAAAAAAAAAAAAGTCCGCAGGGGTTTTCAGAGTTTACTATCAAACACAGAGTTCCAAGCTTTCGCTCAGGCGGCGGCGTGCTTTTAGACCTCTGTGGTACCAAACCACTTCAATGTCAATCATTGTCAAAGTTTTATGCCATAAGCCCACAATATGGATCTTTGCCAAAAAAAAAGCCCATAACAATGATAAAAATGCTCCAATATATCTGAAATACTTCGCTACTTCCTAAATATTAAGTTATGCAGGGCTCATTAGCCACGACATGTAATAAAAACAAATCTCATACCTACTGACTGTGTTACCTTCCCGCAATTCTACTAACCTCCAAGAAATCTTTCTTAAGAATGGACAAATAGGGAATATTTTAATCACATTCATACCTAATACCTTGCCTAATACCATATAGTAAATATGTACCTATCACATTACTAAGAAAGAAATAACTTTACATAATAATCTACCTAGTACACGAATCATAGATAAGGTCAGTGTTAGTGTTACAGAGAATATTCATTAGAAGGAAACGTGGTTATTGAGCAGCAGAAATTGCTAACAAACAAAGGAGAACTGGGAAATAAAAAAACGTTATCCTGAAGGTTTGACATGTATATTTGAGACAATGGAAGAGAAAATAAATAGTATACAGAGCCACTGCCAAGAAATCACAAAGAAGAAACATGTATCAGGTTGTAGGGTAGAGGAGCAAAAAAGAAACTTCAATGAAAAATCATACTACTGCCAAAGATTCCAATGCGAGGCTACACAAAAATTCAAAAGAGAAGTAGAATTTAAAAGTTGTGGAAAACACAATCAAGATATTCGAGAAGCAGATATTAATAATAACTTTCATAGATATATTCAAGAATTGAAAGAAGATCAGCAACAGACGCATAATGTACGGGAAGACTCTGCTAATCTCAAGGAAATAGTTTGGCACGACAACAGACTCAAAGGTGTAGCCAAGAGAAAAGAACTGGAATATACTAATAGTTCCTGGGATAAAAAAAGAGAGAATCTGTTGGATAAGGACCGTATTCAAGAAAAAAATAGTTCGTCAAAAACATCAACTAGGAGAAAAAGCAACAGCGGATGCAGACAATGTACTATAAAAAAGGCACCAATACCTTCTTGTAGTTTTAGTAATGAAGTCGCTACTGCTGCCAAAAAATCTGAAACAAACTACAACAGTAGACACAAATTAAGTAACAAAATGCTTTTCATAAATTATAATGAGAAAAATATTAAATCTGAACAAAATCCGCTAAGATATAATATTTTATTTAAAAATAATATCCAAGATGATGACAAAAATATAAAAGCAACCAATCCAGTTAACTATCGAACTAAGAAAGGAATTTTCAATTACGAACTGGCAGAAAACTATCATCTGCCTATTCAAAATGAGAGGCTGGAAATATCACAAAAATCAAATTTAATGTCCAATAACAAGAATATTTCAGAAATTGAGATAGAAGAAGTAGCAGTCAAAAGTTCACCTGAATCTGTAACATCATTTGCAAATCAGAACGACTTAACTTCTCAACATGAGAAATGCAGTCAACCGCATCTGAAATCCAATATAAAAAAAAGTTTATCTTACACCCTGACAACTAAGTGTTCATTGTCTAAAACAAACTTTCGAGAAATAGCTTGTCTAGAACAGGAAATAGCAAAACGCTGCACTGAAAAACTGCAAAATATAGATACTATTAAAATGCCTATTGCTAACCAAGAATTAAAAGATTCACACGGCTCACCACAACAGGCAAGTGAAGAAAAAAGTCCTTCAACAATTAATTCGGATAATTTAGATGCATTTAATGCTAATGTTTGGGGGTTTGAAAAGACAGATAGCAGTTATAAACCATGGACTAAGAGAAAAAGATTGCCTTTTTCCGAGAGTTGTAATAAATTACATTCGGACCACAAATCAAAAACGTGCTACCATTACCGTAACAAATATTTAAAAAGTAAAAGAAGTCGTTCACTATTTACAGATGATTGGAAAGAGACTTTAGACGATTTTCAAAGGTTTAAAGATAGCAACCGTTCCCTAATAAACGTGGAAAAAGAAAAATCTGACACTCCAATTCTTGACAGTTGGAGTAGACAACAATCAATCAAGCGCGGGTCAAAAGGCCGCTATAAATATAAACAAAAGGTAAAGCCTGCCTCATATCGCAAATTCAGAAGGAGTTACAAACGCCAACTCGGTAACGGGGAACACCAAATTTGTAAAAGTCCAGTCGCTAACCAAGACAATCCTAATAATCACCAAAAAAGTTGTGATTGTAAAGGATTTAGAGAGTGCTGTTTTTGCAATAATTGCTGTGAATTAGATAAAATAAATGAATTACCGCTATCGGATAAAGATGAAAAGAATATCTATCTAAAATACAGAGGATGCTGCAATTGTCAAATAGAAAAAAAGAAAGACCAGAATATATCTGACAGTCAGACTGGACTGTTTGTAAACGATCAAAGACTGAAAAAGTGTTGTTTTAATTATGACATCCACCCAAACCCAAAATCAAATAACAAACGAGACTTTTCAGTTAGTAGTGATGGTAGTGATGAAGAAATAGTTACTATCACCTATCGAAAATCGAAAGGAAGTCAAAATCAGCTAATGAATGGTGTAGACCGTTTACCAGAGTATTGTTATTGTAACGACCAATGCCATTCAAGTAACGAAAGAAAGTTGTTACATTCAACTAAATGTTGTGAAAAGACTACTACACAAAAATCTAAAGAAAGTTATAAGTGTGACCTAGAAAATGAAAAAAATTATAATTTCGAGTCTAATTGTCTCACATGTCCAAATGAACTGTCTCACATGAAGCAATGTTTCCAAAAATGTTGCAATTGTTGCAATAATAATCTTCCAAACAAGGTTAAAGATCGTTTACCAATCCAAGACAGAAACAGACCCTCTAATGCGTATCGAAAATTGATAAAATGTCAATGCAACCAACTGATAGATTCTATTTCAATATACGAAAGTAGAGATGATCTGCCCGATGTCAACCAGATATTGGAAAGGTATAGTTGTTTCAATGAAAACGCCCTTGAGAATAGAAACTCTTTTCTTTTGAGCAAACATCGGAAGAAGCCTATGACTGGACATAGAAAATGCAAAAGTTATGATAGTGAACTGGAAAATGAAATATACCAAGCTACTGAGTGTGAAAGTGGAATGTATTTACCTGTCATCAACCAAGGATTAAAAGGGTGTTGTTGTAAGGAAAGTAAAAATACTAAAAATTACGAAAGTGAGTTACTAACGAGCGGAGATGAAGAAATTGCTGATACTGTTTGTAGAAAATGTAAAAAAATACATGATTATCAATTGAAAGATGTGAAAGACAGAAATTGTCTATCTGTTGCCAACCAAGAGCTAAAAGATTGCTCTTGTTGCGATGACAACTTTCTAGATAACGGAAGAAAACTACTGGATTTTAATGAAAATGGAAATGTTGCTTCTGTATCCTATCAAAAAACAAGAGGAAGTCGAAACCGCCGGCTCAAACATGGAGAAAATCAGATGATAGAAAATACAAGCAGATGTTATATAGCAGGGCAAAATTCAAACTATTGTTGCGATAATGAAGATCATAGGATGGTGGTGACTCAGAGAAGAAAAAAAGGAAGTTGCGGCCCACATTTAAAGAATAAAGAAAATCTATTTCCAATAAAATTATCAGAGTCTCATATTTGCAATGACGTATACTCACGAGATATAGAAGCAGAATGGTTGATGCTAACCAAAAGTATGGAAAAGGCAATTGCTCTCTATCGAAGTTTGAGGGAAAGTAACCGTTGCCAGATAAATAATAAGGAGCACCAGATGCCTTTGTTTGATAACAGCGTGTCTGCCATTGAAGGCAATAGTTGTAAGAACTGCAAGCCAATTACGAAAAGAAACACATCATTCGATGAAAAAGACTCGTCACTTCATGCAAGTTTCTTAGCAACCCACCGAAGATCAAAAGATACTCACAACCTTGAACCGAGAAATGAAGAAATAACTAAGAATTGTAACTTAGCACCTAATGTGAACCAGGGATTGAAAAGGCACCGCCATCACCATCCGCAGACTAGGACAGTCCTTCCCCAAATAACTGACGTCCAGGAGACGGACAGCAAAAACAACATGGGAGTAAGAAAGTGCTTTAATTGTCACAATGACTATCAACATCATTCTTCCAGTAAAACAATACACCGCCAGAAAAGTAGTATCGCCAGTCAGATTTGGGTGCCTTCAAAATATAAGAATGGAAATACTGCTCTGAACAACTCATATTCTGACTATTCTATCATCAGTTAAAATTAAATAATAAACTTTGGAAGTTTTTAATTATTTAATACAGTTCTCATATTTATTTTTTTACATTATAAACAAAAAAAAACCAGTTGTGGCCAAATTCCTTGCATTGAGTTTTACAAAAGTATCTGATTTAACAGATATTTTCTATACGTATGTGTAGATTAAAAATATTCAATACTCGCCGTTTTAATACCTTACCTACTCGTTCTTAAAGATTCTTCATAACAATATGTGCACCTACTTTTAAAATATACTGATAACGAAAAACCTACTTTAAATTACATTTTTCACATTATTTTACACGCTAGCCGCGGAAAATACAAACGTCAAAGATAGCTAGGGATGTGACACATTATGGAAATAAATAGGGATGTCCCTCTCAATTGGTTTATTTCTTCCGTCTAACAATACCTAATGTATACAAGGAATAAATAAAATCAATTATACCTACAATTATCCAATTCTCTGAAATCGTTATAATAGTATTTTTTTTTTTTCGTACATGCATGTAAGACGTCTACGATATAGTAATATACAGGACGGATATAAAAACGTGTAGAACGTAGGTAAAACAATGTTTAATTCATGTCGCATCGTGAATAAAGCTTCCTGCATAGAGAAGCATTTTCTGCAATTTTCAGTTCACTCGAATATAATCTTTGTGTAAATTTTTCACGAAATACGTAGATCTTTTGATCCTGTTCCAGGGTATTATTTCCTTTTTGTAATAAACTAGCTGTACGTCCACAGCTTGCTTGCATGGTTTATATACTTTCTGCCCATCTGGAATATATTCTAGTGATACGTGATTGAACCACAAACATCGAAACATACTTTGATTAAATTACAAATTACTATCTTTCGAAAAGTATTTATAAATTATGTATTAAAAAATTATTTTGTTTCACGCAGTCTAGTCGTCCGAATTTTTGTTTTATTTTTAATTACCTACTGATTACTATCATGTCTTTTATTGACCCTCGGACAATTAAGACAAAACGATTGACGTAAGAATCATCAAAATCTGCCCACGCATTTGGTCTCTAGAGTGCCACAAAAGAACAAACATACATAAATAAATAAATAAATAAATATGTGGGGACATTTTCACACACGGCCATCTGATCCCAAACTAAACAGAGCTTATACTATGGGTACCAGACAGCTGATATACATTACATAAATAGATAAATACATACTTATATAGATAAACAACAACCAGACACAAGGCAAAACACACATAGACTGATAAATACATTACCCTCCTTTGCGTCGCGAGCAGTCGGGAAAAAATATTGCTAAACGTGCTTTTAGTGTGTGGTCCTTGAGAACCCGCTAAGGCTCTGCTCACCTCTTCGGGGATTGAAGCGTGATCATGTGTGTGGGTGTGTGTGTGTGTGTGTGTGCATGCTTGCTACCTGGGCAAACACAAACCTTCCCAGCTGTTATTCAAGATGCTGGCGGTACCTTTGCATTTTCGTCCTGGATCACTACATCATATCCATTTGTTGTTTCGTCTTTTAAAGATCGCCAATTTGCAATGTAAATACCTACTCAGATTTTAATTTAACGAAAATGTGTTACATACGAGACTTTTACTACTGCTACGAACTTGCTACGAAATGGCTACGGTGGCGTAGCAGTCTACGATAATTTTAGCCATACTACCGTTACGAGATTTGGTTAAAAAAACACGCCTTTAAAGCGCATCAAACTAAAAAGTGTAAAATAATTCTTAATATAAACTGAAAATAATAATGAACCAAAAATACTAGTATTATTGTGAAGCGTGGGTAGCCATATTTTTCGTACCTATATCGAGCAACCCACGCTTTTTTTTTCACAATAATACTAGTATTTTGCGTTCATTATTGGTTTCAGCTTATATTAAGAATAATTTTTCATTTTTTATTTTGATGAGCTTTAAAAGCGTGTTTTTTAAATTTTTTTTACTATATTTTATTTTTCACTTTTTAGTTTGATGTACTGTGAAAGCGTGTATTTTTTTTTGTATTTGTGTTTTTTTTTTTCAAATTATTGTATTGTCACCGGTTCTTGATAAGTGTACAAAGTTTCAATTAAATCTGTCCGTTTAATGGGGGCAAAATAAAGTCCAAACAAACGAGTCGGTTACATACAAGCACACAACCATGCAGGTGAAGCTACTAAAAGCGTGTTAATAATAAGATCATATTTTCTGCGTGGAAATAAATAATTTTGCAGTGAGAAATAACCGCCGTTTTTTAGCTATGCAACTTGATTCGTGAAAGAAACCGGCGTAGATTGTAGGTGCTTGACTGAGCCAAATTATTTAAATTGTAACGAGGATATTGCGCCGTATACACCTTAGTTGTTTGATCCACCTTTCTCACATTTATTGGTTCAGCTAGCCTGATAAGTTTGTGGACCATGGGCAACGAGGGCTGAGATACCTCTACTCTTCATAAATAAAATGTCAACCCTAATCATGATCAACAGCCCCCATCGCTGAGCGGTCGAGTGCTCGGGTTCGAACCCTGGTGGGGACTTTGTCAATCAAAGTCTCTTTATGATACTAAATTATCTTCTATATAATAAAAATTAATTGCTGTTCGTTAGTCTCGCTAAAACTCGAGAACGGCTGAACCGATTTGGCTAATTTTAGTCTTGAAATATTCGTGGAAGTCCAGGGAAGGTTTAAACGGTGAGAAAATATAGATAGGGTAGGTGTAGGGTAGGTGTAAGGTAGATGTAGGGTATGAAACACATGAAAACTCTGACTAAAAGATGGACTAGTTTCAGTCTGGCCACTAAAAAACAACTCTTTATACGATACCATTATCCAATTTGCAATCCCACAGATATAATTTGTCTTATTTATCCACTGTAGAGCGTCGGTGGTCTAGTGGTTTGGACCGCTGTCTTCCGGCAGGGAGATTATTCGACGCTCGTACGGTGAAGGAAAACATGGTGATGAAAGCTAACTCCTGCGAAGCAATTCAAAGGTTGTGTGTGAAGTCGACCAACCCGCACTGATAATTCAGGATAGGCTCCAGCCCCTCAGTGGGGACGTATATGAGCTGTTGATGATGATCCACTCCGCTCCCCGCTTCTCCTCTTTACGAAAGAAAGGTCGACCTGCGTCATTTGCATTGATAAAAATATTATAAACGACCCGTTACAGTCCACTGCTGGACCATGAGCCTCCTCCACTTAAGTGGAGGGTTTTGCCATAATCTCCACGCTTGGCAGGCGGGTTGGAGATCGCAGATTAAAATGTTACTGTATCAGAGAGCGCTGCTGCCCGTTCCCTGTTCAATGTGTAGTCCCTAAGTCGCCTCTTACGACACCCACGGGAATAGTAAGGATTGGTGACAAATGTATTCTACTCTGCCGTCACCACACGGCCAATTGATAAAAATATTCATCATCATCATCAACGGCCCGTTACAGTCCACTGCTGGACTATGAGCCTCCTCCACTCAAGTGGAGGGTTTTGCCATAATCTCCACGCTTGGCAGGCGGGTTGGAGATCGCAGATTAAAAGGTTACTGTATCAGAGAGCGCTGCTGCCCGTTCCCTGTTCAATACGTGGTCCCTAAGTCGCCTCTTACGACACCCACGGGAAGAGTAAGGGTTGGTGACAAATGTATTCTACTTTGCCGTCACCACACGGCGTAAAATAAAAAAAAAACATTATTTATTTTTTATCTTTTACTAGCGTAAGAACTAGTACAGTAAACTAAGCTATACAAACTACTGGAAACTGAAGAAGTTTTCTCGGGTGATTATTTCTATTTTTACATAAGATATTGTACATTTGTTTACTAACCTGCACAATTTTATTATACGCAATTACCTAAGAAATCGGATTGCCAGTATAGTCTTCTTCGCTAACTCATAGATATTTAAAACTGTATTATATCTGTGGTATTTACGCTCAAAACGATAGATAAATACTCAAAACTAATTTCACGTCTCATAATTTTTACATCCCCAAATCAACAGCGACATGGGTGAACCGCTGCAGCGAGGACCTGGAGTGCCTTGACCTGGACGATGAACAGCCCCTGGCGACGCTGAGCTCCGTCCAGACCGACAAATTCACGCTGTTCTTCTGTGAACTGCTGGACCATGACCGGGATGACGTCATCTGCGATTCAGACTTTGACCACTTCTTCGAGGTGAGCAGCCTCTTCTTAAATTGAGTAGTATGTTGACTACTCTAAGCATCTTTTATTTTTAAATCGCTGCGAAAAATTACTTAGACAGAGCTCGAGCCTGCAGGTCTTCTGCTCGAGCTCAAAATCAACAAAATGTTTACTTTATGTATACGACAAAAAGAAAAAAGTTTATTTTTCCTTGTAAACAAACATAGATATTGTGTGTGTATTTCCAGTTGTTGTACGATTCTAGAAAAACACACACAATATCTATTCAGACAAATTAGCCAATTCTTAGTAAAACAAAAGGTTGGCAACGGTAGGGCAGGTTGTTCCTCTATCCTTAAATTAGAACATTTTACATCTGCATTGGGCGTTTTTCATTTCTTTTTTACATATTAGTCTGTCAAAAAATATTATTTTTTATTACATTTACTACTAAACTTTATAAATTATATAAAATTATTAAATAAAAAATAGTTTAATTGTGTTTTTTTTACCCTATTTGCGAGGAAGGTTGTTAAGGTTTTGCAAAAGTGAACCCAGCGCCACATAGCAGGCTTTTGTAGAACTAAAAGAAAAACCCCCATTCAATAGATATCCAAACAAAAGAGTCATGCGGAATGCCTCTCTTTGTTTTTAGCTCTCTATTCATCTCACCTGCTCAGTAAAATTTATTTGCATCATTCATTGCAAACAATAAAACAATAAAAGAGACATTTAGATACAGAAATGTAATGACGGATCTAAGTGATTTAATAACATCCTATGGAAATAAATAATTTTGACTTTGACTTTAAAAAACGACACAACCAGCCAACTTACCTTAAAAAAAAAATATCTTCCAGCAGAACCACATAAAAGAGAGAAGATAACAAGTCACAGATTAAATTTGCAACAGCTTTAAGATTTAAAAAAGACGAAATACCAACAATTATGAAACGTAAACAAATACTAAAATTAAAGATGTTGAGTTTTACACATTACCTAACACATACACATATACTATACAAATGCAAGCGTACACTTAACAGACTTCTACGCATTGTAATATAATAGTCCCAATTTGTCCCAAGGAAGGGGCTGATTGCTCACAACACAGGGTATCCTACTGTGAGAATCAGTGTGCATTGTACTTAATTGAAGATGTTTAGCTGAATAAATACTTTTTACTTTTTTTTTACTTTTTAGTCGAAGATATAATTTACTAAATGACCACGATATGAAAGAGTGAATGAATTTTCCTTGTACAAGCATTTTCATGCTTAAAAGGATGATTCATCAAACGCTAAAACTTATTATAATACTTTTATAAAAAATAACGTTGTTGGTATTGTTTTCGCAGAAACTGGCGCACTTTGCAGACTGGTCGGTCAACTCGTCGGAGTTCCATATACTGCTGGAGGTGAAAAGAGAGTTCATAGAACATTTCATCAATCCTCTACCGGCCAAGTAAGTCCAACTTTGAAACACAAAATAAACGAAACCCATCTAGTTGGACAGCGAATGAAATATGGTTTATATAACGAGTATTATGGTTAGTAGGTACCTTGAAATTCTTACGTCTTCTTACGTAATTATTTATGATTATGACTAAGACACAATGTACAAAGTGTGCCAAGTGGGGACAATATGCTATACTTAATTAACGCCAATAATACTGCAATGCTGTTGGGTGTTCGAGAAGGGGATTGGCTATTCACAGAAGACAGGATATATTTTATTATAAATAATAAACCATTTGCCGACTATTTTTGAGTATAATTAATAAAAATTGCATCGTCGGTCATTGTTAGGACTCTGCTTTTCTATCAGCAAGGCGAGACGAGGTAAGGCAGAGGAATTGAATTAAAGTACGCCAAAAAAGTCCCGGCGTAGTAGCTTGTTGTAATTCAATTTATTGACACACAATTTTCAAGCCTCGGCTTGCCTGGACAGGTTGAAAAGCAGCTTTATCCTGTATGCCAAGCATTTAGCGAATTTACTGCCTCCAAACGCAAGTCATCACTGTCTTCAGATAATTATCATTTGCCGCCGCAAATGTGACGGATAAGCAATTATCTTCGCATCAAGTTTCAAGGCGTAATTAACACAGTACAGTGATCAGCTCATTCAGCTATATAGGTACACCGGTGTATCTTGCGCGTTCGTAGTAACGTCTAGTTCGCAGCAAAAATGTATAGCTTGATGTGCTGTCCACTGTATCTATCTTAACAATATGGTTGAAATCACGATGCAAACCGCTTCCTATACAAATGTAACACATGTCCAAAGTTAAAATAGTTTATTCATCATCATCATCATCATCATCGTGTGGGTTTTAAGGTTGACAACCGACCTCACAAACCCTGTTGTCAGTGTTATAGAGCCGTACTTGGCTTATGTAACGACTAGCTAGATAGTGTAGCCGGGACCAACGACTTAACGTGCCTTCCGAAGCACGAAATCATCTTTCTTTTCGGACAATCAGGTGATTCAGCCTGCAATGTCTTAACCAAACTGGGGAAAGTCTCACAAAGAGATTTTTGCTTGACAGAGTGGGGACTCTGGGAATCGGACCCGGAACCTCCGTAATGGGCGTCGAAATCTCGACAACTCGGCCACGGAGGCTGTTATAATTTATTTATTATCTTCGATCACAGAATCTGTGATCGAAGTTTATTATATGGATTTGTTTTCCTCCTTGTATAATTTTTACTAGATGTAATATTATGAATAGAAATAAATTAAATTATAAGCACTGTAGGAAAGGTTTCATGTTTAATATTATTAATGTAAGTTAGAAGTGAATAAATTTAAAGTAAAAGGAGAATAAAACATTGTTTCTTGAGTTTAGCTTGCTCGAAGTATCTATCATCCACATTCTAAAGTTTCCTTTGATAAAATTATTACGATTCATTAGTTTTCTGACAACAAAGTTGTAAGGTAATTAAATTGGCAATATCTAAATGGATTGGGAACACTTACTTCTCTTTGTTTTTAAGTAGGTCTGAAGATATTTCTTTAGAAATAAATAGGCCTGTTGTGTCGTTTTTCTTTGTGTTATTGTCATTTTCTTGTTTAATGTTACAATAAATGGTTAAATAAATAAATAAAATAGTGAGTTACAAAAGAGTCCGTCATATAATTTTCTCATCTCGTAGGTAAAGATAAAGTTGATACCAGATTAGCTTTGCGTAAAAACTAGGATAAAAGAAAGGCATTTCTATGTATGCTTCTACATTCCCAGGGGAAATATCGTAAACCAATTTGATACATCATAGTTAGCCCGTTCACTTCCCATGTCGCCGACTTTCTAGACTATTGTCCACAAACTTGCGTTTACGCTATGAAATCACGTATATTTGAACCATAAAGTTCTTCCGATCACACATCATGAAGAACTATTTTTAATTTCAAAGTCTAACAAATGAATTCTTCTTATCGTGGGTGCACACAGTCGGCCCACAGTGAGCAGCGTACACTAATAGTGAACGTGCCAACCATTTGGCATTTGGCGATTGCTAGCTTTGGCTTCGATACGTGATTTTAAAAATTTCTTCACATAAAAAAACTAATTTCATTAAGATTTTGCTTGGACGAATTTTCGTCCAACAGATTTTGGTAAAATCAATTAAATGTGCCATGAAACTGCGCTTGGCTTCAGATGGGGCGAACTGCCGTACTACAAGCGCTTGTGCGGCCCGGAGGCCGACAGCGCTGATGGAAGGTTCCTGGGCCGCACCTCGCTCGAGAGCTGGCTGGCGCGCTGGGCTCTGCACCTCAGCGAGATGAAGCGGTTCACCGACCTGCCTCTCTACCTGCAATACCTCTGCAAGATCCTCTTCCACGTGGTCGACAGGAACAGTCAGTATTATTATACTTCAACGCACAGTATACCGGACTCTTCTTAACATGTTGCAATTTGAAAACGTGTAGATGTTGAAAATAATGGGTACGTTCCGTTTACCAATAAAATCGATTTGAGCGTTCACAGACTGGTCCGTATATCCGTTAGCGCGTCTACAGTTGATAACGAAACGTCATAGATGACGTCATAACCGGCGCCAACATGCGCTCACAATGCCCATGCATACGAGCTTGGGTGCTGTGAACGATCTGTCAAAATTGACATATGACATTTGCTTGTTATTCGTTTGATAACCCTATACGATCGAGACATTTTGGATTTTGATCAGAATCCGAGTCGAGTGTATTTATAAGAGTTTGAAAATGTTGCTGATCCATTTTATCCACCACAAAACGAAAGTTTTCAAAATCACCATAAAATTAGGTTATGTTTGTTTACGTGAGCGATGTGAGCGCATATAACCGTTCCGTATATCATAGCCTGATATCTGTCGTTATCGCGCTAATTTAATTCGGACCAACTAATAATATGAGCAGTGAAAAACAGTGCTCTGTGAACTATATATATATACGGAACGTACCCATTGTATATTGGGTTATATTTTTCTTTAAAAAACTATTCTACTTACTACTACAGTAATATAGAGTACCTACTTTAAAAAGTTCTGCGAAATGTTTTAGATAAATTCTGTGGGCTCTTGGCCTCCGATACGAGAACCTTCAATTTTTCTAGAAAACATGATTTATAATGACTTCCAATTTTAAAAGATGGTTTTACGGATATACCGTTAAGAAACTTGAAAAAGAAAAACATCTACACGAAGTCGACCAATCCGCACTAAGCCTGCGTGTGTTAATCCCCCTAATTTAGGGCAGGCTCGAGCTCTAAAAGTCAAGTCAATTTTTTTTTATTCGAATTAAGATTTTTACAAATCATTTTTCGACGTCAAAGCTAACATGGATGGCACGTTCACTACCAGTGTACGCCCTCTGTGGAGAAGAACTCTTCTATGGTTACATGTCATATGAGCCACAAACCACAGATCCTTGATCAGTCCAGCAGCTGATGGACGGTTTAATTAAAAGGCTGGCCGGTAGTTTCTGCCACGCTGCAGGCAGCCGTGAATCAAGGTAATTGCTCTACATATCGCGCTCGGCTTGACATTTATCGAACATTGAGCCTTAATTAGAATGTGTGGCAAATTCGTTTAAAATAAATGTACAACAAAAAACTCAGGATTCATAAGGTACCTTGTCTTGCTAATGAATATGGTACTGTGATGATTCGAAATTCCTTGACTTTTTTATTTGACATTGGCTGTTCGGCTTCGTTATACCAAGAAGAGAAGAGATAACTGTCATACCAAGTTGAGCTCAGTAAACTCCGCGTTCTTAAAATATGTTTTCCCCCAAAAATAATTGACCGAGCGACCGCGAAGCGTCTCCGTTTAGCTTGGACAGAAATGCTTTCGTACTTATGCACTAGGTACAGGTCGCATTTCTCTATCGACTCCCGAGAAATTTTGTGGGTAGATTTGAAATTTATATAGATTTTTTTTTAAAACGTAAGACACGACGCTACGTAGGTGGAGCGTGCTAAGACTGCTGTGCGGGTAAACCCGCCTCGTAGGTGCAATAATTTCCTAATGTGACTGCGCGGCCCCTACGTCGTAGGTTCCTCGATCGTATGCGGCGAGGCGCACCTACCGAGGCGGGTGGGGGTGCGCATGGCTGTACTATTTCGTTTTTTTTTTTCAGCAGCCAAAGTGGGTTTTAAAACGTAAAAAAATCATATTTCAACCATTTCGAGAAATGTTCAAAATGTCACAAAACTTTTTTTCATTACTCATACTCGGAAAGTAAGTCTGAAGTTGCCTGGAGCGGTTTGAAGGTAATACTTTTCAGCCCGGAGGGAGAATCGTTTTCAACTGACAGCTGTCAAATTATAAAAAAAACTAGTTCTCTTTCACATTTCTATTGAACTATGTGCCATCTATCTATACAGCCACTCAATTACAGCGCAACGTTAAATTTAAATAACATACAGTTAAGTATTAATTAATAAAGTACTTGTAATTGGCTCTTTACCTTCAGTACAGTGATATAGGAATTTGAATTTAATCATGATCATTATAGTCAATATACAAATAAAAACTTAAAAAGTACTAATTAAAGAATATATATTTTTTAAAGACTTTATTATAATTGACATTCAACTATTTTTTTTTAAATAAAATAGTTTTGGGCAAAATATTTTCAATTTTTCAATGATGGAAATGAAAAATAATGGGTCAAAAGATGGCCGGCTCGGCCACAAAAAAAAAACAGGCGGGAAAGCAGTTATTATCATTTGTTTTTCGAGTTGTAGGGTTTTGATTACAATGAGTTCATCTGATTCAGATATGGAAGTCACTAATTTTTACTTTCCTTGTATTCGTAATGAAAAGCACAGTGTTTACCTCTGGTTAAAGACTTATTTAGTGCCTCGAACTCTTGGCGCTCAATAAGTTACTTTCACCCCTCGTATAACAATGTACTATTGTTACCCTTATTAAGACCACAAAGTAAGTAAAACGGTGCAGGGCCCCAGACGCATAGTTAAACATCAAGGGATCGGAGGTGTGAAGAAGTAGTTATATTTTTTTGACGCTTAAAGTCCGACTCGCATGTCTACAGCTCACAGAGCCACTAGTATTATTTATGTAAGTATGTAGGTTCTAAGTAGTACTTAGATAAGTGTGTGCCACCCACCAAAAGTTGATCTACATTTTAGGCTGGTCGACTATGCCTAAATAATATTTGACTTTTTGTTTAGTTTTAAATAGTTTTAAGTAGACTTGAATTTTATCATTTGTATACTATGTCATTATCATTTGTATACTGTGTCTATGCACCCACGGACGTGGGTTCGAGTGGGTCCACAAAAGCCAAAATAGAACGTGAGGAGTTTTGGGACAGTATGAGAGATACATTGAAAAAATGCAAGGATAATGAAAGAATTATTATGCTAGGTGATTTTAACGGATGGGTAGGTGTGAAGCGTGATGGTTTTGAAAGAGTCCTTGGAGCGTTTGGTGATGAAAAAGTAAATGAGAATGGAGTAAGTATGCTTGAGGTATGTTTGGAATGGAATCTTGTTGTGACAAACACTATGTTTGCTCACAAAAAGATACACATGTATACAAGGGAGGAAGGAGGTGTAAGGAGTATGATTGATTTTGTGGTTGTAGATGAAAGACTGAGAAAGCAAGTGATGGACACTCGGGCGTATCGTGGTGTTGGCATCGACACAGACCACTTCCTGGTAATATCCCGGATAAGTGGTCTATTTAAAAAATGGCGGCACAAGGCGCGTGAGCCCGTAAATGTCTTAGAACGTGTGAAAGTGGAATGTTTGCAAGATGAAAAACTAAGAGGGGAATATTTGAATAAATTGAATGACAGATTTGTTGATTTGGATGAAGTATGTGAGATAGAAGAGTTATGGAAGTCGTTCAAGGAAGGTGTTGTAAATGTCGCTATAGAAGTGTGTGGAGTTAGTAAAAGGAGAAAAGGAAGAATGCAGAAGAGTGCTTGGATGGATAAAGATGTACAAATGGTTGTGAATGAAAAGAAGAAAGCTTGGTTAGATTGGTTAGCAATAAAAGCTAACCAAAGAGTAGGAATGTCGTCGAAGGAGGAAGTGGATGAGGCAAGAAAGAGTTATAGACGTCTGAAAGGTTTAGTGAAAGAAGCTGTTCGTAAGAAAAAAGAAGAATGGAAGGATGAGTTTGATAAGAGGCTTTCTGAAAATTTCCGGTCTAACATAAAAGTGTTTTGGAAATCCATAAGGACAGCTCGAGGTAAAACTACTACCTCGGAGCTACACCAAATCAGAAGCCAGGATGGAAGTATTGTAAAAGGAGAAGAGTGTGTGTTGAAGAGATGGAAGGAGCATTTTGAAAGCTTGTTTGAAAAGGAAGAGAGTTCAGAGCAGATGCCGGAACCTCCTCAGGAAATGAATGTTAGCGATGATGAAAGCGAAATAAGTATGGATGAGATTATGAAAGTAATGAAAAGTATGAAATTAGGTAAGGCTGCAGGGTATGATAGGGTTTCCGTTGAAATGCTGAAAGCAGGGCAGGGAGTGATTGCAAGTCAGTTGTACCGCCTTTTCAATTTGTGTTGGAGGAATGGCCGAGTACCAGATGACTGGTGCAAGGCTGTAATAGTACCACTGTACAAGGGAAAAGGGTCACAGCAGGACTGTAAGAACTTCCGTGGAATTAGCCTACTTAGCGTCGTCGGGAAACTGTATGCGAAAGTGTTGATTGAAAGAGTTATGAAAGAAACGGACGAAAAAATATGGGATGTGCAAGCGGGATTCAGAAAGGGAATGGGATGTACGGATCAGGTCTTTTCCTTACGATGTATAGCTGAGAAATGTCTGGCTAAATGCCAAAAAGCTTATTGCGCATTCGTGGATTTGGAAAAGGCCTACGATAGAGTGATGAGGAATGAATTGTGGTCAGCTTTGTCATGGCAGGGTGTTGGTGGTAGTCTGATACGAGCATTGAAATCTCTATATGAGAATTCCAGTGCTTGTGTCAGAATCAATGGGGCGTACACGGACTGGTTTAATATCCAGAAGGGTGTTAGACAGGGATGTGTGGCGTCTCCGTGGCTGTTTAACCTCTTCATGGACAAATGCTTGACGGATCTGAAAGAGACTGATTGTGGTTTGAGAATGAAAGAGTTACTCGTCAAATGCCTTCTGTATGCTGATGATCAAGTATTACTTGCATCCTCGGCTCAGGAGTTACAGGAGATGGTAACTATTTTGAATGACGCTTTGGAGAGAAAGGGAATGAAAGTAAATATAAGTAAAACGAAAGTTATGGTGTTTGAAAGAGAGGAACGTGTGACTGAGTGTGATATTAGGATTGGGAGTGAACGTTTAGAGCAAGTGAATGAGTTTGTATATTTGGGTTCTATGTTTACTAGGGATGGGAGGTGTGAAAGTGATATTGAAAGAAGAGTGAACGCCGGCAATAGTGTAAACGGAGCATTGTGCGCTTTTATGAACAGTCAGAAAGTGTCTAAAAAGGCCCGTCTGGCGGTTCATAGAGGGGTGCTGGTTCCGACACTAATGTTTGGGAGCGAAAGTTGGGTATGGCAGAAGAAACATGAAAGTAAAGTATGTGCTGTGGAAATGAGAGCTTTGAGAAGTATGATTGGTGTAAAATTGAATGACAGGATTAAGAATAGTGTGATAAGGGAACAATGTGGAGTGAAAGATGATGTAGTGACTAGAATAGAGAGAGGTATGTTAAGATGGTTTGGTCACTTGGAAAGAATGGATGAGAAGAGAGTAACCAAACAAATTTATGAGGCAAGTGTGAATGGAGATGTTGGAAGGGGAAGGCCAAGGCGTACGTTTCACGACCAGATCGGGGATGTACTTAAAAAAGGCCAGGTCAGGAGTACCCTAAACCGACGAGCGTGCATGAAGAGGTTGATGAATGTGAATGAAGCGAAAGAAGTATGTCTGGATCGTAGCAAGTGGAAGGAAGTGGTCTCTGCCTACCCCTCCGGGAAAAAGGCGTGACTTTATGTATGTATGTATGTATGTATGTATACTATGTATTATTATATATTTTGTGACTATTAATAAATCTCAACTTGTAATAGAACATTATCTAAAAAAATAATATTTGTAGATTGTTAATTTGTACTGGACATTTATTAACATGGATTTATTTGGCAGAAAAAACAGTGTTAGTATATAAAAAAGTTGAATAAAAATTGTATGAATTTTTATAGTCGAATGAACACAGAGACAATATCTCCGTGACTGGGTTGGACTAGGCTTGCGAGGACGGAGGTTAATTGCCTTTATTTCAGATAAACACGTGTCTAAAACTTTGGTAGGAAAGTATAAGCTGAAGAAAAATTATTTAGTGCTAAACACTCGGGAAACTTAGACTTACAAACATTGATTTACAATCAATGCTTACAAATGTCATTTTGATTTTAAATGTTATCTGTTTTTGGAGCTTTATTGCTCTGTTCGCCATTTTTCTGAGCATGCTCAGATAAGATTCTGAATGTCGCCTTTAGAGTATATTTACTCCGAGTGCTTAGCAATATTGCCTTTATGAAAATCGGTGAAAATGGACCAAAGGGTATTTGAAGGTGTTGGTGGCTGTTTAGGTGGTTTGTGCAAGCCCTTTGGTTCTACTAGCTACGAAAAAATACTTATTCTTTACTGTTACATAACCAACCAGTTATTACAATGGAGTAATTTCTTCACTATTTCATAACTAGTTATTAGAATATACATTATTTTTTAACAGTCAAAAATAGGCCCTTTGCAAGTTTTGTTCGAAATACAACGAACTAAAGAGTTGGCTCTTCTGATAGCGTTTCCAGTCGAAACCAATGTCTGTTCAGTCTGTGTGGCCCAGCTGTATCTTTCCTGTCTTATACATAGTATAGGGTTGCCAAACTTGCAAAAAAATTTGACCGGACTGCAAGAATATAAATAGGGGATCGGACTGTTCCTAAATTTACCATATTTTATGAGTTATTTTTAAAATAGATTAGTAGCAGACGATTCGCGAAGAAAAAAACAGAATCGGTTGAAAAACGAATTTACAGTGATTTTGTTTTAATATGTCTGTCTCTTTCAAAAACGATTTTTTGTATGAAGATTATATGGCGATACTAGCAAAAGTGAGTATGTGCTTCTCTGTCTAATCTTGAATTTTAAACCTTTATAACTCGGTAAATTTTAAAGATAGAGCAATAATTCTGTTAGTGTTCGATAGCAGAAATTAAGAAGTTTAGATTTCTAAAATAAAAATAAAAGTAGTCCGATCCCCTATTATTAAATCTGTCTAGGAAATTGACTTTTACACGACTCAATTAATTATTACAAGTTAAGTAATCCAACAATGTAGATGTGGTTTTAGTATTGATTTTACTAGCCAGCTAAAGCTATAGTCACGAGCTTCATTTTATAATCGGTCTAATTTTTCAAAGTACTTTTTGTGAGCGATTACGCTATTCATTGCCACATAGGCCAAGACATTTATTTATGAAAATTTAGTACAAACTTGACAAGACTCAAGACATTATTATTTATTTAAAACTGAAACACTTACTCTCGTCCAATAATAAAGACTCAACACATTAAGTCCCATCTAAGTATTAAATAAAGACAAGGACCATTAGCAGTCATAATAATATCCCATTAAATTTATTACTATTGGGGGTAGTACCACAGACCATGCATTGTTGCCCATTATCCTTTGTGTTTATAAATCATGAATTCATTTTAGCAGCCCTGGTCTCATCCGTGCCCATTATACGCCCGCCGCCGCCTCTTTGTTGGCTTTCTTTTTTAAATGTTCTCAGTATAAAACGATAAAGCTTTAGAAATGTAACATAATAAATAGACTGCCATTTCATCATTTGCGGGCGAAAGAGGCTCTAAGAAAAAATACTGATCGATTTAAAAAAAAAAAAATATGATGGAGAAACAAAAATGAAGTGGAAGAACCTAATGGAGGGTTCCAAATTTGATTTTCAATGTCATATGCTCGATGTTAAGTAAGTAGCCCGATGTCATTAGCTTAGACATCCATTTCGCCAAAAAACTAATCAGCGGGCGATCTACGTGCGCTGTTAGTAGAACGGTGCACTTCTATCAAATTCTATGAATAGTCTATTCCAAGTTGGTACCCCTACTAGATTATCTGCACTTTTTTCCACGGTTAGCGATGCTTGATTTTCTTTCCATTTATCTCTCTCTACCATACGCACTACCGAACAAGATGTACAAGCAGAAAGAAAATGATGAACACTTTTACAGGTACTGGTGAAATAACGAAAACTTCCCTGGCTGCATTCTACCGCTCGGTGATTGGTCTGTCCGCGACCAGGGTAGAGGAGATCATAGATACAGCATACGACCGCATGACCAGTGTAAGTAAAAAAAAATTGTAGGAACATTTCGGTGCCTCCCATCGTACGGGAGTTTTTTTGCATCAAGTACTAATATTAAGCTTTCGAATTTTTTATTCATACGATGAAGGAAAGCATCGAATAAATTAAAAGATTGTGTGTGAAATAGACTAACCCGCACTGGGCCAGCGTGGACTAGATCTGTTTGCCCTTTACGTAGACTCGAGCTCCTTGGTGGGGTCTTACGAGCTTTTTCTGTAATGTAATTCTCGTAGAATATCCTACTAAAGTATTGCAAGTGCTCTTTACCTCACCTTGTCACTTCCCCTGAATTTAAGCATAAAAAGACAATTAAATGTTAGCCAAACATATTTCACACACACATACTTGAATAACTGCTGAAGCCTTGGTAAAATTGTTTTATACAAGTCTTTTTTTTTTTCGAATTAATACTTCGAAATATAAAGCTCAGCTGACACAGCGTCGGATGTCCGTTATTAAAAATAACACCCGTCTTCGTTATTATTTATCATAACTTCCTCATCGGTTTATCCTTATTTTCCAGAACGGTTACTTGATACTGGACTACGGGACCTACGTGCACTGCTTCACCAATTTTCTGATGGGGAAGAATCCGAATGGACCTGGACAGTGGGTGCTGGTGCCGCCCAAAGACTCCCTGCCGCAGCCGCCCTTCCCCGTGGATTACAGCGCCCTCAACACGGAGCCAGCTAAATTAGAACCTTATATCCCCGACAAAAAGACTAACAGGCATTCTGTTATCGTGTAATTTAATAATGGCGTCAATGGCACCGATTCTAGAAGTAATGCTCTAATTCTAATTTTAAAATCCAACTATCCTTTTCGATTTTATGACCAGTGAAAGAGAGGTGATTAATTCAGATGAACGAATGATATTATTTTGAATGAATGATAATCTAAAATAAGGTATTGCGATTTTTAAGTCGGATGTTTTACGTGCTCTCTAAAATTGTGCTATAGACGCGTCTATAAGGTTAAAATTCGATGTTTAACAGCTCTAATATTAGGATGGCCATCTCCTGTCCCTTTAAATCTTTAAAAGGTGAAAAGGACTGACGAAATTAAGGATTAGAGCGTGACTGTGTGAAACGCAATGATGTATCAAAACTAATAATACGAGTACCGTTGTGCTCCATGTGTCTACGCCGTAGCAGCTTCGTAGGCTCTACGAATGTGCTACGAATACTAATTGTAATTTTTCACAGGCCTGAAGAACCATTTACACGAACCCATTTGATAAGCCATATTAAAATTTGAGGGATTGCCAAAAGATTATCCATAGTATTCTAACTTTATAAAATGATTAAAAAACAATAAACGTTGGTTGTTTTTTACTGTAATGGATTGTCTGGTATAGGTAACTAGAACTCATTAAAAGGCTTCGTGTAAATGCAGCATTAAGTAACTAAACCAGTCCTGTTCTTGATAGTACTCATTAATAATCTAAGCGAAATATCAACCACAAAGGTGAGAGAATTTTTTTTCTTACAGCCAAATAATTTTGTCACCCTTGTTAGCAGCAACCTATCTACCTATCTTACCTACCTTTAGAACAGTAAACTTACCTATATATTCGCTTGCAATGTACGGAAATGAAACGCTTTAACATAAAATTGTATAAATCCCATGCAACTTGACCAATTCTACCTATATAATCTATACATTCTAAGAATACGTAAACATATAAGTGGTTGTAAATAGAGGTCTAGCCTAGTGAAATGAAAAGCACACACGGTAAGCAAAAACTGCCTTAATTAAGCGTATTCACATTTCACGACATAGCCTTATTTTGTACCTTAGTACTTAATAAATATATAGCATATTAATAATGTAGATTTTGTAGATTTAACAAGTACACTCGAATTCACTCAATAAAGTCGTTCATTTATAACAGTGTATTATTTGCTTGGTATCTAGTCCCAGTTTTACGTTCTACGTTGAGAAAAATCTTTAAAAAAAACACGAAGTCCAATTAGGTAAAACTTGAGGGTATCCGAGATCTCTTTAAGTTCAAATAATGTCTATTGAGTTAATGATCAATGGGCATTAAAAAATGAAGGAGGAACATCTTATTCCAAGATACGACTAAGGTGATGTTCGTCTATCTGTTTACCGGATAAAAAGTACTTTTTATCAAACACTTGCTCGTCCGCTCGCGACTGCGCTCGCGCTGTGTAAGATTTTCCCGTGAGACTTAAGACCTGATAAGACTTTTTCCCGTAAAAAGTATCCTAGATCGTTTTAGCACCATGGTGATTGGACCCCATAAGGAAGCCAGAGTACAAACTATCTCCATTCCAAATTCTAACCAAATCCGTACAGTACTGAAGGCGTGAAAGCGGAACAAACATCCCAATATCCAAACATACTTCCGCATAATGTGATGAGATAGTCTGTAAATATCATAGGTTGCCTAAAGGCTGCGCTTTGTTCCGAGTCAAATGTTGAAAAAATCATTACCGCTTTTTAAAATTAAGAGTTTATTTCTTTGGCAAGGCAACCCATGAGCGACATATTTCTTTACATTTATATTTAATAGAATGTACATTTCATCCAGTAAATATATAGGTGAAGGTTGTTAATTCAGATCTTGGACCATTTGTAAACATAGGATCTCTCAAACTGACGCATGTTTTGAAAGGCTTTAATAATTGATGAGACGTGAAAAGATCCATGACGCGACCCCCGACCCGGCCGCTGCCCGCTGAGACCTACCCTAAATCATCATCAATCATCCACCAGTCAACAGACAAATTGTACCCGCGTTTTGGAAAGCAATTTTTATCCATAAAGACGAAAGATATTTCATGTAGATGCCTTTTCGGTATTTCGATCCAAACAAACGATTTGAAAGTAGTTTACCTACGTTGTTACATCACATGATAATAAAAAGGAATCTTATCGAAACGCAAGATAAAGAAAAATTGTTCGACAAATGTACTCATAAATATTGTGAGTAATTAGTGTTAATAGACAGGTTTGGTAATAAGAGAGTCATTTAGCTGGCAGCCCGATATTGTTTCCCGTTGGTAATAGCATCATTAAACGGGGAGCCGACGTTTTTCTCCGGAATATGCTGGCATGATAAATGGGGAACAGGGCGCAATATTTATCGACGCCAGGAAACACGGGTCGCGACCTACCACGATTTGCTGTGCTATGAAATAGTTTGTTTTTTTTTTTCAATCTATTGTAACAACTTAACATAATAGGAAACCTCATACCGGTTACAGGGCGAGCAAAGCTTCAAGTAGCACTCAGGGCAAAGCCATCTCTGTCTGACAATGGAAACACGAAGAAAGTATAACATAATAGTACATTACAGCCGCGGCCGCAAAATTAGTTATTGCTGGACGACACCTTTAAAGTCCGAGCCGCAGGCGAGGACTTTTATTGTGTACGAGTCCAGCAAGAGTTATTGCGGCCGAGGCTTGTATACTGCTTTTCTCTGATATATGCGAGGAAATTACAAAATACTAAAAATATTGTGGTATAACCCAATTTTTATAACTGTGCGCCTGTCAGCGTCATAATATTTGCATGTTGGTAGGTTTGGTATCCGTTTTGATAGGCGTCAGAGGAGGTGAGGAAGTAAGCGGGCGGGTGAATTCAATGCCACCAACATGACGACTTTGACAGCTCAAAGCACACATAATTGAGTTATACCTTTAATTTAGATGTCTACTTGTATCGCACTAAACTTATAAATTCTAATCTTTATCACTTTCTACTTTGATTTCTTGAATCATTCATTGTTATAATATTTCCCCAATTCAATGATTAACGCCATCATGAAAAATAAGTAACAAAATAAATACATTACATAGTACGATAAAAATAAAAGCGGCGAAAATTATAAACAAACCGCCATATTGTGCACTTTTCTTTTTTTTTGTTTTGTGACAGTGTCATACAGAGCATACAGCCAACTCAAATTACTACGAGTCGTGTACGATTCACATAAAATTTGAATTTAGTACATTAAAACTTATGAAGAATATGCTATAAAAGTCTCAAAAACATTGAAATTTCTCAACGAAAGTTACTTTGCCGGCCTAGGCCGTTTGAGGGCACATTGCCGGCCGCTGTTTTGTATGGGGCAATGTTTCGTCCAAAAATGAGTCACTTCGCGTACTGTTTTTTTACAATAATGATCATATTTTCGAGCGTGTCAGAGAAAATAAATATAACAAGTAGACAAATGACCAGTTCGCCGCCTATCATAATATTACACACTGTGGTATAGTGTATTGTAATATCTAATTAATAGACCAAGTAGTCTTTCGCTTGATCGAACTATACCACCGGGTGGTACTAACGCGAAATTTCATGTTCTTTAGTACCACCATTCATATGTATAGAAAAACACATAGTGAGCGGTGCCAGCCGGTTTGCTTTGCTCAGAATCGGGGTGGATCCCACTTTATACATGGATATTGATAGGAATTACTAAAATAGGGAATACGTATAAAAAAATATATGTTATTATCATAGTTCGTCTGAAAGTATACAAGAATTGAATGCCAAAACATAATCGAAATTGATTGA